>CM038793.1:139990296-140159310 GCA_021764765.1 Vicia sativa | reverse complement strand
ACACCGGCTTGCAGCAAATTCTTCTTAACCGTCATCAGAGGAACGGTCAAGTCATCTATGTTGAAAACATAAGCATCCTCACCTACAGCATTGGAGCTTTTGTCATGGTTAGGCATAGGCGCGTTGATCACATTCGGAGTCTCAACAGGAGGGTCAAATTCGATCTGCTTAGCTTCAATCATATCTTGAATCTTGTTCTTCAGAGCCCAACAGTTGTCAGTGTCGTGCCCTAGGCTATTGGAGTGGTAAGCACACTTAGCATTAGGATTTTATCTCGGAGAGGAAGTGTTGACACTCTGAGGAGGATCCTTCAAAGTAATAAGCTCTGCTTTCAACATGTGTTGCAAGGCTTGCGACAATGGCATGTTGATCTTCGAACCGCCTTCGTATGCTCGCTACGCATGTTGTCTCGCTGAGGTTGTGCCGATGTAGGATTAGAGATCACAACTGCCCCTACAGATTGAGCGCGGTCAGTCTTGGCTCGGCTCCTCTGACCATACACAGTATTGGCTTCTTTCTTGCCACCAAAAGATCTCTTTGCAGCATTTGAAGATGACTCTACCTGAATCTTCCCGCTCTTGATACCAGCCTTCGCGCGCCATCAATATCACCGTGAATCGGTCAAGAGTTTCCAATCGATGATTAAAGAATGGGTCCTGTTGTTCCCATAAACATATCAACCAATTCCCTATTGGACAAGGGTGGTTGAACTCACCGCTAGATCTATCCATTTCGAGCATACCCTTAAACTTCTCATCACAACCCATAGACATGCTCAGAGTTGCATGCTAGTGGGTGTCAATTCAGCATTGTACTCATACTGTCTGTAGAAAGCATCTGCTAAGTCACTCCAATTACGAATACGATCATTCTCTAGCTAATAATACCACTCAATCTAAGTTCCGGACAAACTCTCTTGAAAATAGTGCATCCACAACTTTCATCATCATGGGGTTGATCTTCTGAACATAGGACTTCAAATGCAGCTTCGGACAAGAAATGCCATCATATTTGGCAAAGGTAGGAACTTTGAATTTGGGAGGAATCACCACACCAGGGACAAGACTCAGGTCATCAAAATTCATCCCGGACATCTTCAGGTTTTCCATAGCATTCAGACGATCTTCAAGTTGCTTGTACTTGTCATCTTCATCAGAGTACTGGTCATGGTCGTAGTCTTTTTCAGGCCCATGCTGGCTGCCTTCGTCATCACCCTTGGCACTCCCCTCATTCTTGACACTTCCCTCATTCTTGACACTTCCTTCTGAGAGCTCTATCCGGCTGACTACTTTAGGACCACCTTTGTAGCGTCTACCCATGTTGAGAACACCAACGACCTTCTTCTTTCTGTTGATGAGTTTCTTCAGATCTTCTTGGCCTTCGACCAAGCTGGTGAACATTTCCTGGAACTGAGCATTCTGAGCCTAGAGATCTTTGACAGACTGTTCAAGAGCCATTTCTGCTAAAATAAATAGCGAGAAAATGAGAAAACCAATCTTTAATGTACCTGTTATGAGATGTTATGCCATGGTATGCAATATTTATGCAAATTCAAATGCAATGTTTTCAAGGACCTTAGATATTTAAATTTGTTAAACAAGCACGAACAAACATTTATTAGTTCTCTTTTTATTCTTTTTCTTTTTAAGTACAAAAGATAGTTCAAAACAATAAAATAAAACATATAAATCCTAAAGCTCTAAGTTTCCCATGGGCGCTTCCTCTTGGTGCCGAGGTAGGGGTTGATGTTCCGCTCCTCGTGAAGTAGCTTTGTCAACTCTAGCACTTTCTTCTCACTTGCATAATACTGAGCTTCAAAGGTATCCCACTCTTCTTTGAATCCGGATCTCTTCAAGTCTTCAAAATCGTAGGCATGTCGATGGAGAATAAGATATGGTATGTCACCTATAGCAACAGTTCCATAATTATGTAAAACAAAGTGAATGGCATCATGAGGTTTTGAGCTCGAGCTCGCACCCATTTGAGGTAAGGTTCCCAAGGAATGGAGTTTTGGTGCCCCAAAGTCTTGGTATCGCTTTTCTACCATGCCCCAAGCGTATGAACCTTCGCTTGTAATTATGGATATCGTGGCTGTAGTCGAACACAATGTCTTGGAGAAGCATATCATGCGGACCATCTCTTCGAGCAAAACCAAACTGACGTAGAGCTAAAGAAGGGTTGTAAGTAATACCTCCCCTTATACCAAGGAGTGGTACATTAGGGAATTCTCCACAACGCTCAATGAATGTGAAATCCTTTTGAGAGAAAAGACTCCAACGGTTGTCTGGATGAGAAAGTGACATTAACCTTTGAGACCACTTCAACCTTGGTTCATTCTTCAAAACTGATGGAGGAAGGTGCGAAATAAACCACCTGGAAAGTAACGGTATACAACACATGAGAGTTCCTTGTCTCTTAGTAGTACGAGTGTGGAGAGAATGTAGGATGTCTCCAAGTAAAGTAGGCACAGGATTACGAGTAAGAAACAACTTGATGGCGCTGACATCTATGAATTGATCTGAATTAGGAAATAGAACCAAACTATAGATTAGCAAGGCCACGATGTCTTCGAATGCATGGAGGCTCATAAATTTGAGGAATTCTCGGGCTTTCTTTATCAGAAACTTGGCAAGTAAACCCTTGACTCCGCTTCTTGTTTCCCAATTGGCTTCAATGTCTGAGCGCTTAAGATGTAAGGCAGATGCGATGTCTTCGTACTTAGGAACCTTTTCTAAACCGGTGAATGGAATTTGGTCAATAATAGGTACCCCAAGTAGCTTAGAGAACTCTTCCAAGGAAGGAACCAACTGATAATCTGGGAATGTAAAGCAATGGTGTTTCGGATCAAAGAACTGGAATAGGACATGCATCATATCTTCTTCAAAACCGGAGATAACCAAGTCAAGCAAATAACCATGTCTTTTGATGAACTGAGCATGATCGGGAATCTCTGAAACCAATTCTTTGAGCTGAGAAGGTATACCCATGAAGTTGATTCGGATAGTCTTTCTAGAAGCCATAATCCCCCTACAAAACAGAGCAAAGATAAATCCCTAGGTCCTTGAAATAGTTAGAAATGATATGCAATGCGATGATGTCATGTTTAGCATACACAAACAATTCACACAATGAGCCTAGGTTTAAGGCTTGCAAGAGGTATAGGTGATTACCCCACCAAAAGTTTGAGTTGGTTCATCCTGTCCTATAATAGTAACCGGGTTCTAGGAATCTCACATCATTGATCTTTCTCGTAGGCGTTTATTTCAATACGACTACCAAGTGGTCGATCGAAAATATCCCAAAAGTCTGATCTTAATGAGCGTAGCATCGAGTATCAACCAACCTTAGTCTACACCAAAGCCGGCCATCTCACTACCTTCTAATGGCCAAGATGGGTTAATTAAGGTTCTAAAAGTTTAGTTAGTGCTTGATGACACCACGCAGAAGCCAAATACTATCCTCAACTTGGGAATGAAGAAAATCAGGACATCCAAAGTGTCACACTAACATAGCCATCATGTTGACCGTTTCGATATACGTCTAACGGTCGCAAAGATTTATTGCTACTTACCTAAAAGGAAACCCGGATCCGGGTGTAGGATCCCCCACAAATATAATACCCAAGCAACCCTTAAAGTAAAGCATGCAAGTCAAACAAAAAGCAGTAAAGATGATCTAAAAATCCTTAAGGTATTCTCTCTTTTAGGGTGTTTCGCCAGCAGAGTCGCCAGTTCTGTAATACGGTGAACTGACTTTGAGATTTTTGTATCGCAAATGTTCGGATAGCAAGAGTCTCCACCGACTTTTCTTTTATCCAATTAAGGGAAGGTAAAAGTATGAAAAGACCTTCGTTAGATTCTGAGTAAGGGAGAAGGTTATGAAAAGGGAAGGTATTAGAACCCCTTTTCATCCGTAGTTATCTACGAGGTCTTAGTTGCTCTTAGATCACTTTAAAATTATGCTTTCTATGTGTTTGAAAAATGTTTTGAAAAGGCATTTCGCTTTGACTTTGTAATGATTCATGTAGGAATGTATACAAAGTGTTCGGAAATGTTTCATTTTTGAAAAGAGTTTGAACTTTGATAAAAAAGTGTGAGGTGTGAAAGTCTTATTACCTACTCGTAATTGGTCGTTATTTTACGCTCCTTTAGAATAGTGCTATCCATACCATTAGTTGGTAGGTAACCCTATTCGCTGGATGTGAGAGGACATTCAAGGGACATCGATGGTCATAGAAAGCAACTTGTAGGAAGTATCCTAGCACATTCAAGGGACTATCATCATTTTCGAGGCAACAATCGAGGGTCAAGATCATGTATTCGGAGGCGACATCGTGGGTCTATGATCTTTGTATCGAAGGGACTATGATGATTTGTTTTGAAGGCAACGGTGCTAGAATACCTCTACGTTCGAGGAACTTGACCATTTGAATTCGTAAAGGCAACGAGAGAGAATTACCCTAAGGGGTGCATGTGTGAAAAGAGTGTGTCAATTTCAGGTATTTTATCTTGGAGTTAAGAGTGAGCTATGTTGATTTTAATCTTGCCATACACGCCTAATTACTAGCAGTTTATAGGGTGCGGAAATTAAATTGCGGGAATGTAAAGTGCGGAAAGATAAATCCTACGCTATTACAAGGCTTTGGGGCAGATACATAATTGAAAGTGCGGAAAATAAAATTACTAATTAAACTATTACATCCCATAGGCAATTACATAATTGGAAAAGAAAAGCAATAAAAATTGTCCGAAACGGTATAACTTGTAAACAGATGCAAAATCGGAAAACGGAAGAAAATTGCATAAGAGGAAAATGTTAGTAAAAATAAGCATTTTTGAATGAGAAAAAGTTTTTATGAAAATAATGACATTAATATGATAAAATAATTTTTTGGGAATTTTTGGAGTTAATTTGATAATTAAAAATCAATTAAAAGCTATTTAAATGATAAATTAGCAATTAAATTAAATATGAATGCAAACATAATAATTTTAATTTCAATAATTAAATAAACATTTTTCTGATGAGTATGCAAAAAATAAATATTTTTGGTGTTTTTTAGATGCATGATAAAAATTATTAAAGATAAATTAAATAGAAGAAAAATATTAGAAGAAAAAAGTAAGAAAATATGAAAAATAGTTAAGTTTGTAAAAAGAGAAAAAACATTTGGTCCTAACTGTTCAAGCCGTGACCATGGAGAGCATCTTCTCTTGCCAGCGCCTTAACCACTACGCCACAGTGCACTTTGTGTTTGAATTTTGAAATCAATTGTTTTTAAATGCACGCGTGTCATGAGATTATAACACTAAGCCCACCACCGTGGGGGTCCAGTTGAATGAGAGAGCGAATCGAAAGCCACGAAAGTGCCACGCATGCTTCCCACCGGAGTCCACTGGTCAACGACGCCGGATCCCTAGCTCCAATCGTCTTCTCCGATCAAACAAAATTCGAAACCTGCAAAATACGTGAAATAAATGGACAAAGGTACCCTACCCCTAAATCGAGGGTCATGAACACGATGTGCCATTAGTTTGCCCCGAAAACACCAGATCAACCGGTTCGATTCAAACACTCAAGATGCCCTAGTTATGGTGATTCGAGTTCTATACGCCTAAGCTTGTATGAGTTGGTTCAAACATGACCTAATATGCATCCCGAGTTCAAACAAACACACAAAAACATTAATAATGCATGAATAATGAAATTCAATTTCAAAAATATACCAAATCGAGCAAGCTTGGGATCGAGTTCGGGCCTTTGGCTTCAAGTAAGGGATGGTTTCGATTGGGGAACCTCAGAAGGTGTTTGATGGTTGGCTTGCCTTGAAACTCGCTGAAATTGAATTGATTTTGACAATTTGAGAAAAAATTGGCAAAATAAGGGTGTATGGGGCTAGGTTTCGCCTCTTGTTCTTGGCAAATTGCTTGGTATTTATAGAGTGAAATATGAGAGCAAAGAGAGTGAAAAAGATTGATATTGAATGTGCAATATATTTCTTTAAAATAAAATCAAATTTTGGAGAAAATTTGATTTTCTTCCATGTTCAAGAAATCACGAAATTGGTATGTTTTGTGGGCTATCATGGACCTCAAGCTTGATAAAATCCACTCCTCTTGAAAATATATCTTATTTTCATATTTTATATAATTTAAATTTGAATTAAATGGTTTTAAATTAAAAATAAATCAATAAAATAGAAAATTGTCATTGTAAGGCATCAATAGGTCACAAATAATATTATGATCAAGTTTGATCATAAAATTATAGGCCCATTTGGAAAAAATTGATTTTGACAAATATCTCCTTTGTGCAATTGTTCAAAAATGCCCAACTTCTGAATGGTGTATTTTGCTCAATTTTCCACATTTTTGAGTTTTCTTGGACTTTTTAGAAAGTTCTAAGTGTCCTATAACCAACCTCTTTGGTTTCATCTCAATTGGAGTTTCCATGCACAATAATTCTCCAAAACAAAAAGTTGACTTTTTGTTGACTTTGAAAAGGACCTGTAATATTTTGATCCATACCTTCCAAATGAAGCATTTTTTGAACATTCTTGTGAGACATGAAGTTGTAGGGAATTGAACCTTTTTTGAACATTATGAAGAAGTTATGCCCAGTCAAAGTTCAGTTGACTTTTCCTTAGAAAACCCTAATTTGGAAAGTTTGACTTTTGAGCAAATCTTGAGTTTTCTTGATGAATCATGATCAACCCTTGATCAAATGATGAATGTAACTTCAAAATGAGGATGTTGACCAAAAATCATGAAGTTTGATTGTATGTTGACCACGCTGACTTTTGTCCAATACAACCGATTTTCAACCATCCGAGCAATTGTCCGAGGAAACTTGACTTGTGAGGCTTGAAACTTGACATGGAGAATCTTTAAAGCATATAAGGAGGCATGATGACCATTGAGATGTTGAAGTCCATCTGATATGAGAATTGCCAAACCCTAGTTTGGGTTGATTGTCTAGGAGAGGTTTGTCTGTCAACCTCGAGGAATCCTTGAGTATGGATGTATGGAATGTCTTGAGGAATAGGAGGGCAAATTTTGGGTATGACAATAACCGACTCCCGAACCTGCATCTCTTGGTCTCGAAGACCATTTCATTTCATTTTCATTTCTTTGAGTTTTATCTATATTTTCCCTCTCCTCTTTAGGAATAAATAAAGTTAGGTGGCGACTTCATTGTTTCATTTGTTCGTAATCGAATTTTTCGATTAGCGTCAACAGTTTGGCGACTATGCTGGGGAAATTTTTTCTCATGCGAGTCAACCCTAGTTTAGTTCTTTGCATGTTCGTGTGTTTATTGTTTTACTTTATTTTCTTTCTTATGTTTGTGTTTCAGCCATTTATTTCTTTTATGCTTTATATTATCTTGTTGATATTATTGTGTTGGGAATTTTTGGCTATGATGCATAGATAAGCCCAAGACCAGTGCTTCTAGGTAAGATTAAGTTTAGAGTGGTCATGTAGCTTAGGTCCATTAGACATCCATGTCTCTTGGATCGACGAAGACTACACCTTAGAGTTGGTCTTTTAAGGAAGTTGTTGCATCATATGCTAAAGGGACGACAATTTTGGACAAAGGGCCTATAACTCTAAGTATTAGGATATCCAAACCGAGACCGACCGCTCAAATGAAATATTTTGAGTATCCTTTTTAAGATCCGTTTCTTGGAGTATACTTTTGGAAATATTATCACCACGTAGATCTTTCGCGTGTTGATAACGTTTATCAAAAGGGGATCTGAGACTCCGAGAAACATTTAGCAAAAAAACCTAGTACAATCTTGTGTATGGGGTTATTGGGTAGAAAGCTTAGAGCCATCCAATCATAAGGAGCCTACCTAATTAGGTTGTTATGTTACCTATTTACCAGTACCATTCTTGTTTCACATATGTGTGAATCTGTTACTATCATTGTGTTGCATTCCACATGTGACATTTCATCCCATAAACATCATTATTGCATATCAAAATGTATGCATTCCACATTCATCATCATACATGGATTTAACCATCAAAATACTTATTCCATTTATTTCCATTCATTCAGTTAACAAAGCAAGCTGATTCCCCGACACCGCTACGAAACCAGAGCTGCTGTCAAGTTGAGAATGGAGAATCTAGAACAACACAATGTCGAATTCAGGATGGAGATTGATGATTTGAAGTCTGGAATGACAAAGCTCACAGAAATGATGCAGGTGATTATGGCCAAAACTGATGAACCTCAAAGGACTGTCATCTCTGAAGTCGATACTACTGTTGTGGAGCCACCACAAACTCAAAATGTGGCTACCACCTGGCCAGAATTTGGCTTACCACGCAACTACTCTCCATAATACGAAATCAATCATGGAGTGGGTCAATCCGCTCAACAGACTGTTCAGATGCCTGTGGTCACCGAACAACGACCAATCATCCACACCATACCTCAAGTTCCCTTTGGAAATCACTTCACATATCAGGCTGATGGCTCTCAAAATGGCGATCAAGTGCAGAATGATGAAGTTGAGGAAGTGAAAGAAAAGTACAATGCTATTGAGAAGAGATTGAAGGCTATGGAAGGAAATGACACTTTTGGCTTCGATACCTCTAACCTTTGCTTGGTTTCTGATTTGGTTATGCCCGCAAAATTTAAAGTACAAGGGGCTTACTTGTCCAAAAGATCACCTGACCATGTAGTTCCGCAAAATGGCTGCTCATGAAAAGAATGACAAGATGCTTATTCATTGCTTCCAAGATAGTCTGACCGGAGCTTCCCTAAAGTGTTATATGAGCCTAAAGAGAGAAGACATCAACTCTACAAGGGACTTGGTCGAAGCATTCCTGAAACAATACAAGTTCAACTTGGATATGGCCCCTGACCGTAGACTGTTGCAAGCTATGACTATGAAAGACCATGAAACATTTAGGGAGTATGCTCAACGTTGGAGAGAGCTAGCATCTCAAGTCAACCCTCCTTTAGGTGAAAAGGAACTCATAGGCATGTTCATGGACACTTTACAGCCGATATTTTATGAGAAAATGGTTGGAAGTATATCTTCTGGTTTTGCTGATTTGGTTACCATTGGTGAGCAAATTGAACAAGGTTTTAAGAACGGCAAAATTGTCAATATCACGGATCATCCAACAACAACAATGCTAAGAAATTCCCTAGTATCTTCCAGAAGAAAAAAGAAGGTGAAACCAATGCAGTCAGTGGATCTCAGACACCATAACCTTACCAACCTACAGTTGCTCAACAACCACCATTCGTGCCATATTATCCATACCAGTATATTGTAGCAGCTCAATACCAGCAACCTAACTTTGCTTTGCCTCCATACCAACAGCCATGGGGTGGCTCCTCCTCAGAATTCTCCTCGGGTTGCTCAGCAGAATGCTAGGCCAAGTTATCCGCAGAATGCTCAGCGAAATGCTCCTTAGAATTAGAATCAGCAACAGAATCAGAATAGAGCCCCCCGCTACCAGCAGAATGAGGCTCGCCGCATTGATCCACTTCCAATGACCCACTCTCAATTGTGGTCATACTTGGCTAGTTCAAAGGCAATAGAGCCCAGACCTACTCAGCCTAAGACATCAAATTTTCCTGCAGGGTACAACCCTAATGTCAAGTGTGATTTTCACAGTGGTGTAGCAGGTCATTCAATTGAAGACTGCAAGGTTTTGAAGGAAAAAGTTCAAGATTTGATTGATAAGAAATTACTCACTTTTGCAGACGTCCCTCAAGTGATCGACAATCCCTTGCCATGAGCAGCGCCAAGACACGAGCGACTCTCCTAAAGCCAGTTATCAGATGGGAAAGCTCATCCTTGTTGCTGATAGTCATTAGGCCTTTTATTATTTCAGGTTGCAATTTTCTTATTTGTAATTTGCTAGTTTGCATTTGAACTTTGTTATCTTTAATTGTAATTTTAATGAAATGAGCATTGCATCTTTTGAGTTAATCATGTCATTTTCTTGTTTTTTACTTTCTTGCTGTTGTCATACCCCAAAATTTTCCCTCCATCATCTAAAGACATTTCATACCTCCATACTCAAAGATTCTTCAAGGGTTGATCAGACAAACCCTCTCCTAGACAATCAACCCAAGCTAGGGTTTGACAATTCTCAGATTAAGATAGACTTCGAACATCTCCAATGGTCTTCATGCCTCCTCATATGCTTCAAAGATTCTCCATGTCAAGTATCAAGCCTCACAAGTCAAGTTTCCTCAGACAATTGCTCAGATGGTTGAAAATCAGTTGTATTGGACAAAAAGTCAACTGTGCTTAACATACAGTCAAACTTCATGATTTTTGGTCAACATCCTCATTTTGAAGTTACATTTATCATTTGATCAAGGGTTGATCATGATTCATCAAGAAAACTCAAGATTTGCTCAAAAGTCAAACTTTCTAAATTAGGGTTTCTTTGAGAAAAGTCAACCAAACTTTGACTGAGCATAACTTCTTCATACTTTCTCAGAAATTTTTCAACCACCTCTTGTTTTGAAGGAAATTCAATTCTCTACAACTTCATGTCTCACAAGAATGTTCAAAAATGCTTCAGTTGGAAGGTATGGATCAAAACATTACAGGTCCTTTTCAAAGTCAACAAAAAGTCAACTTTTTGTTTTGAAGATATATTGAGCATGGAAACTCCAATTAAGATGAAACCAAAGAGGTTGGTTAGAGGACTATTAGATCTTTCTAAAAAGTCCAAGAACACTCAAAAATAGGGAAAATTGAGCAAGATACACCATTCACAAGTTGGGCAATTTTGAAGAAATGCACAAAGAGAGATACTTGTAAAAATCAAAAAATTTTCAAATGGGCTTACTTTTTCTTCATCCAAACTTGTTCCTTATACAATTAGGAATATCCAAGCCCAATGCCACAAATTTTTATTTTATTTTTCTATTTAATTTGGATTTTATTCATTTAAATACAAGCAACCCAATAAAACCAGCAAATTTCGAAATTTGATTGGATATGGCAAGAATTTGATTGAAATTGATCAAAAAAGAGAAAATTTGATTTGATACAAAATCAAATATATTTTGCATTGATTGATGATTAATTCTTTCTCAAATCAGCTTCAATTCCATCTACTATATATATACAACACATGCCACATGAATTAGGGTAGAAAAATTGGCTGGAGAAACCCTATTCAAACTCAAAGAAACCGTGCACTTGAAGCAACTGGCAGCCCTAGTTGTGCTTCGATTCAGCCAATTCCAAGCCTTCCATTGCATTCCTTGAGGTCTTTAGAATCGATCCAGACCTTTACATCATCCAAAATCATCAAGAATCGAGCAAATACGATTTCGGTTTGTTCTTATTTTTCCACAATCGAATTCTGTTTATCATGCATTATTAACGAGTTTTGATGTTTGTTTTGTGTTTAGAATGAAGCTTGCAAACTTTCTGGATGGTTTAATTGTATTTCTATGGCCTGAAACACGAATCACCATGATTAGGGTTTTCAACCGAATTAGGGTTTCTTTAAACGGAAAATTGGACCATGAGACCACCACCATCGTGTTCAGAACGATGTTTCCAATCGATCCATACCCTTGAATGTTATTTATATTACCTGTGCTTGATTTTGAGAATTGTATAGCGCACCGAGGCCGATCCGAATTTTCAAAATTTTAAAACGAAGAAGATGAAGTTTGCTGGGACGATGCGGGGAGTGACACCTGCTCACATGCTATTCGCCCGGCCAAACACGCTGCACTCCAGTTCAGTTGGCAAAGGCATGGGCTGTGCAAAGATACTCCTCCTGGTCATGAGTTCGAATCAGCCTGGGACCAGTTTTGTTTTTCTTTTACAAACTTCAAACTATTTTCTTATTTTTTTCCTATTTTTTATTTTGCATTCATTTTAATTTATTTCCACAATTTTTTATCATACATTAAAAAACATCAAAAAATATTTTTCTTTTTGCATTATTTCCAGAAAATGTTTATTTAATTTATAAAATTAAAAAATATTATTTTGCATGCATATTTAATTTAATTGCTATTTATCATTCAAATCACTTTTAATTGATTTTTAATTATTAAATTACCTCCAAAAAATCCCAAAAAATTATTTTAGCATATTAATGTTATTTCTAGCATGAAATATTTTTCTCATTTAAAAATTACTATTTTTGATAACATTTTTCGATTTCCTCGTATTTTCCGATTTCTCATCTTTTCACAAGTTATCTCGTTTCGGACGATTTCTTTTTATCGTTTTCTTTTTTCAAATTATGTAATTGCTTATGGGATGTAATAGCTTAATTAGGGCTTTTATTTTCCGCATTTTAAATTATGTATCTGCCCCAAAGCCATGTAATAGCGTAGGATTTATCTTTCCGCACTTAATTTCCGCAATTTACTTTCCGCATCTTATAAACTGTTAGTAATTAGGCGTGTATGGAAAGACTAAAATTGAACATAGCTCACTCTAATTTTCAAGATAACATGAATCTGAATCAACACACTTTTTTCACATATGCACCCCTTAGGGTAATTCTCTCTCTTTATTTAATTCACATGGTCATGTCCTCGAACGTAGAGGTATTCTAGCACCGCTGTTTCAAAACAAATCATCATAGTCCCTTCGATACAAAGATCATAAGACCCACGATGTCGCCACGAATACATGATCTTGACCTCGACGCCACGAAAATGATGATAGTCCCTTCGAATGTGCTAGAATACTTCCTACAAGTTGCTTTCTATGACCATCCGATGTCCCTTCGAATGTCCCGTTTACATCCAACAAATAGAGTTACCTACCAACTAATGGTATGGATAGCACTATTCTAAAGGAACGTAAAATAACACGAAAACGACTAATTCTGAGTAGGTAATAAGACTTTTAGTTGCTTGCTCTATCAAAATACTTTCCACACCACACACCTTTTTTTGTCAAAGTTCAAACTCTTTTCAAAATGAAACATTTCCGAAAACTTTGTATACATTCCTACATGAATCATTACAAAGTCAAAGTGAAATGCCTTTTCAAAACATTTTTGTCAAACACACATGAAGCACAATTTTAAAGTGATCTAAGAGCAACTAAGAGCCCGTAGATCACTACGGATGGAAAGGGGTGCTAATACCTTCCCTTTTCATAACATTCTCCCTTACTCAGAATCTAACGAAGGTCATTTTCTGTACTTTTTACCTTCCCTTAATTGGATAAAAGAAAAGTCGGTGGCGACTCTTGCTATCCGCACATTTGCGATACAAAATCCTACAAAGTCAGTTCACCGTGTTACGTAATCATATCTGGGAAACACCCTAAAAAGAGAGAATGCCTTAGGGATTTTTAGATCACCTTTATTGCTTTTTGTTTGACTTGCTTGCTTTATCTTTAAGGGTTGCTTGGGTATTATATTGTTGGGGGATCCTACACCGATCCGGTTTCCTTTAGGTAAGTAGCAATAAATCGTCGCGACTGCTAGACGATATCGAAACGGTCAACGTGATGGCTACGTTAGTGTGACACTTTGGATGTCCTGATACTCTTCATTCCCAAGTTGAGGATAATATTTGGCTTCAGAGTGGTGTCATCAAGCACTAACTAAACTTTTAGAACCTTAATTGACCCATCTTGGCCATTAGAAGGTAGTGAGATGGCCGACTTTGGCAGACTAAGGTTGGTTGATACTGATGCTACGCCATTAAGATCGACTTTGGGATATTTTCGTCGACCACTTGGTAGTCGTATTGAATTAAACGCCTACGAAAGATCAATGATATGAGACTCCTAGAACCCGTTACTATTATAGGACAGATGAACCAACTCAAACTTTTGGTGGGTAATCACCTATACCTCTCGCAAGCCTTAAACCTAGGCTCATTGTGTGAATTGTTTGGTGTGCTAAACATGACATCATTCGCATTGCATATCATTTCTAACTATTTCAAGGACCTAGGGATTTATCTTTGCTCTGCTTTGTAGGGATTATGGCTTCTAGAAAGACTATCCGAATCAACTTCATGGGTATACCTTCTCACTAAAGAATTGGTTTTAAATTCCACCATGCTCGGCTCATCAAAAGACATGGTTATCTACTTGATTTGGTTATCTCCGGTTTTGAAGAAGATATGATGCATGTCCTATTCCAGCTTTTGATCCGAAACACCATTGCTTTACATTCCTGATTATCGCTTGGTTCCTACTTTGAAGAGTTCTCTAAGCTTTGGGTACCTATTCTTGACCAAATGCCATTCACCGGTTTGAAAAGGTCCTAAGTACGAAGACATTTCATCACTTTACATCTTAAGCGCCGACATTGAAGCCAATTGGGAAACCGTATGGAGTTAAGGGTTTACTTGCTAAGTTCTGATTAAGAAAGCCCGAGAATTCTTCAAAGTTATGAGTTTCCATGCATTTGAAGACATTGTGGCCTTGCTAATCTATGGTTTGGTTCTATTCCCTAACTCGGATCAATTCATAGATGTCAACGCCATCAAGTTGTTTCTTACCCGTAATCCTCGTGCCTACTTTGCTTGGAGACATTCGCATTCTTCCACACTGCATTACTAAAAGACAAGGAACTCTCATGTGTTGTATACCTATTTCTGTGTGGTTTATTTCGCACCTTCCTCCATCGCTTTGAAGAATGAACAAAGGATGAAGTGGTCTCAAAGGTTAATGTCACTCTCTCATTCGTATATTTGTTGGAGTCTTTTCTCTCAAAAGGACTTCACCTTCATCGAGCAGGAGAATTCCTAATGTACCACTACTTGGTATAAGGGAGGTATTACTTACAACCCTTCTCTTGCTCTACGCCGCTTTGGTTTTTCCTGAAGAGATGGTCCTCATGATATGCTTCTCCAAAATATTGTGTTCGACTACAATCACGATCTCCAGAATTACCGACGAAGGTTTATACACGCTTGGGGCAAGGTAAAGAAGACTGATACCAAGACTTTGGGGCACCAAACTCCATTCCTTGGGAACCTTGCGAGCTCGAGCTCAAAACCTCATAATGCCATTCACGCTGTTTTCCAAGAATTATGGAACCTTGCTATAGGTGATTTAATCATATACTGTTCTCCATCCTGACATGCCTACTGATTTTGAAGACTTGAAGAGATCATGGATTCAGCTTAAAGAAGAGATGGATACCTTTGAAGCTCAGTGTAGAAAGTACTAGAGTTGACAAAGCTACTTCACGAGGAGCGGAACATCAACGCCTACCTCAGCATCAAGAGGAAGCGCCCATGGGAGGCTTAGAGCTCTAGGATTTATATGTTTTTCTTTTATCGTTTTGAACTATCTTTTGTACTTAAAAAGAAAAAGAATAAAAAGAGAACTAATAAATGTTTGTTCATTGCTTGTTTAACAAATTTAAATCTCTAAGGTCCTTGAAAACATTGCATTGCATTCGCATAAACATTGCATATCATAGCATAACATTGCATCACAGGTACATTGAAGATTGGTTTTCTCATTTGCTCGCTATTTATTTTAGAAGAAATGGCTCTTGAACAATCACAAAGATCTCCGTGCTCGTAATGCCTCGGCCCAACATATGTTCACCGCTTGGTCCAAGGCCAAGAAGATCCAAGAAGCTCATCAACGAAGAAGAAGGTTGTTGGTCTTCTCAACATGAGCAGACGCTACAAAGGTGGTCCTAAGAGGGTCACCGGATAGAGCTCTCAAGGAAGTGTCAAGAATGAGGGAGGTCGAGGTAATGAAGATGACCATGAGCCTAAGAAGGAGGGAGAAGATCGCCCGACCATAGCCAAGACTATGAAGATGACAAGTACAAACAACTTGAAGACCGAATGGTGGAAAACTTGAAGATGTCCGGTTGAATTTGATGATCTAAGCCTTGTCCCCTGTGGTGATTCCTCCTAAGTTCAAAGTTCCAACTTTTGCCAAGTATGATGGCATGTCTTGTCCGGTCATTTGAAGTCCTATGTTAAGATCAATCCCCACATCGATGATGTAAAGTTGTGGATGCACTACTTTCAAGAGAGTTTGTCCGAACTCACTTGAGTGGTATTATCACCAGAGAATGACCGTATCCGATTAGGGTGACTTAGCAAATGCTTTCTATGCATGATGAGTACAATGCTGAATTGACACCCACTCGCATGCAACTACAAAGCATGTCTATGGGTCGTGATGAGAAGTTTAAGGAGTATGCTCAGAAATGGAGAGATTTAGCAGGCAGAGTTCAACCACCCTTGTCCAATAGGGAATTGGTTGATATGTTTATGGGAACACTGACAGGCCCATTCTTCAATCATCTGATTGGAAACTCTTCAGCCGGATTCACCGAAATGATATTGACAAAGAGCGATCAAAGTCGGTATCAAAGTGGAAAGATTCATAGAGACATCTTCAAATGCGCAAAGAGATCTTTTGGTGGTAAGAAAGAAACTAATGCGGTATGGTCGAAAAATCGAGCCAAGACCGACCGTGCTCAATCTGTGGGGGCAGTTGTGATCTCCAATCCTACATCAGCACAACCTCAGCGAGACAACGCGCATAGCCAGAACGCGCCACGAAGACAGTTTACGAAGATCAACATGCCATTGTCGCAAGCCTTGCAACACATGTTGAAAGCAGAGCTGATCACCTTGAGGGATCCTCCTCAAAACATCAACACTTCCTCTCCGAGATACAATCCTAATGCTAAGTGTGCTTACCATTCCAATAGCCCTGGACATAACATTGATGACTGTTGGGCTCTGAAGAACAAGATTCAAGACATGATTGAAGCTAAGCAGATTGAGTTTGACCCTCCTGTTGAGACTTCGAATGTGATCAACGCACCTATGCCTAACCATGACAAGAGTTCCAATGCCGTTGGCGATGATATTTATGTTTTCAACATAGATGACTTGACCATTCCTCTGATGACTGTTAAGAAGAATTTGCTACAAGCCGGTGTCAACCCAGGATGCCCAGAGAATTGTCGATGGTGCCCATCTGCACCTGATGGTTGTGCTTGGTTGAGATGACATGTTCAGTGCATGATGGATAACCGTGAGATACTATTCCTAAAACCACCGTGCGTAAGCGGTGAAGATATGTCTAAACCAAGATCAAGATGTGAACGAAACTGCACCATCTGGGTGGGATACCTTGGGGCAGCCAAGTTGAAAGTACGATTACATGGTGAAGTACACTGTTCCTGAGAGCTACAAGATTCCTATTGAAGATGTTAAAGTGACCGGATGGGGTGACGATTCTCCCAGACCAGTTCCATATTCCTCTGACAAAGCTATCCCTTGGAACTATGGATGATGTTTACTATCATGGCGTCAAGCAAGACCCTCTGACTATTGAAGATCTTACAGTTGAAGCTACCATTCCTGAAATTGACAACATCACCAGATCAAGTAAGGTGACCAGAACCGGAAGGGTTTTCTCTCCAGAAATCTCTCCTCCAAAACACACCGCGACTCCAGCTATTCAATCCATTCCCCAAGAACCAGTGACTCACCCTGCTCAGCCAGAAGTACCAAAGGAAGTTGCTGAAGACACCTCCAAACAATAAATGGAGGAAATTCTGAAGATCATCAAAAAGAGTGACTACAATATTGTGGAACAGTTGGGACAGACTCCGTCCAAGATCTCCATGCTTGCTCTACTCTTGTGCTCTGAGGCTCACGCTAACGCCTTAGTGAAGTTTCTGAAGAATTCTCACGTACCGCAAGACACTACTACTGACCAGTTTGAAGTTTTTATTGCTAGCCTGGCTGCCAACAACGGCCTAGGCTTCTCTGATGCTGATTTGATTCCTGCCGGAAGGAAACACAACAAAGCTTTGCACATCTCTGTTAAATGCAAGGGCATCACATTGTCTCATGTTTTGGTGGATACCGATTCTGCTCTGAATATCCTCCCGAAGACTGCTTTTGATCGGCTTGATGTCGAAGGGTTGGTTCTGAGACCCAATGACATTATTGTGAGAGCTTTTGATGGTTGTAAACGAACAGTACTTGGAGAGCTCATTCTGCCGGTCAAAGTCGGTTCCCAGACTTTTGACTCCACTTTCTTTGTCATGGACATCCGTCCAGCTTACTCTTGCCTACTTGGACGCCCTTGGATACATGGGGCAGGCGATGTTACCTCTACCTTGCATCAGAAGCTGAAGTACCCGGTGAAACGGAAAGTTGTTACAGTATGTGGTGAAGAGGAATATATGGTCAGTCATCTACAGTCATTCCGATACCTCGAGGTGGAGGGTGAATTCTACGAGACTCCCTGTCAAGCTTTTGAAACAATTCCCAGAGTCACGCCTGTCGACTCTCCTGTCACTCCTGAAGTTGCTAAAGTTCCGCCTAGGATGGCATCGATGAAAGATGCTCAAGCTGCAGTGGAAGAAGGAGGTAGTTCTATTTGGGGTCAGCTCCCTGATCTTCCTTTCAAATCTAACAAGACTGGTTTAGGCTTCACCATCAAAGGTCAGAAGACAATGCGCCGCGAACGTGCCGGCCAGCTTCCTTTCCGCATCAGCCAGAGTGGAATCCATGCTATAGAAGACGACGACAGCGACTTCGACATCAGCAAGTGGATCTTCCCAACTCCCGACAACGGACTCAGCAATTGGAAGACTGAAGACGTCATACCAATCTCCTTTAGTCAGGAGTAATTGCTCTTGTTTTTTTTGCTTTTCGTATTTCTTTATGTTTTGAACAATAAACTCTAAAGCCTAGTGCCTTGCCCGGGGCATCATGGCTCGTTGTGAGGGTTATTATCATCATTTGCATATCTTCATTCAATAAAATCGTTGGACTTTTGCATTCAATTGTTGTTTTCTTTTACTTTATCACCCCTTCAAAAGCTATGTGTTTCTTACACACACCCACGTGATACACGCGTAATCACTCCGAATCTCGTTGATAACACTATGCTATTGCTAAATATGACTTCGATAATCCGATCTACCAAGCCAAGAAGAAGGTGAGGAAGATTGTGAAGTGCCGGAGAACTTGTCCGACTACTACAGGAAGAAGAACGAGTTATACAGCCACACGAAGAGCAGGTTGAGATTGTGAATCTGGGTACTGATGAAGACAGAAAAGAGATCAAGATAGGAGCAGGTCTTGAGAACAGTGTTAAAGAAAGGTTGGTACAGATGCTACGAGACTATATTGAGGTTTTTGCTTGGTCATATGAAGACATGCCAGGGTTGAACATTGATATTGTGGTACACCGATTGCCGACAAAAGAAGGTTTTTTCCCGGTGAAACAGAAGGTTCGTCGCATGCGTCCTGAGATGTCAAAGAAAATTAAAGCTGAAGTTATGAAACAATTCAACGTCGGTTTCTTAGCTGTTACTTCATATCCACAATGGGTTGCGAATGTGGTGCCTGTGCCTAAGAAGGATGGCAAGGTACGAATGTGTGTGGATTACAGAGATCTGAACAAAGCGAGTCCGAAAGACGATTTCCCACTTCCTCATATTGATGTTCTGGTTGACAACACCGCTCAACATAAGGTTTTCTCCTTCATGGATGGTTTCTCGGGTTACAATCGATCAAAATGGCTCTCAAGACATGGAGAAGACTACTTTCACACAAGTACACTTCATACAGGTTATGCCGGGTTGAAGAACACAGGCGCCACTTATCAGCATGCTATGGTGACATTATTTCATGACATGATTCATCACGAGATAGAGGTCTACGTCGACGACATGATAGCTCGATCACAGACTGAAGAAGAACATCTTGATCATTTGCAGAAACTGTTTGATAGATTGAAGAAATACAGGTTGAGACTTAATCCTAACAAGTGTACCTTTGGAGTCAGATCCGGAAAACTCCTAGGGTTTATTGTTAGTGGTAAAGGAATTGAGGTTGACCCCGCCAAGGTTAAAGCTATTCAAGAAATGCCAGCTCCCCGCACCGAGAACGAAGTCAGAGGTTTCTTGGGCCGATTAAACTACATTGCCAGATTCATTGCACATCTAACTGCTACTTGTGAGCCAATCTTCAAGTTACTTAAGAAAGATCAAGTAGTAGAATGGAACGACGATTGCCAGATCGCTTTTGACAAAATCAAGGAGTACCTACAGAATCCTCCTATCCTGATACCGCCCGCCAAAGGAAGACCTCTTATCATGTATTTGACAGTGTTAGAGAACTAAATGGGGTGTGTGTTGAGGCAACATGACGAGTCTGGTCGAAAAGAGCATGCAATATACTATCTTAGCAAAAAGTTTACCGACTGTGAAACAAGATACTCACAGCTCGAGAAAACTTGCAACGCTTTGGCTTTGCTCACCGACTAAGACAGTATATGTTGAATCACACTACCTTGTTGATCTCCAAGATGGATCCGATAAAATACATATTTGAGAAACCAGCTCTCTCCGGAAGAATAGCAAGATGGCAAATGATCTTAACCGAATACGACATCCAGTATACTTCTCAGAAAGCAATCAAAGGAAGTGTAGTAGCCGATCATTTGGCTCATCAAGCCGTAGATGACTATCACACTATGCGCTCAATTTCCGATGAAGATGTTTTACTAGTTACCGATTAAAGAACCGTGCCCGACGAAGGACCTGAACAAGGATCCCGATGGACCATGGTCTTCGATGGAGCCTCAAACGCACTTGGCAATGGCATTGGCGCCATCATTACATCCCCTGCAGGCGGACATACGCCTTTCACCGCCAGACTCTGTTTCAGCTGCACTAACAACATGGCCGAATACGAAGCGTTCACCATGAGTATCAAAGCTGCTATTGACTTAAGAATCAAGTTCTTGCAAGTTTATGGAGACTCACTTTGGTGATCACCGATTAAGTGGGATACCAAGCATCCGAATCTTATTCCGTATCGAGAGCACGTTTTGAGTTTGATCCCCTACTTCGAAGAGATTACTTTCAGTCACATTCCGCGAGAAGAGAGTCAGTTGGCAGACGCATTAGCTACTATGTCATCTATGTTCAAGGTCAGATGAGACAACGAAGCTCCCTAGATCATCATCGAGAGGTTCGACGAACCAGGGTATTGTTATGAGCTTGATACAGAAGAGAAACCTTGGTACTACGACGTAAAGAGGTATCTTGAGACTCAGGAATATCCCGCAGGGGCATCTGTCAACGATAAGAAGTTCTTGAGAAGGTTTGCATCCAAATTCTTCCTCAGCAACGACATCTTATACAAGCGCAATCATGACTTGTGCTTACTCCGCTGTGTAGACCGGAAAATAGCCGAACGTATCATGGAAGAGTTACACGAAGGCGCATTTGGTACCCACTCCAGTGGACACACCATGGCTAAGAAGATTCTGAGAACAGGTTACTATTGGTCCACCATGGAAGCTGATTGTCACCGCTACGCTCGATCTTGTCACAAATGCTAGATATATGCAGACAAAGTGCACGTACCTCCAGTATCTCTGAATGTTCTAACAGCTCCTTGGCCTTTTGCAATGTGGGGCATTGACATGATCGGAGAAATCAAGCCCACAGCTTCCAACGGACATCGTTTCATCCTTGTGGCAATTGACTATTTCACCAAATGGGTAGAAGCGTCATCATTACCAAGAATGTTGTGGCTCGTTTCATCAAACACAATCTTATATGTCGGTATGGAGCTCCTGAGAGGATTATCACAGATAATGGCTCCAATCTCAACAATAAGATGATCACCGAACTCTGCACGCAGTTCAAGATAAGGCATTACAACTCTTCTCCTTATCGACCAAAGATGAATGGCGCAGTGAAAGCCGCCAACAAGAACATTAAGAAGATTATACAGAAAATGACAGTGACTTACAAAGATTGGCATGAGATGTTACCATTCTCTCTTCATGGTTATCGCACTACAGTACGAACATCAACAGGGGCAACCCCCTTCTCTCTCGTGTACGGTATTGAAGCAGTCTTACCCATCGAGGTTCAGATTCCCTCAACCAGAGTCCTCCAGGACGCAGAGTTAGGTGAAGACGATTGGAATCAGACTCGCCTTGACCAGATTAACTTGATTGATGAGAAGCGACTCGCATCCATCTGCCATGGACAGATCTATTAGAAACGAATGAACAGAGCATTTAACAAGAAAGTCAAGCACCGAGTCTACCAAGTTGGTGAGCTAGTAGTCAAGCGTATCATCCTTCCACAAGGTGATCCCAGGGGCAAATGGACTCCCACCTACGAGGGACCGTTTGTAGACAAAGACAATATTTTCCAGCGGAGCTATGATACTTAGCACCATGGATGGTGAAGACTTCCCACACCCTGTGAACGCAGACATAGTCAAAAAATACTACGCATAAAAGAGACCCGCTAGGTCGACGGACCTAGGAAAAAATAAGGGCATCCTGGCGAACCAAAACGCTTCGGGCAAAAGTTAAGGATATATACAAAACATGTACACCCGGCAAGTCAAAACCCGAAGGCTTGGGCAAAAAGGGTATCCCAGAGATCAAAACCGAAAGGGCGGTCTAGGCAAAAGTTAGATTTAAGCGCACGACTATGTCTCGTCCGATCACCTATCTATGACTACTATCGATTCAAGATTCAAATGGCGACAATCGTCTACTCACTTTCTAACGACAGAAGGAGATGAGATAGTTGAAATATATGAGTACTAGCATAGTTGGAACTTAACGAGATTGTTTCTGCATAGCTTTTTACTTTTCGTGTATACAAACTACTTGGCCATACGCCACCTTTCAAATAAATACAAGTTCTTTCTTTACAATTTTTGCTATTGTTGTTTGCATAAAGTCCAACGTTTGCTTTAAATGATTATATGCATCTAACAATAAAAATCTATTCACAAACATGTGAAAAGTGAACATACGAAAGTAATTGCTACAGGCTCTAGAAATTGAGATAACGACGAAAGTCACCAATGCATTTCCCCCACAGAGCATGATCCCCACAGAGATGTCACTCACCACAAAACCTTCCCCAGCAAAGAAGCGGAGGACCCCCAAGCAGTGATTCCACTCAAGTTAATCGGGCTACACCCATCTTCGGGGCAGTAACATTTCATCCCCAGCCGAGGTACTTATCCCCAGCAAGGTATCTCTCAGCAGCAGTTATCCAGACTTGAAACTTGGTCAGGTAGTGCACCGGAGGAAAACTACATCCTTTTTCCCCAGCTAGAGATTACAACGGGCCCCCAGATCCTTCTAACTCGGTCTCCCAGCAACTATCAAACACTCTCCAGTAGGATTTACGCGCAAGATCCCCAGCAGAGTACCTCCCAGACTCTCCCCAGCAGGGTCTATGTATGAGATCCTCAACAACGTGTTTCTCGATCTCTACCATCCTCAACAATATCTAGGCCCAAGACTTGGTCAGATAGTGCACCGGAGGAATCAAAGTTTTCTTTCCTCTCAGGGTTTCCGTCCCCAAACAGAAGTCAGAAATCCTCCAAGCAGAACATACGCATCTTCTTCAAGATGGATATGTTTTGAAATACCACAACATCTATCATTCATACATTTCTCATATATGCATATGTCATTCATACACATCGTCATGCATCATTCCTTGCATAAGACTACCAATATTCTATCAAAGTCTCTCTTGTTTTCTCTAAAATAGGTGAAAAATCACTTCTGACGCAAACTGGTCCAGGATTAAGACCCGAATCCAGACGGGAAAACTATCCGAACGACCGCCCTTGTTGTCCTCCTACAACAGATCCAGGATTAATGCCCGAAGCTAGATGGGAAAACTATCTGAAAGATCACAAGTTATCCTCCGATAACAGGCAGTGGATCAATACCCGATGCACAACAGGGAAGCTATCCACATTTTTGCCAACTACTACCCCTCAGAGTAGTCAGCACGAAGAACTATTCTGACTCATTCTCATTATCAACAGCAACTACAGAGTCTGGCGTACGACTCCAATTGCCTTGGATGGCATCTTATGCCCATATCCGACTACTTGTCAACAGCTCTCCACGTTCAGAATGCTGCATATTTGGTTAAAAACCAATACAAACCAATAACTTCATTCAAAGATGAGCACGAAGTCTAACGTACGACTCCCTCCGGATGGCATCTTAAGCCCATCCCCTTTCACTTCCAGAAACATCTACAGAGCCTAGCGTACGACTCACTCCTCAGCATCGACCTTTCCAGATGGCATCTTAAGCCCATCCCCATCAATCCTCCTATCAACAATCTCAAGTCTAGCGTGCGACTCATTCCCCAACGAAGTCTCTGTTCGCGTTAAAAAGTGTCACACTAGAGGATCGAATATGAATTCAGATTCTCTGGCTCGATACGATTTACTCTTTTGATTTGTGTATAAAGATGTCGCGAGCATCAAGCTTTATTATTTTCAACACAAGAAAGATGATTTAATGATTATGAAAAAGGGGAAAGCTGTTAATACCCTCAATTGATTTTGATATGCGTAACGACTAGCGCAAACTAGACGCAACGCATTGGGGAGATTCTGAGTAAGGGGGTTTGTTATATAAAGGGAATAGATGGAGCACCCTAAATATATATAGTTATCTATAGCTTTATATGTGAATATGTTTGATATGTTTGTCTGTTTTAATTGATATTTCTATGATTGGGAAAGTTTCTCCTTTGGGATTTTAAGAAACGGTAGATTATATGGGATCCTAGTGTTTGTTATTATTGTGCTAGCAAAGATCTGTGGATCTTCTGCATACATATCCCCTAGTGGGAATCAGAGCATTTGTAGCTCGGATCTACAGGGATCTATGATTTGTTTGGTCTGAGGGAGAAAGAAATTTGCTCGGCAAGGATGAGACCTTGTGCCTACGTATTCTCAAAAGGATGTTGAGAAAGTCGGAGCAATCGTAGTTCCCACTTATGCTAGTGGAAAGCAACGGGATGTTAGTAAGAGACAGAAAAATGTCATCTTAATGAAAAATGTATCTAATCTATTTCATCACATACATTTTTTTTAAAAAAAGTTTGATTGAAATCTTTCATCGTAAGTAATAGGTGTTTTGCTTGATTGTACAAGCGTTACCACTTACATGTTTAAGAAAGATGTTTTTGAAAAAAATGTTTGAATCTTTTAACTGTAAGCATTGGGTGTTTTGCTTGAGTGTACAAGCGTTACCACTTACAATTAAGAGATGTTTTTGTTTGAAAACAGTTTTGAAAAGTTTTTGACTGTATGTGATGTGATAGATGAGATACTTCTTCCCTAGAGATGATAAACGTCTAAATCTCGAGGAGAAATTGATTGGGTTAAAGGGGATGCTTTTAAGAAGCCCATGGTTCCTTGTATTGTAAGCCCAAGAGAAGGCATTCCGAGGGTCATCGAGGGTCCTTGTATGAAGCTCAAGAGGAAGCTATAAGGTATGGCTGGCTTTGTCTTTAAAAGGGATTTCACCGGGAAACCATCCTTTTGGAATTAAGAGCAATTTCACCGGGAAATTATACTCTCATGGTTCTAACTTAACGCGGGTGATTCTTTGTATTGGAAGCCCAATAGGAGGCTGTTAAGAGATTTCCTATCTCTTTCATTGTATGATGCCCAAGAGAAGGCTAAACTCAATGAGGAGTTCTTTTGAACGAAGCCCAAGAGGAGGCTGACTCAACAGGGGAGTGTTGTCTTATATGAAGCCTAAGCGGAGGCTAAACTCAGATGAATGAGTTTTCTTATATGAAGCCTAAGACGAGGCTAAACTCAGTTGAAATGAGTTATCTTGTACAAAGCCCAAGAGGAGGCTAACTCTGTGGGGAGTCTATTGGTTAGACTAGTTGTTATGTTATAACTAGACAGTTGTATAAACAAGTGTGTGTATGATATGTATTCACAGGAGTTTATGAAGAAAATATAAACAATGCGTGATGTTTATTTACAAGAGTTTATGAAGGAAATATAAACAAGTGTTTGTGAAATGAACGTTTAAAAACGAGCGTAACTTGATTATTTACAAGTTTGAATGTGTACAAGGAAGTAAATATGTACACGAACGAGTATTTATGTACAGGAGGATGTGGATGTACATAGGGGGGTTGGGACTTACACCATAAGGGTGGCCCATTGATTTAAAAGCAGTTTCATAGGGAATAATGCTCCTTTTAATATCAATGGTATTCAGTGTGTATCTGTACAGACGAAACAGAAACGAATGATCAAAGTTTATCTGTGAAAAGTATCTGTATTATGTACAGGCAAAGGTTTTTATGAATATAAAAAGAATTTTGATATGTACAAGGAAAATATGTATGTACATAAAAGAATGTTTGGTTTGTGTATACACAAGTGAATTGAAAACAAACGATCGAAGTTTGTCTGTACTTGAGTATAAAAAGTATTTGTATTATGTACAGATAGAAATTTGTATGTATCTGAAGAGAGTTTGATATGTACAAAGAAATAATTATGTACATAAAAGAATGTTTTTGGGACTTACACCGTGAGGGAGGCCCATGATCGATTGAGAAATTCGAGAGAGAAAACGAATTCGGTTTTATCGTTTAAATCGGATCGATCATGGCAAAAAGATGTAAGCTTGATGAAAAAGTTTTGAAAAATAATTTTGAAAGCGTTTTGAAATGTGAGGTTCATTTATGAGAAGTTTTGAAAAGAATCGGAAGTCGAAAGTTCAAAAAATTCACCTTTTTAAAGTGGTTTTGAAAAGTGTTCAAAGCGTCGTTTTTGGCTCGATTAAAACATAATCAGATGAAAGTTTTTTCTGAAAATTTTTGCACTATCATAAAATAGATACATTTATTGACAAGTGTACAAAAAATCACCTCAAAATGAGGAGTTTTGATTGGTTAAAAAAATGTTAAAGTTTGTGAAAAAACATGAAGAAAATATGAAAAGTTTGAAAAAAATGGTCCATGGGAGGTTTGAACCCAGGACCTGTGGGTGGTATACGTGGCAGAGAGGACTACGAGCGAGCTGGAAACCACTGGGACAAGAGCGCTTTTGTGTATTTGAATCAAAACATGTGTTAATAAAATATTGGAAAATTTAAATTTGAAAAATAAAAAAAACACGCGCGAATGCCCTGTTCTTCTTCTCCGATCCTTCAATCCTTCAATCCATGCTAGTATCTTTGTTTCTTGATGAAATTGGATGAAGTAAACATGAAAGTTGCTCGAATTTTAACAAGGAATATGATGATGGTTGTTAATTGCATTTATTTTTGGTCTAACACGATTGAATTTCCAGAAATCACGAAGAACCCTAGAATTGAAAAACCTAATTGAAATGGCGTATGATTGATGATTTTTCAAATATTTTGAGGGTTAAGGATCGAGATAGGTGCAGAAAACAAATGGCCAAGAGTTTTTCCATTTAAATGCAAGGAATCAAGAGATTGAGTTTCGAGCTCCTACCTGTTCAAGTTGAGATCGAAGATGGTGTTGGAGTGTTTCCAGAACTGGTTTTGTGATTGCTATAGCATCATCGACCTATGTGGAAGGTGTAGGAATGGTCTGCTTGCTTCGAATCACCCTCGATCATGCTACCCAAGTCCACCTGCACAGTCTAAAAATGGAAACTGGATTTTGATGTTAGGCATGTTACAGTTAGTTGTTAAGGGTCTGGATCATTCACATGATGTATGGTGATGATGTTCAAGTGATAAAAACTCAAGTTGCTTAAGCCAAACTCCAAATTCGATGGTTATGGCAGTTTTGCAAGTTTTAGAAACCTGACATGTAATTCTGAGTTTTGGCTTTGATCATGTTGCTTTTATGTTTTAGACAAGTTTGATATTGATTATAAGACAGTTTAGACACAAATTTGACCAAAGATTTTCATCAATTTTCAAAAATGCACAAGTTCTCAAAATTCACTAAGTTTCTTGATTTTTAAGAAAGAAGCATGAAAGCATGACTTGGCATTACTTTGGTGTAGATTCAAATGGCCAACATGATCTCTATTTATAGGTCAAAAGTACTGAAAAATTAGGCACAAGTACATGGCATTGGTAATTCAAAGTTGCCTTAAAGGGCAAGAAAGTCTTTTGGTAAAGGAAAAGGAAACTTCCTTTTTTCACCATGTGTGAAAATCTCAAATTGATCTTATCTTTTCACAATTATCTCTAGCTGATATTTATCAGCTCTAAACTCCATTTGGCAAGGTGGCATTGCTTCTAGATGAAGAAATCAAGAAATGACCTATAATTTGATGTTTTGAACTTTGAAAATCATGGTTATGGAGCCTTATGTTTCAATTTCAAAAGCATAGCTAGACTCCATGGATTTGAGAGTTCTTGGAAATTTTGGAAAGCTTGTTTCAAGGGCTACAACTTTCATGTTTTGAGTTTTTTCCAAATCAAAGTGGAACTATGTGAAAAAATGCCATGAAGTTTGGAAAAAATAAGAAATTTCAACACTTGAAAATTTTTCTAAGTGTTGGAACTTTTGACTTTTTGTTGACTTTTCCAAATTCTTTGATTTTTTATGATCATGATGGATCATTTGAAGTATTTTGATGACGGAAAAATTTTTGTTTTTAGAAAAATTGACCAAAAGTCAAAGTTTGACTTTCCTGTGCAAATGAATTTTCATCAAATGTTTCAGAAATTGACTGATGAAGTCTGTGAACTTTTGTGATATTTTGAATCCAGAAATTAGCTCAAGATGTTGTATCTAAGATATAATGACCAATCTCAATCCAAAAAGGTCATTCAATGTTCAAGAAATCAGAGAATACTCATGCTCGACCAAAACCCTAATTGGTCGATCTCCGATTAATCAATGAGAAAAGTTGGATATCTGAGGATTGAAGGTTGATGTTTTTATCAAGATAGGTCAAATGAAGTGAGTAAAACTCAAACCCTAATTGGTTGCCTCTTGAATCAGATGAAAATTTGATGAAACCCTAATTTTGACCTGTGAATGCTACACCCGATTAATGTTGTTCTGAACTGTTAGTGATGCAATGATGCAAATGTAAGGTGGTATATTACGTCAAAAATTGGGGTATGACAGATGCCCCTATTTAAGTTTCCTTAACCTGAAAGATGAAGATGAATATCTTTGTTTTGATAGGTGTAAAGAGACTGAAATATCAGAATACACAAATTTTGGACCTAAGATACCAAAAGATGCGAGTGATGCAAAATGATTGTAAAAAGTTTTTCCTAGATGACATCAAAGAAATGACATGGTGGGGAGAAACTTGTGAGGATGACTCGATCTATTTAAGAAAAGAGGATCCTGTTTGTTGGGAAACAAGCAATATGTCTCGCTGGGGAAAAAGAGATTCACAAAACATATGAATATTTGTTTCGCTTTGGGAAACAAAGAGATTACCTTCTGTCAGCCTTGTGACAATGTTTAAGGTGAGTGAAGATGATATTACCATTTATCAGCCTTGTGATAGTTTATGGTAATGAATTATAAAGATATTACCAATTATCAGCGAAATGATAACTATAACAAGGTAAATCTTTGAAAAGAAAATTGTTGATCATCCAGCTTTGTGAATAACAAACAATGATAGAAACAGAATTCAAATGAGTTTTGAAGACATTACCAATTATCATCAAAGTGATAACTATAACAAGGTAAATCTTTGAGATATATTACTGAGTATTCAGCTTTGTGAATAACAGACAAATGACGGAAACAGATTTCAAACGAGATCTGAAGATATTACCAATTATCAGCAAAGTGACAATTATAACAAGGTAAATCTTGAGACATATCACTGAGTATTCAGCCTTGTGAATAATAGACAGTGAAAGAAACAGAACTCAAATGAGTTTCTGTTTTTTGGATAAAATCTTGCCGAGGATCTCTCTTTTGATAAGACGCGGGCATTTTGATCAGAAGACATAGGTTTTCTTTTAGACAGAAAGACAATTGCTGGGGAATTCCTCGTACAGTCGTGATTTGACCTTGTTGAGAAGAACAAACTTTCATGACAAGTTTAGGAATGAAAAAGAAATAAGCGGCTCAAATGATGAGGCTATTGGTTATTGCTTTGTTGATTATAGACAGGGTTCTATCCAGGAATGAACTGGAAAGAAAGGGTCAATCAAGACTTTGTTCCTGATGAGGAATGATCTCAGCTGGGGAACAGGAGAAAAATGTATTTTTCTGTTTAGGGAATAATCTACTGGGGATAGAATTATACTTACATGAGTAAGTGTGATTTAAACTAGTGATATAGAAGCAAACATTTCGAGGAATGCAAAAATGCATGAATGATGCTATTATGTATGAATGTCATGAATCAATACTTGACATAACATTAAAGAGGTATTTGGGAAAAGGACCACGTCACAGTTCGAACAAATACTTAACAAATATCCGCAGTAATGGTGTAGTCGTTGCTGATTAAGGATCTGAGTTGCATACTTTAAACTTTCGGAGAAAGGCGTTTCATTGGAAACCTTGCTGGGAATTCTTTTTGGCTAAGAATACCGTCCTTTGATGATTTCTGCTGAGGAGAAGACTTCTGTAGCAGCCATTCTATCCTTCGGAGATTAAAACACTCGCGTAGAAACTGTTGAAGTTCTTTCTGTGTTCAGAGTTCAAAGGAACATTTTGCTTTTTGTTTCAAAATTTTGAAGTAAAAATTCATTTAAAACCTTTTAGTCTCAAAAAGTGATTTTCACAATAAAAAGCGTTATTTTGCAAAACAGAATAAAGCAGGGATTGCAAACAAAAGGCACAAGGCTCACGGTTTTGATTGTTAAACTGCTGAGCCTGTTGACGAGGCTGTTGAGTTTGTTGATTTTGTTGAAATTGCGGAGCAATTCTTGTGTTTAGACTTGTGTTGACGGCGGGCGCTATGGCAGCTACCTGTCGTTGTTGAATGACATTCTTACGTGGTTTCCCTCGGGATACCATTCCTATGTCATGTTCCTTTTTCTTTGGAAAACTGGTTCCAACCTTCTTTGTTCCACTAGAAGATCCTGCTTCCTTGGTTAGGCGTCCGGTTCGAACCCCCTATTCTAATCGCATTCCCATGCTTACCATCTCGGTGAAATCTCCGGGAGCGCTAGCGATCATTCGCTCGTAGTAGAATGATCCAAGAGTGTTTATGAATACCTTAGTCATCTCTTTCTCTTCCAGTGGTGGGTTGACTTGGGCAGCAATTTCCCTCCATCGTTGAGCGTATTCTTTGAATGTCTCTCTTTCCTTTTGAGACATGGAGCGGAGTTGATCCCGATCGGGAGCCATATCCAAGTTGAACTTATATTGTTGTACAAAGGCTTCACCTAAGTCATTGAATGTTTGGATACTTGCGCTGTCTAATCCCATGTACCACTTCAGTGCGGCACCGGTAAGACTATCTTGGAAGTAATGGATTAACAACTGGTGATCATCGTTGTATGTAGACATTTTCCTGGCATACATCTTGAGATGACTTTGTGGACAGGAGTTTCCTTTGTACTTTTCAAAGTCAGGGACTTTGAATTTTGCAAGTATCCTTACGCGAGGAACTAAGCACAGATCCTGGGCGTTTTTCCCAAACAGTTCCTTCCCTCGAATCGTTTTTATCTCAAGCTGCATTTTGAGGAGTTGTTCTTGGAGATTCTCCATCGAGCCACGGGAATTCGTGTTATTGCCTAGAGTATGGTGAACTTCTTCGTCTATGGTAGTGTGTACTACAGAAGCTGAGTTCATCATGATAGGTTGAGAAACCGGCATTGTTACTTGTGGAAGAGTTGCTCCATGTTGCGGAGTAAATGTAGAGTTTTGTTGCAAAGTAGGTATTTCAAGCGTGGTTGTTTGCACTTGAGAAGTCGGTTGGCGAAATCCGATGCCAAAGTTGAAAGGCATGCCCCATGGATAGCCTTCTGGCATACTGAAAAGTGAACTACTGACTGCGACAGCTGAAACTGGAGTAGTAGTATCCTCTGAAATCGCTGCTTGGTTTTGACTGCTCGATGCTGCTTGTTGACTTTGCGCTGCGGCCAATGAGTTGACCAAAGACGTGAGTCTCTCCACTTCTTCTTGTAGTGTTGTTACCGTGCTACGGAGTTCAACATTCTCTTGTTCAAAACCTTCCATGACTTTTCTTCTTTTTGAACGTGTATCGTATGTTCGAGTTGGCTGTGGACGCGGTCGAGAAACTCTAAGACGCGACAGCTTGGCGATCTTTTCCTATCTGTTCAAGCTGTTCAAAGATCAGACTCTAGACAATAGACTTAAATGCAAAGTATGATGCATGATTATGATCGTAAAGAAAAGGAATTTCCAAAGAATTTACGCTAGAAGAGAAATTTCTGGCAATTATTCGGATGGAAAACACGAGTTTATTGATTATTGAAAGAAGATTATAGCAATTCTGTTTTTTTTTGGAGCATTGCTCACACAAATGATAAATGATAAAATTACAAACTAAACTAATTAATCGTCTTCGTCGGATGAAGATCCAAAGGCTTGATGTAGCTTCAACTTCAGGATTTCCTTTCCATAGTGAGCTTTTAGTTCAGCTTTCTCGGCTTTTAGCTTGCTAATGACTTTCTTCCACTTGTCGGGAGTAAGAGGATCATTCTTCAATTCTTCAAACGTTCCTTTTCTTTCTTTGATGAATCCCTTGATCGCGTCATACTTTCGATAAATCTCCTCATCTTTCTGCAGGATCCATTCATCTTGGAAGTAAAGCGTCTTTTCATGCTCTTTGTCTTGATTCTTGAGCTTCTCATTCTCAAGATTAGTCTTAAGGAACTTGTTTTCTAAAGCATCTTTTTCAAACCTCATCTTGGCCAACGCTTCTTGGTATTCTCCGATAGTTTTGACGGGAAAAATTGTTAATTTGGAAGCGGTTGAGAACATGGGTTCTTCATAAGCGTAAGGCATTCGAAATTCCTTTGCTCTTTTCTTTACCCAAGAAGTGTGGGTTTCCATGGCTACACCATTCTTCGCCTTACCTTTTTCTTTCTTTCGGATGTGATGCCAAGCTCTGATCATTCTAGCCTTCAATCCTTGGGAATCCTCTCCTTCGTGATAGAAATAACTCTCTACTGTAAAACCAAGAGGTTTACTAGAGTTTGCATATCCGAGTTGACGTCTCGCCAGGAATGGGTTGTAGTTGATTCCTCCTTTTGTACCGATGAGCAGTACGTTGGCAAATTCTCCACAGCTCTCAATGATTTCCATTTCATTGTCTGCCAAGGTATACCAATGGATATCGTCGTTTGTAAGAGACACGAGTCTTCGAGACCAATGCCACTCGTCTTTGTTTTCACGGAAGATAGGAGATTTAGGCAAGTGTGAGGTAATCCATTTGAAAAACAGAGGTACACAACACACGATAGTTCCGTCTCCTTGACGATTTCTATGATGAATAGAGACGTAGGTGTCACCAAGCAGAGTGGGAACGGGATTTTCAATCAGAAAGATCCTTATGGCGTTGATATCAACGAAATTTGGGACGTTGGGAAACAACACCAATCCATAGAGGAGTAAAGCTAAAATAGCTTCAAAGGCTACCATACTACCGGCTTCAGAGAATTTGAGAGCCTTCTCCATTAGGATCTTTGAAGTCAGTCCTAAGAGTTTTCCTCTGGTAGTTAGGTTTTTGTCTATCTCAAATTTCTTTAAGTGAGTCATCGTTGCAATGACTGGTGACTTGGGAATGGCTTCCAAACCATTGAAAGGCACTTTGTCTGATACTGAGATACCTAGGATATGCGCGTACTCTTCCAAAGTAGGCATCAACCGATAATCGTGGAAAGTGAAACATGTAGATCGGATCGTAGAACTGAACGAAAGTTTTGAGAAGTCCTTCATCAACGTTAGTGTTCAGAATAGTTAAAAGAGTTCCATAGTGTTTTCTGAAATCCGAGGGATCTTCTACCAAGGATGCTAACTCTTTTAACTTTCCTACATTAGGAATTCTAAAACTGTATCTCTTGGTGAATCTTCCTCTGACGTCCATCACTCTAACCTAAAATATTTTACAAAGAAAAATCTCTAAATTCTTTGGAAATGGGAAGAGAAATGAAGTTTTTTGAATGAATGAATGCATGAATGCGGCAAACATGGTTAGTAGTTATACACACGGTCAAGCGTTCGAAGTCACGAGCATGAGGCCAACAATAAGAATCAACGTGGTTAAGTTCTAAGGGTTTATTCATCTGTGAAACGGGTTCTACTGATAATACAGGCTCAACACTCCTCTTTGAAATATTATCGGATTTGTTGAATACTCGATGGTCCAATAATATTTTTCAAGAGAAACTCGCCTGATCGTAGTCTCGCATGACAATTACTCTAGGCTTACGCCCGAATAATCTCTGCACTACATCCTAAATGGCCAGGATGGGTTATGTGTTCTACAACCAACTCATCTTCGCAAGTTCCCTTGAAAGCAAAATGTCTTCGCAAATACTTGCTAAACACAAATACCCTCAAGACAACCTCCACTGAGAGAGGGATATTAACTTTGTAAGTATTGAGACTTCTCACAGGTTAATACCCCCACCAAGATCTTAAAATGTTTCTTAAATCCGGGTTAGGATTTCTTTCCATCAGATGGAATCGCGAAAACACACAATAAAGAAAAACAGACATATGCATATATGAAAGCTTAACCCCTTTTTTTTTCTTTTTGAAAACAAAAAAAAGCTTGGTGCTCTTGAGCAGAGTCACATTTTTTTTGAAAATCAAAGTTTCAGCGTACTCCCCAGCAGAGTCGCCATTTTTCCTGTTCACGTTAAAAAGTGTCGCACTAGAGGATCAAATATGAATTCAGATTCTCTGGCTCGAAACAATTTACTCTTTTGATTTGTTTATAAAGATGCCGCGAGCATCAAGCTTTATTATTTTCAACACAAGAAAGATGATTTAATGATTATGAAAAAGGGGAAAGTTGTTAATACCCTCAATTGATTTTGATATGCGTAACGACTAGCGCAAACTAGACACAATGGATTAGGGAGATTCTGAGTAAGGGGGTTTGTTATATAAAGGGAATAGATGGAGCACCCTAAATATATATAGTTATCTATAGCTTTTTATATGAATATGTTTGATATGTTTGTGTGTTTTAATTGCTATTTCTATGATTGGGAAAGTTTCTCCTTTGGGATTTTAAGAAACGGTAGATTATATGGGATCCTAGTGTTTGTTATTATTGTGCTCTCAAAGATCTGTGGATCTTCTGCATACATATCCCCTAGTGGGAATCAGAGCATTTGTAGCTCGGATCTACAGGGATCTATGGTTTGTTTGGTCTGAGGGAGAAAGAAATTTGCTCGGCAAGGATGAGACCTTGTGCCTACATATTCTCAAAAGGATGTTGAGAAAGTCAGAGCTATCGTAGTTCCCACTTATGCTAGTGGAAAGCAACGGGATGTTAGTAAGAGACAGACAAATGTCATCTTAATGAAAAATGTATCTAATCTATTTCATCACATACATTTTTTTTTTTAAAAAGTTTGATTGAAATCTTTCATCGTAAGTTATAGGTGTTTTGCTTGATTGTACAAGCGTTACCACATACATGTTTAAGAAAGATGTTTTTGAAAAAAATGTTTGAATCTTTTAACTGTAAGCATTGGGTGTTTTGCTTGAGTGTACAAGCGTTACCACTTACAATTAAGAGATGTTTTTGTTTGAAAACAGTTTTGAGAAGGTTTTGACTGTATGTGATGTGATAGATGAGATACTTCTTCCCTAGAGATGATAAACGTCTAAATCTCGAGGAGAAATTGATTGGATTAAAGGGGATGCTTTTAAGAAGCCCATGGGTCCTTGTATTGTAAGCCCAAGAGAAGGCATTCCGAGGGTCATCGAGGGTCATCGAGGGTCCTTGTATGAAGCTCAAGAGGAAGCTATAGGGTATGGCTGGCTTTGTCTTTAAAAGGGATTTCACCAGGAAACCATCCTTTTGGAATTAAGAGCAATTTCACCGGGAAATTATACTCTCATGGTTCTAACTTAACGCGGGTGATTCTTTGTATTGGAAGCCCAATAGGAGGCTGTTAAGAGATTTCCTATCTCTTTCATTGTATGATGCCCAAGAGAAGGCTAAACTCAATGAGGAGTTCTTTTGAACGAAGCCCAAGAGGAGGCTGACTCAACAGGGGAGTGTTGTCTTATATGAATCCTAAGCGGAGGCTAAACTCAGATGAATGAGTTTTCTTATATGAAGCCTAAGAGGAGGCTAAACTCAGTTGAAATGAGTTATCTTGTACAAAGCCCAAGAGGAGGCTAACTCTGTGGGGAGTCTATTGGTTAGACTAGTTGCTATGTTATAACTAGACAGTTGTATAAACAAGTGTGCGTGTGATATGTATTCACAGGAGTTTATGAAGAAAATATAAACAATGCATGATGTTTATTTACAAGAGTTTATGAAGGAAATATAAACAAGTGTTTGTGAAATGAACGTTTAAAAACGAGCGTAACTTGATTATTTACAAGTTTGAATGTGTACAAGGAAGTAAATATGTACACGAACGAGTATTTATGTACAGGAGGATGTGGATGTACATAGGGGGGTTGGGACTTACACCATAAGGGTGGCCCATTGATTTAAAAGCAGTTTCATAGGGAATAATGCTCCTTTTAATATCAATGGTATTCAGTGTATCTGTACAGACGAAATAGAAACGAATGATCGAAGTTTATCTGTGAAAAGTATCTGTATTATGTACAGACAAAGGTTTGTATGAATATAAAAAGAATTTTGATATGTACAAGGAAAATATGTATGTACATAAAAGAATGTTTGGTTTGTGTATACACAAGTGAATTGAAAACAAACGATCGAAGTTTGTCTGTACTTGAGTATAAAAAGTATTTGTATTATGTACAGATAGAAATTTGTATGTATCTGAAGAGAGTTTGATATGTACAAAGAAATAATTATGTACATAAAAGAATGTTTTTGGGACTTACACCGTGAGGGAGGCCCATGATCGATTGAGAAATTCGAGAGAAAACGAATTCGGTTTTATCGTTTAAATCGGATCGATCATGGCAAAAAGATGTAAGCTTGATGAAAAAGTTTTGAAAAATAATTTTGAAAGTGTTTTGAAATGTGAGGTTCATTTATGAGAAGTTTTGAAAAGAATCGGAAGTCGAAAGTTCAAAAAATTCACCTTTTTAAAGTGGTTTTGAAAAGTGTTCAAAGCGTCGTTTTTGGCTCGATTAAAACATAATCAGATGAAAGTTTTTTCTGAAAATTTTTGCACTATCATAAAATAGATACATTTATTGACAAGTGTACAAAAAATCACCTCAAAATGAGGAGTTTTGATTGGTTAAAAAAAATGTTAAAGTTTGTGAAAAAACATGAAGAAAATATGAAAAGTTTGAAAAAAATGGTCCATGGGAGGTTTGAACCCAGGACCTGTGGGTGGTATACGTGGCAGAGAGGACTACGAGCGAGCTGGAAACCACTGGGACAAGAGCGCTTTTGTGTATTTGAATCAAAACATGTGTTAATAAAATATTGGAAAATTTAAATTTGAAAAATAAAAAAAACACGCGCGAATGCCCTGTTCTTCTTCTCCGATCCTTCAATCCTTCAATCCATGCTAGTATCTTTGTTTCTTGATGAAATTGGATGAAGTAAACATGAAAGTTGCTCGAATTTTAACAAGGAATATGATGATGGTTGTTAATTGCATTTATTTTTGGTCTAACACGATTGAATTTCCAGAAATCACGAAGAACCCTAGAATTGAAAAACCTAATTGAAATGGCGTATGATTGATGATTTTTCAAATATTTTGAGGGTTAAGGATCGTGATAGGTGCAGAAAACAAATGGCCAAGAGTTTTTCCATTTAAATGCAAGGAATCAAGAGATTGAGTTTCGAGCTCCTACCTGTTCAAGTTGAGATCGAAGATGGTGTTGGAGTGTTTCAAGAATTGGTTTTGTGATTGTTATAGCATCATCGGCCTATGTGGAAGGTGTAGGAATGGTCTGCTTGCTTCGAATCACCCTGGATCATGCTACCCAAGTCCACCTGCACAGTCTAAAAATGGAAACTGGATTTTGATGTTAGGCATGTTACAGTTAGTTGTTAAGGGTCTGGATCATTCACATGATGTATGGTGATGATGTTTAAGTGATAAAAACTCAAGTTGCTTAAGCCAAACTCCAAATTCGATGGTTATGGCAGTTTTGCAAGTTTTAGAAACATGACATGTAATTCTGAGTTTTGGCTTTGATAATGTTGCTTTTATGTTTTAGACAAGTTTGATATTGATTATAAGACAGTTTAGACACCAATTTGACCAAAGTTTTTCATCAATTTTCAAAAATGCACAAGTTCTCAAAATTCACTAAGTTTCTTGATTTTTAAGAAAGAAGCATGAAAGCATGACTTGGCATTACTTTGGTGTAGATTCAAATGGCCAACATGATCTCTATTTATAGGTCAAAAGTTCTGAAAAATTAGGCACAAGTACATGGCATTGGTAATTCAAAGTTTCCTAAAAGGGCATAGCTAGACTCCATGGATTTGAGAGTTCTTGGACATTTTGGAAAGCTTGTTTCAAGGGCTACAACTTTCATGTTTTGAGTTTTTTCCAAATCAAAGTGGAACTATGTGACAAAATGCCATGAAGTTTGGAAAAAATAAGAAATTTCAACACTTGAAAATTTTTCTAAGTGTTGGAACTTTTGACTTTTTGTTGACTTTTCCAAATTCTTTGATTTTTTATGATCATGATGGATCATTTGAAGTATTTTGATGATGGAAAAAGTTTTGTTTTTGAAAAAATTGACCAAAAGTCAAAGTTTGACTTTCCTGTGCAGATGAATTTTCATCAGATTGTTCAGAAATTGACTTATGAAGTCTGTGAACTTTTGTGATATTTTGAATCCAGAAATTAGGTCAAGATGTTGTATCTAAGATATAATGACCAATCTCTATCCAAAAAGGTCATTCAATGTTCAAGAAATCAGAGAATACTCATGCTCGACCAAAACCCTAATTGGTTGATCCCCGATTAGTCAATGAGAAAAGTTGGATATCTGAGGATTGAAGGTTGATTTTTTGATCAAGATAGGTCAAATGAAGTGAGTAAAACTCAAACCCTAATTAGTTTCCTGTTGAATCAGATGAAAATTTGATGAAACCCTAATTTGGACATGTGAATGCTACACCCGATTAATGCTATTCTGAACTGTTAGTGATGCAATGATGCAAATGTAAGGTGGTATATTAGGTCAAAAATTGGGGTATGACAGTCTCCAACTTCTCCAAATGGCATCTGTAAGCCCATTCCCGCATCATCAGCCAACAGCGAGTGCAAATTTTCAGGTGTACTCGAGTGTTCAATAATCTTCTACCTCCAGGTCACGAAAGGCGAACATACCAATCTAACCCTTCCAGTACAAGAAGATTGAACAGGGGCAGATGTCATACCCCAAAATTTTCCCTCCATCATCTCAAGACATTTCATACCTCCATACTCAAAGATTCTTCAAGGGTTGATCAGACAAACCCTCTCCTAGACAATCAACCATAGCTAGGGTTTGACAATTCTCAGATCAAGATGGACTTCAAACATCTCCAATGGTCTTCATGCCTCCTCATATGCTTCAAAGATTCTCCATGTCAAGTATCAAGCCTCACAAGTCAAGTTTCCTCAGACAATTGCTCAGATGGTTGAAAATCAGTTGTATTGGACAAAAAGTCAATTGTGGTCAACATACAGTCAAACTTCATGATTTTTGGTCAACATCCTCATTTTGAAGTTACATTTATCATTTGATCAAGGGTTGATCATGATTCATCAAGAAAACTCAAGATTTGCTCAAAAGTCAAACTTTCTAAATTAGAGTTTCTCAGTTAAAAGTCAACCAAACTTTGACTGAGCATAACTTCTTCATACTTTCTCAGAAACTTTTCCACCACCTCTTGTTTTGAAGGAAATTCAATTCTCTACAACTTCATGTCTCACAAGAATGTTCAGAAATGCTTCATTTGGAAGGTATGGATCAAAACATTACAGGTCCTTTTCAAAGTCAACAAAAAGTCAACATTTTGTTTTGAAGATATATTGAGCATGGAAACTCCAATTGAGATGAAACCAAAGAGGTTGGTTAGAGGACTCATAGAGCTTTCTAAAAATTCCAAGAAAACTTAAAAATATGGAAAATTGAGCAAGATACACCATTCACAAGTTGGGCAATTTTGAAGAAATGCACAAAGAGAGATACTTGTAAAAATCAAAAATTTTGCAAATGGGCTTACTTTTTCTTCATCCAAACTTGTTCCTTATACAATTAGGAATATCCAAGCCCAATGCCACGAATTTTTATTTTATTTTTCTATTTAATTTGGATTTTATTCATTTAAATACAAATTAAATTCAAAAATAAGGTATAAAATCAAAATTAATTGCAAATTTGATTTTTCTCTCTTCCTTGAGATCCAAGCAACCCAATAAAACCAGCAAATTTCGAAATTTGATTGGATATGGCAAGAATTTGATTGAAATTGATCAAAAAAGAGAAAATTTGATTTGATTCAAAATCAAATATATTTTGCATTGATTGATGATTAATTCTTTCTCAAATCAGCTTCAATTCCATCTACTATATATATACAACACATGCCACATGAATTAGGGTAGAAAAATTGGCTGGAGAAACCCTATTCAAACTCAAAGAAACTGTGCACTTGAAGCAACTGGCAGCCCTAGTTGTGCTTCGATTCAGCCAATTCCAAGCCTTCCATTGCATTCCTTGAGGTCTTTAGAATCGATCCAGACCTTTACATCATCCAAAATCATCAAGAATCGAGCAAATACGATTTCGGTTTGTTCTTATTTTTCCAAAATCGAATTCTGTTTATCATGCATTATTAACGAGTTTTGATGTTTGTTTTGTGTTTAGAATGAAGCTTGCAAACTTTCTGGATGGTTTAATTGTATTTCTATGTCCTGAAACACTAATCACCATGATTAGGGTTTTCTGAACCGAATTAGGGTTTCTTTAAAACGGAAAAATTGGACCATGAGACCACCACCATCGTGTTCAGAACGATGTTTCCAATCGATCCAACCCTTGAATGTTATTTATATTACCTGTGCTTGATTTTGAGAATTGCAGGGGCCATAGCGTCGCACTGAGGCCGACGCTGAATTTTCAAATTTTTAAAACGAAGAAGATGAAGTTTGGCGCGGGGACGATGCAGTCAGGGAGTGACACCCGTTCACATGCTATTCGCTCCGGTTTTCAAACACGCGTGCACTCCAGTTCAGTTGGCAAAGGCATGGGCTGTGCAAAGATACTCCTCCTGGTCATGAGTTCGAATCAGCCTGGGACCAGTTTTGTTTTTCTTTTACAAACTTCAAACTATTTTCTTATTTTTTTCCTATTTTTTATTTTGCATTGATTTTAATTTATTTCCACAATTTTTTATCATACATTAAAAAACATCAAAAAATATTTTTCTTTTTGCATTATTTCCAGAAAATGTTTATTTAATTTATAAAATTAAAAAATATTATTTTGCATGCATATTTAATTTAATTGCTAATTTATCATTCAAATCACTTTTAATTGATTTTTAATTATTAAATTACCTCCAAAAAATCCCAAAAAATTATTTTAGCATATTAATGTTATTTCTAGCATGAAATATTTTTCCCATTTAAAAATTACTATTTTTATAACATTTTTCTCTTATTCGATTTCCTCGTATTTTCCGATTTCTCATCTTTTCACAGGTTATCTCGTTTCGGACGATTTCTTTTTATCGTTTTCTTTTTTCAAATTATGTAATTGCTTATGGGATGTAATAGCTTAATTAGGGATTTTATTTTCCGCATTTTAAATTATGTATCTGCCCCAAAGCCATGTAATAGCATAGGATTTATCTTTCCGCACTTTCCGCATCTTATAATTTTAGGCATGGAAAGACTAAAATTGAACATAGCTCACTCTAATTTTCAAGATAACATGAATCAATCAACACACTTTTTCACTTTAATTCTCTTTAATTCACATGGTCATGTCCCTCGAACGTAGAGGTATTCTAGCACCGTTGCCTTCAAAAAAAATCATCATAGTCCCTTCGATACAAAGATCATAAGACCCACGATGTCGCCTACGAATACATGATCTTGACCCTCGATTGTCGCCTACAAAAAATGATGATAGTCCCTTCGAATGTGCTAGGATACTTCCTACAAGTTGCTTTCTATGACCATCTGATGTCCCTTCGAATGTCCCGTTTACATCCAACGAATAGAGTTACCTACCAACTAATGGTATGGATAGCACTATTCTAAAGGAACGTAAAATAACACGAAAACGACTAATTCTGAGTAGGTAATAAGATTTTTAGTTGCTTGCTCTATCAAAATACTTTCCACACCACACACCTTTTTTTGTCAAAGTTCAAACTCTTTTCAAAATGAAACATTTCCGAACACTTTGTATACATTCCTACATGAATCATTACAAAGTCAAAGTGAAATGCCTTTTCAAAACATTTTTGTCAAACACACATGAAGCACAATTTTAAAGTGATCTAAGAGCAACTAAGAGCCCGTAGATCACTACGGATGGAAAGGGGTGCTAATACCTTCCCTTTTCATAACATTCTCCCTTACTCAGAATCTAACGAAGGTCATTTTCTGTACTTTTTACCTTCCCTTAATTGGATAAAAGAAAAGTCGGTGGTGACTCTTGCTATCCGTATATTTGTGATACAAAATCCTACAAAGTCAGTTCACCGTGTTACAGAACTGGCGACTCTGCTGGGGAAACACCCTAAAAAGAGAGAATGCCTTAGGGATTTTTAGATCACCTTTATTGCTTTTTGTTTGACTTGCTTGCTTTATCTTTAAGGGTTGCTTGGGTATTATATTGTTGGGGGATCCTACACCCGGATCCGGGTTTCCTTTTAGGTAAGTAGCAATAAATCGTCGCGAGCGTTAGACGTATATCGAAACGGTCAACGTGATGGCTACGTTAGTGTGACACTTTAGATGTCCTGATACTCTTCATTCCCAAGTCGAGGATAGTATTTGGCTTCTGAGTGGTGTCATCAAGCACTAACTAAACTTTTAGAACCTTAATTGACCCATCTTGGCCATTAGAAGGTAGTGAGATGGCCGGCTTTGGTGCAGACTAAGGTTGGTTGATACTCGATGCTACGCTCATTAAGATTAGACTTTTGGGATATTTTCGGTCGACCACTTGGTAGTCGTATTGAATTAAACGCCTACGAGAAAGATCAATGATATGAGACTCCTAGAACCCGGTTACTATTATAGGACAGGATGAACCAACTCAAACTTTTGGTGGGGTAATCACCTATACCTCTTGCAAGCCTTAAACCTAGGCTCATTGTGTGAATTGTTTATGTGTGCTAAACATGACATCATGACATCATTTGCATTGCATATCATTTCTAACTATTTCAAGGACCTAGGGATTTATCTTTGCTCTGTTTTGTAGGGGATTATGGCTTCTAGAAAGACTATCTGAATCAACTTCAGGGGTATACCTTCTCAGCTCAAAGAATTGGTTTCAGAAATTCCCGACCATGCTCAGTTCATCAAAAGACATGGTTATCTACTTGATTTGGTTATCTCCGCGGTTTTGAAGAAGATATGATGCATGTCCTATTCCAGTTCTTTGATCCGAAACACCATTGCTTTACATTCCCAGATTATCAGTTGGTTCCTACTTTGGAAGAGTTCTCTTAGCTTCTTGGGGTACCTATTCTTGACCAAATGCCATTCACCGGTTTGGAAAAGGTCCCTAAGTACGAAGATATTGCATCAGCCTTACATCTTAAGCGCTCAGACATTGAAGCCAATTGGGAAACCAGAAGCGGAGTTAAGGGTTTACTTGCTAAGTTCCTGATTAAGAAAGCCCGAGAATTCTTCAAAGTTATGAGTTTCCATGCATTTGAAGACATTGTGGCCTTGCTAATCTATGGTTTGGTTCTATTCCCTAACTCGGATCAATTCATAGATGTCAACGCCATCAAGTTGTTTCTTACCCGTAATCCTGTGCCTACTTTGCTTGGAGACATTCTGCATTCTCTCCACACTCGTACTACTAAAAGACAAGGAACTCTCATGTGTTGTATACCGTTACTTTCCAGGTGGTTTATTTCGCACCTTCCTCCATCAATTTTGAAGAATGAACAAAGGATGAAGTGGTCTCAAAGGTTAATGTCACTCTCTCATTCAGACATTCGTTGGAGTCTTTTCTCTCAAAAGGACTTCACCTTCATCGAGCGTTGTGGAGAATTCCCTAATGTACCACTACTTGGTATAAGGGGAGGTATTACTTACAACCCTTCTCTAGCTCTACGTCGGTTTTTTTCCAAGAGATGGTCCTCATGATATGCTTCTCCAAGATATTGTGTTCGACTACAATCATGATCTCCAGAATTACCGACGAAGGTTTATACACGCTTGGGGCATGGTAAAGAAGACTGATACCAAGACTTTGGGGCACCGAAACTCCATTCCTTGGGAACCTTACCTTAAATGGGTGCGAGCTCGAGCTCAAAACCTCATAATGCCATTCACGCCTGGTTTACCAGTAATTATGGAGGGAGGATGATGATAAACAAATACCCAATTTGCAACAGTATGCTTTCAAATAAGACTTTGCTGATGATGTACAGGCGTTTCTTCAAATTCCCCAAACAATGGAGATATAAGGAAGATAATACCTCGTTAACCCCTTCGAGCCTAGAAGTAGGAGTTTATTTCAGCATACAGTTAAAACCCTCAATCTTAACCTGGGGCAGGGTAGTTGTTCAGTTAAAGCATTTGATACATTCGATTTCCAAGAGAATCATGTTATCATGGATCATTCCAGATGCCTTCACAAAGGCGAAAGAGTGAAGAATTCAAAGCTTACAACGATAGTTCCTCGAAGAACCATCAATATGGCAGTTACAACCATCAAATTCTCACATCAATCAAACAATTGTCGCACAAGTTGTTCAAACACAAAAGTGACGAATAAAAAAAAAAAACAAAAAAAACAAAAGAAAAAGAAAATCAAAGAAAGATCACCAAAGATCTCAACAAATCAAAGCAAGAACAAGCTTGTGTGACCTTCCAAAGGAGAGTAGGTGACTACCACCTCAAAGAGCATTGGTTCTCAAGCAACCACGTCGTCATTTTCAATTCCTCTTGAAGTTGAATCTATCAATTAACTGAACATAGGAATTGGAGAATATCACGAAGAATGGGTTGGGTACAAATCAAAATTGGAGCCTTATATCCTTTGTTTCTTAAACTGTAAACCAGACCACGATACAACCTTCAAAAGACCTAATTGAAGCAAGCTTTCTTTTGAAAGCATACTAAAGCAAGGTTGCGTTAACCTGACTCCTCAGTGTTTGCTAAATTCATTGGTGTTGATACCACGTTATCACATCACTTTTCACATCTTGAATTTCAAATTTCCATTGCATCCTCATCAGGATTTATCCATCTATTTATCGCAATTTCATTTCAACAAATGATTTACTTTCAAAAGTTTGCATAATCATCAATTTAAAATTACCATTGTAAGAAAACAATTTCATTTGTAAGTTTAGCACTTCACATCAAAAGAATTTCATCAGTTGAAGAACATTCATCATCTGCGAAGTTATCCCACCAGGGGCAAGCCATATTTTCAAGAGCTCATCACAATCAGGGGCTTTCCATTTTCAAAGTTCTAAGCATTGGGGCATGTCATCTTCAAGATCAACAGTTAGTGCCAAGCTCCCTGTTGACCCAAACATCTTCGAGAACTCAGCATTCTGGGGAACTCAAGGCCAAGACCTATCTGTCTTCAAAGATGCTCACAAGTATATCAATTCAAATCATCAGCAATTTCTGATCTCACATGAAGTGTCGGGAAGTCGTGCTTGTAGTATCCTGCCAAAGGACCACATTCAAAAGCATTTCTCAATTTTTTACCTGTAACCCTATAATTGGGGCACTCATCCAAACATTCAAATCAAATTTCTCAGTCATGCACGCATGCATTCATTAATCATGCATTAAACTATGCATACCATTCATGGGGCATCCACTCATTACATAAACATTCAAAAAGCTCAAACCTCGCTCGACATTTTCCACTGAAAACCGAGCTCTACCATACAAAAATCCAATTCCGTTTGGCCACGTCCAAGAAACCATTTCATACATCGATCATTCATCATATGTGTCATTTCATATGCGTCAATCCATTGATTGAAGTTGTATTCACATCACCCCTTTGTCAACTCACCGGTTGGATTTTATTAGTATTTCATTGTCAATTTGAATCAACCTACTGGTTGAGGATATTTTTCACCTTTTTGTCAATCCACTGGTTGAAGTTAATCATTTACTATCTAGTTAATTCCGAGCAACCCAGCAGTTGCAAATAGTTTTCTTTTTCATCTTCGTCAATCCATCGGTTGATGTTGACTTTATTTCTTACTTTTCAAACATAACCCATTGGTTGAGATGTTGTGTAGACTTTCATTGACCCACGTGTTGATGTTAGTTCTTTTTGTTTGCTTTCATTAACCCACGCGTTGATGTTAGTTCTTGTGTTGACTTTCATTGATCCACGTATTGGTGTCATTCTTTATTTTTGTTAATCCATTGATTGAAAGTATTTGTTAACCCACACGTTGATGTTAGTTCTTGTCTTGACTTTCATTGATCCACGTATTGGTGTCAGTCTTTATTTTTTTCAATCCACGGATTAAAAGTTTTTGTGTCGACTTTCATCGATCCACGTATTGGTGTCAGTCTTTATTTTTGTCAATCCACTGATTGAAAGTTTTTGTTTTGACCTTCATCAATCCACGCATTGATGTCAGTCTTTATTTTTGTCAATCCACTGAAAGTTTTTGTCAACTTTCATTGACCCACGTGTCGATGTTAGTTCTTGTTGTTTTTCTTTCATTAACCCACGTGTTAATGCTACTACTTGTTGGTTGACTTTCATCAATCCACGCATTGGTGTCAGTCTTTATTTTTTTCAATCCACTGATTAGAAGTCTTTGTGTACTTTCATTAGCCCACGTGTTGATGATAGTTCCTTTTTGTTTCAACTTTCATTAATCCACGCATTAGTGTCAGTCATTATTTTTGTCAATCCATTGATTGAATGTTTTTGTGTCGAATTTCATTAACTCACGCGTTGATGTCAGTTCTCTATTGTTTACCTTTATTGGTCCACTGGTTAATGTCAATTTTATTTCTTGTTCTATTCGAATCAATCGATTGATCAAGGATGTCATATTGTTCTTCATTAACCCACGTGTTAATGATGGTTCTTTAGCAATTTATATTATTTAATCCCAGTAGAGTTTATTTTCAGTTTTCATTCCCCCAGCAGTATAATTCATACATTCACCTCATATCACTTCATCGCATTACATTTGCATCTTGGACGAAATTCAGGTATTGTTTGTATTTAATTACTTTCAGCCATTGATCCACGTTATCAAGCTAAAAGATAATTAAATAGGGGCAACTGTCACACCCTAAATTTCACCCTTACTTTTTCATTCCTATATTGTATTAATTCATCTGCATCTTTTCATTTGTATTAAATTTTGAGATTTATCTCATTCCATTAGTAGTATTTTTAACAAATATATCCACTTTTACATGTCTGCATTTAATTAATATTTACATTTTTATTTTTTTAATCACATTTTTTGCTAAAACTTTCATTAGTAATTTTATCATTTTTACATTAGTAAGTTTTATCATTTTTACATTCCGTTGTGCAAAGAAAATTACCACGTCATGCTTCTAGTAGTAGTAATAGTTACAACAAGGTATACAAAAAATATTTAAAAAAATACAAAAAAAGTGTTGTTGTTGCAGGTTTCCTCAAGTCACGGTTTCCTTCCACTACCCGGATCCCACCACCCATTACGATTCCACCATTTTGCGTACCCTTGTACCAACCTGCAAATTTAAATTTTAAGAATCAGTACAAACAAAACCAGAAAATTGTATATCCATTCCAGTCACCATTTCAATTCCACCTCTTGTACAACTTGTGCACCACAACCTGCAAATTTCCAGAACACAAAAAAAATTAGTACAACTTGCACCTCAAATTCAAGCCTCTCCACTACCTCCACTCTTCACTCCACTACCCTGCAATTTGTACTCCATCTTGTACCTCAAAACTTGCTGCCTAAGATCATTTACCCTTATCCAATTCTCCATTCTGCCCTCACTCAATCTCATCTATATAACTTACCCTTCATTCATTAAAAAGAAAAACAACATAAACCTCAATATTCCACACCTTCATCATCTTCAATCTGAAACCACACTCAGAACCAAAGAAACCTCATTATAATCCTTCACAACCATTCACCGAAGCCCCTTCCCATCTTCATCCATCTCTAAATCCTACTGTGTTCTTCCAAACCCCATTAACCTCTTCCAAAACCATCCTCAGTCACCTCTAACCCATACTCGCCGAACCCTCACCTACACACCTCCATTCGTTCATCATCCCAACAAAACTCAAAAAAACAATCTTACTACTTCAATACCACTTTAATACCATAAACCGTAACCAAACTTCATTCTAAAAAAGAACCTTCACTCCAACCAGTCAAAACCGTAACAACAAAATCGCCAACGCAAATCACAAAACAGAGGCGAGAAAAAAGAAACACAAACAGAAACGAAAACCAGAAGAGCAAGTGTCAGAAGGAAGTTGAAAGATCGAGTTACCTGAGCTGGATCATCTTCGCAAGCGTAACTTTGTTCCTTAATTTTGTAGTCACTGTTGTCGTTAATATCTCACTACATATCCATAATCTGAAACTGATATTTGGGGCTTTAGGGTTTTTGTTGGGGTTTAGGATTTGATGTTGTTGTTAGAGCCATCAATGGCAGAAACAAAGATAGCGAGAAAGACGAATCAAATCGAGAGAGACGACGACGAGATTGAGAGAAAAAAGAGAACGCGTGAGAACAAAAGCGAACAGAGGAAGCGTTGAGCAAGAGAGAGTTTTTTTTATATATATTTATTTTGGTTTAATTTTTTTGTTATTTAATTGGTTGTTTTAATTGTTAGTGAGAGAAAATAGGATAGAATAAGTCATATACCATTCTATTTTTGTTGATTTTTTTTAATTAATTAACTTTTGTTTATAAAAAAAAAAAAAACTAATTTTGAGAAACTTGTGGGAGGTGGCAATCCACCCACGTTCTCTCCTTTCATTCACTTTATTTTTATTATTATTATTTTTATTTCTTAAAATAAATATGATAATTAGTTTGTTTTATGTCTTTTATTTGAAGTAAAAATCAATTATGAGAATTTTAGGGAGTTAAGCGTTTTTTTCCTTCTTTCTAGGATTATCTTATTTTTTTAATTACTTTATTATTAATTTATTTTGATTTTATTTTTAGGATTTAAATTTAGTTTTCATAATTAATTTAAATTTAGTTTTTTTTTTTGTAAATTAATCATGAGCCTCTCTAGTGCACTTCTATTTGTTTCATTTATCATGTAATTCACACCGCTCTTTCTTTTATTTTTGCCATTCAACAAATCATTTTATTTTAAAATACATTTTTATCATTAAAAATTAATTGATTAAGTACTTATTTCTCATTTGTACATTTGTTTGAACTTGCAATTATTTCATACATCTCCATTTGTAAATTTGTACCCCCATTCCCCACATGATGTAATAATTAGTAAATATTTTATCGCTTTATGATTTAATTATTCATTCACATGTGCACAAACCAAAAACATTTCAAACTAATACTCGTGCGGGTCATTTTCATACCTTGAGTCGACAAAGCTTAGAAGTGTCACAACGGCCACACATTTGTGCATACACCACGCTTACTCTTGGGCTTACATTGAGACCTTAATCGATTAGTTAAACATTATTTAATTATCTAATTAGGTTATTTAAAATTGATTAGGCCATCTAATTAATTTTACTAAACTAATTACTTGATTAAATTTCGTTTAATTAGTCGATTAATTTATTTCGCGCATGCAGTTACACAATTGCTAGTTGTTTTATCATTTATGTGAGCCACCTTGTATGGGCTTTTAATTCATTTAATCGCTTTATTTTACGCTTGTACACAATTAATCGCTCATTTCCATTATCCCGTCTTGGTCCATATACCAAGTTACCATTCAATAAGGGCCTCATAGCCCAAATCAATTCTCTTCTCATCTTTAAGACCTTTCATAATAAATTATCAAACCTCGATCCAATGTCGAGTGACTTTTCAAAAAAACCTTTTCATAATAAAACCCAAGTATTTAAATTGTTGATTGCTAGACCAATTGTTTAAATACTTGTGCAAAATAAACTCCTAATCTTTAAATCGTTGGGTGCTAGTCCAATTGTTTAAAGACTCTTAATAACGTGAACTTTGGTTCACCTCACTTCTTTTCATAAAAAAAACTTTTTGGTATGATAGACGACTCGTTGAGCATTGAGCTCCTTTGGTTTCTAGTATTTGAATCGTAGGATGCTAGTCTTATTATTCGGTACTTTTCACCCACAATTAAAATCAAGTCAAACTCATCAAACCTTGCCCATGTGCAAGTCCCTTTTTCAAACTCACATCGCTCACACGCGATCTCCCTTCGCTCACATGTGAATTGCACAAGTGATGCCTTATCGTCCACGTACGATTAAGCTCCTATTTTTCATAAATAAAAATCAAACAACCAACAAATGTTCTCGCAACCGAGAACTACGTAAGCTCTGACTTTTCCATCGCACTTGGGAAATACGTAGGCACAAGATTCTAACATCTTGACGAGCACACTTTCAAAAAATTAAAACATGTTTCTCTTTTCATTTCTCTTTTTTCGCAAAATAATTAGAAGATTGCGAATTTAATTTAAAACACACAAACACACTTAGAACTAAATGGGTCCCATCGAGTACGATAGATGTGAGGGGTCCTAATACCTTCCCCTTGCATAACCGACTCCCGAACCTGCATCTCTTGGTCTCGAAGACCATTTCATTTCATTTTCATTTCTTTGGGTTTTATCTATATTTTCCCTTTCCTCTTTAGGAATAAATAAATTTAGGTGGCGACTTCATTGTTTCATTTGTTCGTAATCGAATTTTTCGATTAGCGTCAACACAAGTAAAGGGTGAGATACTCCAAAACACATAATTAAAGGCATGATAAAGTATACACATATATATATATATATATATATATATATATATATATATATATATATATAGTTTTGGAATTATAAAGGGTATAAGTTGATAAGTGCAATTCCAACACATATCCAAAACTCACTTACTTTAATCGTCATTCTAATGTGTATAATCTACACTTATCGCCATAACCTCATTGGCGTAAATCGTCACAACAACACATAAACGTTCATCACCACAAAATCATCACAACAATCATAAACAACGACATCAAACAACAATATCAAACAATGTTAATAACATAAGAAACATAAATAATATCATCACCAATTGGCTAAAGCCCATCATCGCTTTTGGCATAAAAGCCCATCGTCATAAACATCATCACATCATATTTGCATTAAGCATTTCATCAAGTTAAATCATCGCAAAACTCATCATTTATATTCATCGCATAGTTATCATGAAATTATCAAATCATATTCATTTCATGTTCATCATAAACATCCTCACCAAACAAAGCATCATATGTCATCGCAATTCAATATCATCCATCAATTAACAAAAACCCAACGCCAAACAACTCAAACATAAACCTAACTGACTCCATGAGACACGACTATGTTAAGGATGACTGAATTACATTGCCATATTTATTGCACAACTAACTGCTACTTGTGAGCCAATCTTCAAACTACTGAAGAAAGACCAAGTAGTAGAATGGAACGAAGATTTCTAGACAGATTTCGACATAATTAAGGAGTACCGACAAGAACCTCTTATCCTGATGCCACCAGTTGAAGAAAAACCTCTCATCATATACTTAAGAGTATTAGAGAATTCAATGGGGTGTGTGTTGGGGCAACATGACGAGTCTGGTCAAAAAGAGTATGCAATATACTACCTTAGCAAAAGTTTACCGACTATGAAACAGATACTTAAAGCTCGACAAAACTTGCAGCACTTTGGCTTGGGCTGCTCGCCGACTAAGACAATATATGTTGACTCACACTACCTTGTTGATCTCAAAGATGGATCTGATAAAATACATATTCGAGAAACCTGCTCTTTCCAGAAGAATAGCAAGATGGCAAATGATCTTGACCTAGTACGACATTCAGTATACTACTCAAAAAGCGACAAGGGAAGCGTAGTATCTGATCATTTGGCTCATCAAGCAGTAGATGACTATCAGTCTATGAATTTCGAGTTCACAGACGAGGATATTATGTTAGTCCCCGATTACGAAGAGTCTGGGCTGGATGAAGGGCCTGAGCTAGGATCCCGATGGACCATGGTCTTTGATGGAGCTTCTAACACACTCCGCGACGGTATTGGCATTGTGATTACATCTCCGAAAGGTGGCTATACACCTTTCACCGCCAGGTTATGTTTCTACTACACCAATAAAATGGATGAATACGAAGCATGCATCATGGGTATCAATGTTGCTATTGACTTGAGGATCAAATTTTTGCAAGTATATAGAGACTCATCTTTGGTTATAAGTCATATCAAGGGCGAATGGGACACGAAGCATCCGAATCTCATTCCATATCGAAAACATGTGTTGAATCTGATCCCCTACTTCGAAGAAATCACTTTCGAGCATATTTCGCGAGAAGTGAATCAGTCAGCAGACGCATTAGCTACCATATCATCTGTGTTCAAAGTCAGATGGGACAACGAGGCTTCTCAGATTACTATTGAAAGACAAGATGAACCAGTGTACTATTGCGAACTTGATACTGAAGAAGTAGAAGAGAAACCATGATTCTACGAAGTGAAGAGGTATCTCGAAGCTCAAGAATACCCTATAGAGGCATCTGTCAACGATAAGAAGTTTCTAAGAAGATTTGTTGCCAAGTTCTTTCTCAGTAACAACATCTTATACAAACGCACCCGTGACTTTTCCTTACTCTGGTGTGTAGATCAGAAGACAGCTGAACGAATCATGGAAGAATTACATGAAGGTGCCTTTGGTACTCATTCTGGCGGACATACAATGGCCAAGAAGATTTTGAGAGCAGACTATTATTGGTCCACTATGGAAGCTGATTACTATCGATACTCCCGATCTTGTCACAAATCCCAGATATACGCAGATCAAGTACATGTTCCTCCAGTTACGTTGAATGTCTTGGAGAAATCAAGCTGACCACTTTTAATGGACACTATTTCATTCTTGTTGCTATCGACTATTTTACCAAGTGGGTAGAAGCAGCCTCGTTCGCATCTGTTACCAAGAATGTCGTGGCTCGATTCATCAAACATAATCTCATTTGTCGATACGGAGTCCCCGAAAGGATTATCATAGACAATGGTACCAATCTCTATAACAAGATGATCGTTGAACTCTGCACGCAGTTCAAGATTAACAATCATAACTCTTCTCCATATCGGTGAAAGATGAATGGCGCAGTGGAAGCCTCCAACAAGAATCTTAAGAAGATCATACAGAAGATGATAGTGACGTATAAGCATTGGCATGAGATGTTTCCATTTTATCTCCACGGTTATCGCACTTCATTATGAATATCTATAGGGGCAACCACATTCTCTCTCGTATACGGTATGGAAGCGGTTCTACCTATCGAGGTCCAGGTACCCTCGCTCAGAGTATCGTAAGATGCAGAGTTAGACGAAGTCGAATGGGTCTAGACTCGACTTGACCAGATAAAATTGATCGATGAGAAATGACTCACAGCCATCTGCCATGGACAGATATATCAGAAATGCATGATCAAAGCTTTCAACAAGAAAGTCAAGCATCGAGTGTACAAAGTTGGAGATCTAGTAGTCATGCGCATCATCCTACCACAAGGTGATCCTAGGGGAAAATGGACTCCCACCTATGAGGGACCATTTGTAGTCAAGACAATATTTTTCGGCAGAGCCATGACAGTGAGCACTATGGATAGAGAAGACTTCCCACACCCTGTGAACACAGACATAGTCAAAAAATATTACGCATAAACAAGACCCGCTAGGTCGATTGGCCTAGGAAAAAATAAGGGCATCTTGGCGAACCAAAAGGGTTCGGGCAATAATTAGGGACATATATAAAAAAATGTACACCCGGCAATGTCGAATGTCTATCGAAAAAATTCGACATATATCGACACAAAAAAAAATGAAGTCGCCACCGAGATTTATTTATTCCAAGAAGGAAAGGGGAAATATCGAATAAAACCCACGAATAAATAATAAGACGGTCTACGAGATTAAGAGATGCAGTTCGGGAGTCGGTTATGCAAGGGGAAGGTAATAGCACCGCTCACATCCATCGTACTCGATGGTACCCAATTATTTCAAAGTGTGTTCGTGTGTTAGTGTGAAAATTTACGATCTTCTAAGGTTTGAAAGGAAAAAGAAAGAGAGAAGAAATTTTTTTATTATTTTTGCTCGCCTTTGGCCATAAGACTTAGTGCCTATGTACTCCCTCGTGCAATGGGAAAGTCAGAGTGTCATAGTTCGGCTAGAAAATGATTGTTTGTTGATTGATTTTAAATGAAGAGACAAGTCAGCATTTTTTAAAAGAGAAGAGTCGTCTAACGTCCACAAGGTGTGATAAAGAATAAAGGACTACGCACCAACATGAGGGAGGGTTTGAGAAAACCTTTAGTACTCAAGTGGAGAAGTCGAAAACCTTGGGAATAGAAGAAGAAACATGTCTAATCTTGAAAAGGGTTTAAAGGTAAAAGGTGCTCGAGCGCACAATAAAAATTTGAATGAGTTAAGGTTGATTTTAAGTTGGGGATGATAAGTATTGAAACATTAGGCTATCATCTAACGATTAGAATACTAGAAATTGGCGAGTGAGCTCAACCAATCATCTCTCGTCCCAAAAAAAATAATTATGAAATAAGTGTTTTGAGTGAGATAAAATATTTAAATTATTGGGCTATCATCCAGCAATCTAAAGACTTTAAATTCGATTAAACTGTCGGGATATCATCCAACAATCTAAATGAATGTCACTCTACTATTTTAATGAAGATAGAAGTATTTAAATTATTGGGCTATCATCCAACAACCTAAAGACTTCCAATTCAATTAAACCGTTGGGCTATCATCCAACAATTTAAACGAATACCGCTTTAGCTTTTTGACATGGATAGAAGTTTTATCTTATTGGGCTATTGTTGCACCCCAAAATTTACCCTCTTGATTTAGGCTTATGTTTCACCATAAATATCACATTTCATAAATATGATATTGCATTGCATTCACACCTTGTGATGGGATCCAAGTTCTGTGAGCTCTCAAGTCCTCTACAAGCAAAGGAGGTTGATTGTGCTAGCATACTCTTCTGAGGAAGAATCTCAAATTCTCATATATGTGGATCTTTCAAAAGTCACAAGATGTATCATATCTCAAGACATCTCATTTGTCTCACTGATCCCTCAAGAGTTGAAGTTTTGCAAAGAATTGATGAGGAATTCATCTATGGCATTCATGTGATGAAATTAGGGTTTTGGTCCTCTGTGAAGTTTGAAGCTTGGATGAGTAAATTTCTTGAAGTATTACCTTCTTATTATACCTTGAGTTATCATGGTTCAAAGGATTGCTCAACACATTCAGAAGATTTGAGGTTTTGAAGCTTGATTGGTTATCTCCTAACACATGGAGCAAAATTAGGGTTTCGAGTAAAATCAGGATTTCTCCAGATTTTTCACTCAAACTTGATTTCACTTGTTTCTATATGTTGTTGGAAATCCATGGTTGGAAGATTGAGGCTCAATTTTGAGTAGAAGCAAGTCAATTGATCACAAGGGGCAAAATGGTCATTTTGGTCAAAGTCAGGAGTTGACCAAGTGGACTTTTGGTCAACCGTCAATTTAAATATCATATTTTCATTTTTCATGATCAAATTTACCATTGAATCAAGAAAGTTGAAGAAATTAGGGTTAACTTGTTCTTGAAGTTATGTGAAGTTTGAAATTTTTCTAGGTGTCCACCCTATGAAACTTTGACATGTCATAACTTTCTCAATTTTTATCCAATGGTTGCATACCATACATTTCTGGAAAGCTTGGAAAAATCCTACAAGATTTCCAATGTGTAAAATTTCTTAAAAATGCACCATTTGAGAGATATTTGAGTTAGACGTTTCATGCACAAGTTTTGACCAAGGTTGGGCAAGCATGCAATTTCTGGGCATTCTCTGCGCGTAATTTTCACAAACAGGTGGTGGGCATAATTTTGAAGCTTATATCTCTTGATTTAGATGGAATTTAGAAAATCTACTTTGTGCATTTTGAAGTATGCCATGAGACCTTCAATTGGAACTTTGAATCACATCATTTGGTTCAAAATTGAGTAAGTTACAAAGCTCACAAATGGAGGTCATGAGGCTGACTCCATGCACAACAATGCAGGCTAGAGCACGCGCGCGTGTGCCTAGAATTTTCCATTGTTTGTGCATAACTTCAAACAACCATATGTCACTCATTTTAGCTCCATTTTCAGTGAACCAAAGCTCATTTTAATCCTCATTCCAAGAGCTATTTAGGGTTGGCTGGAGGTTGAAGATGATGCGTGGCATCATCTGATTGGTTGCTTGCATTTTTAAATGTCATTTAATTATATTTGTAATTAGCATCTTAGATCAATTTATTTTGCATCCAAAAATTACAAAAAAATATACCATAGACTCATGTTGACTTTAAATATTTTGTGGAATTTTTTCCAAATTTTTAAAAATGTTTTGACCAATTAAATAAATTCTGTGATTAATTAATTGTGTTTCAATTGAAATATTCATAAAAAATACTTTCTCATGTATAAAAATTCCACAAAAAATATTTTGAACCCTCTAAGGGATTAATTTTGAGTTTCTGAATTTTATTTCATAATTTTTGTGTTTTTGCATAATTAAATAATTTCATGCATTATATTGCATTTCATGCATATTTAAATTATTAAAAATACTTTCATGCATATAAAAAATACATAAAAAATATTTTGGTCCATTTAAATCATGCACCATGCATTTCTAAATTTTATTTCATCAGTTTTGCATTTTTCCACATTTAAATAATTCCATGCATTACATTACATTTCATGCATATTTAAATCATTTAAAATACTTTTCTACATATAAAAAATGCATAAAACATATTTTAGTTCATTTAAATCATACATCATGCATTTCTGATTTTTATTTTATAATTTTGTCATTTTTGCATAATTAAATCAATTTTTTTTCATTAAATACATAATTTGCATAGCATATTTTGCATTTTTATTGCTTTTACCATTTTTCCTTGAAAATAAAGTCACAAAAATATTTTTGATCATGTTTGAGATGTTAGATCACTGTTTCTATTTTTTGTAGATTTTTATTTTTGACTTTTATATTTTATACAAATTATTCTTGTTTATTGGTCATATAAGCATAAATATTGAACTAGTGTTGACTTCTTGATTTTATTTTGACCTTTCCATGAACTTTTGGATTGAGCAAGGATATGTCCCTGACTTGTAAGGGATTTGAGCTCATTAGTTCATTTTTACTTGAATTTTATGTTTCATTTTCCTATTTTTGTGGAATTTCTAAAGTGAACATACCTTTTGGGCCTAGTGTAATTGAGTCTAGCTTCAATTTGAAGCTTATGGACATGATTTAAGGCCAAGCTTTGGGTATGTGATGATCATTTGAGTACTCTAGTGATGTGTAACATGTTTTCATTCATTGGAAATTACATGTTAATCATTAGGTTTCTACCTTGAGCACAAAGTTTTGTGTGCTTTCCTAAACCCTATTTTGTTGGTGTCTTGGTTCTTAGACCATGTTCTTGTATAGTTTGTGTTTCTAATTGATGTTTAGGGGTATGATAACCTCAAGGATAGTCTTCTAAAGACTTGAGATACATTTGACCTCAAAGGATCATCTTGATCGTTTAACTAGAAGATGTTTGATCTTTGTTTCACTTGTTGCATTCTTGTGCATAAATTGTAGGGTGAGGAATGCATTCATGCAATTCTTTGGGAATTTACTTCTCATTTACTTACTTCATCATTATAGCATATTTAGGGCCTTGATTCCAGTTCGATTTATTCATTTAATCCCCTAATTTTCTCAAGTTCATGCTAACTTTGTTGCTAAGAATGTCACTCCTTTTTTGTTATGATTGTAATACTTGTGTTATGTGCATCATGTATGGTTTTAGAAGTCCAATTCCAATTGGATCTTTGATCTTCACTTCAGACCTTGTACATTATGTAATCAATAACTCAATTCTCTTTGATTCATTGACTTGCACTCAATTGTAATATCATCATGATGACCTAGAAGAGCTAGATCTTCTTTTTCTTCTTCTATTGTTTGGTTGGATCATACCTTGAGAGATTATAGGTTCATGATGTTTGAGGTATGTAACTTAAATTGACCTTACCTTGAGCTCATGACAAGAATCTTGTGATATTTCTATCATCACCCTATGACATACAAGACATCATTCCCTCCTACAAATCTTAATCAATGTCGTTTGATCTAAGATAGGTGGTATTTTGCTTTGGATGATTTTGTTCATCAACTAGGTGATTTGTTTGTGTATGGAAGTTTCATCTTCTACATTTGGTTGCTCATGAATCATATCTTGAGTTAAACTTATGACACAAGTCACACATGGTTTTAATTTTCTAATTAAAACCACTTTGTTTAAATCTTTCTTAAGTGCAATGCTTATCTAGTTTAGATGCTTTCAAACCTTAATTCAATGTACTTGTAAGTGTGATATTTTTACTTAGTTTGAATTGCTTTTGTTTATAGTTTTATTAGGTCTTAAGCTATTGACCTTGTGTGTTACATTACTTTCTCATCTTGTCTCTTCATCATGATTGACTCATTAGCTTGTATGCTCACTTAAAACTAACCCTAGGATTTAGAATCACTCATTTCCACCACTAATCTTTGCACCATGAATGATTATGAAGCATGATATTTGGTAATTGTTTTGTGTTTGTGTGAGCATCATGTTTATTTTCTTGTCATTCATCCCCTTTGTACACAACACTTGACACAAACATGTTTGGATACACACACAAACATTTTCCATCACACATTTCTAGTATGCGCATTCATGTTGAAAGTTCCTCATGTAAAGGTTTTGATGATTGTGTATGACATGAGTGCATCTCTACCATGATAACTACTGTCTTTTATCATTTTCCATCATCTAAATGTTCATACCTCTTCACCTATGCCATGCCATGTTTCATTTGACTCCTAGGTGCATATTTAGGACAAATTCTTGACTAGTTCTTGTATTAGTTCTTGCTTTCTTTTCTTTTGAGATGATTGTGTTCTTTTTGTGTCTAACATGTATGTAATATCTATATTTCCACCACTGACTTCACTCAAAAATGACACCACAAGGCATGTTCAAAATCACACATCTATGCACATTTCACCACACATTTCTATATGCATGTTTAGACTTTCCTAGTTGCTTTTGTTTGTGCATTATAATGATGATCATATACATGATAGTAAAGCATTATTACTATGCTAGCTACTTCCTTCCATGTCTTCTTATGCTATGAGTTTCATTCCTTTGCATCCATGCATTAACCATGCTTCATTCAATCCCTAGTTGCATTCTGGGTCAAATTGTTAACTAGTTCTTGTGTAGATGTTCTATATGTGCAAGTTGAGGCATCTTATGACTTGATAATTTATAACTTGAGTATTTTTTCATCACATGTTTCCTCTGATATCACCATTATTTTACAATTAGCACATGTATTCACAAGCACACACACGCACACACGCACACACATGTTTACCCGCACTTGCACGAATCGAATGCATTTCTCTTGAATGTTTGTTTTTGAATTCTTTGAATGCATGCTTAGATGTTCTTGTTGATGAAGTAATATGTTTGCTACTGTAACTTGTGTATTTTAATGTTTCTTGATTCATTACTCTTCATCTTTTCCTTTCCATGGCTTCTTTTAGCTTATAAACACCTCTTAGGTTAAGCATTTCAACTAGTTTTTGCACCAATGTTTTAATTGCATCTTCATGACATTTCTTTTATGATTTGGTTATTAATTCATTCATATGATGTTAGTACTGTAATCTCTTCATCTTGACACCTTCTTTGCATGTCATAAACCCTACACACTTAGATGCACTCCACTACACGCGTTTGTTGCATGTTTGTGCACTTTTGGTAGATTTTTGCTCTCGAATATTTTGTGGTTTATTTTGTAAGATGTGAATGAGCATTAACATGATTAGCTACTGACTTGTATGTCATTTTATTCTTCAATTGTCTACTAACTTCATCTAAGTCTACCGCTTCGCACCATTAGCTCTTTGCATGCTTTTAGGACTAGTTTCGATCTAGGTTGTGAGTTAACTTGTATGTGGGTGTTTATAATAATGTTTGATGTTTGTTAAAGGTTTGTATAACTTTGTAAATGAATGTTGTGTCTACTGAACTCACTTCACATGACACTTCGTATGAACATTATTCACTCAAATTCCACTACATCTTCTTCTTCTTCTTCTTTCCTTTTTTAGCACTTGTAAGTGCTTAGTTTGTGTGCTTTTGCCAAAGCATTTTATTTGATTCTACCCCCTTTCTCATTTGGTTTCCTAACCAAGATGATTGATTTTATAGATCCCCCTTAGTTTTTCTCGATTAAGTTAGTTATCGAGATTAGACTTTAAGTTAGGCATCCATGTATGATAACTCTAGGTAGATTCTTCCCCTTGTCTATACCCTCAACTTAGGATCAATTTTGTATGATAATATTAGGATGAGAAATAGGTTAGTTTCCCCTAGCCATTTTACCTTTATCCTTTTGCATTCTTAAAACTAAGATCTTGTTTTGTCAAGTGCATTAAAACACTCTAATAATGTGAAACTTTTTCCAAAGTAAAAGATACAAACCAATTAGTTTTAGGATGTTTCGTCGTCCTTGTTGCTGTTGATGCTTTGTCATCCTGCTACTGATGTTTCGTCATCTCATCCTCTGATGTTTCGCCATCTCATCTTCCGATGTTTCGTCATCCCGCTTTTGATGTTTCGTCATCCCGTCTGTAGCTGATGTTTCGTCATCATGGAGGTGTTTCGTCATCGTTTGCTGTTTCGTCTACTAATTTAAAAAACACAAACAAACCAAAACAAGTGAGCCGAACTACGGCGCTCTGACTTTCCCATTTCACGAGGGAATACGTAGGCATCCTGTCGCGGGGCTAGATCGAGCAACCTTTGTAAATATTTCCTTCTTTTCCCCATGTTTTCTTTCCTTTATTCTTTTCTTTATTTCTTTATTCTTCATTCTTTTTGCATGCATTATACCATATACAGATATAGATAGACCTTTACACCCATTAGATAGAAAGTAAAAGAAGATACCGTAGAGTACTACGTACGCGTGGGGTGCTAATCCCTTCCCCTCGCGTAACAGGCTTCCTTACCCGATCTCTCGATCGTAAGACCGTGATTTCTTCGTTTCAGGTTTACTCGATGTTTACCTTTCCTTCTTGGAGGGATAAAAAACGTTCGATGGCGACTTCATTGATATATAGTTATATCCTTTGATTTTAGGCCGAGTGTTTCAGCTGGTGACTTCACTGGGGATTGTCTAGACCTCTTGCTGGTCCGATCAGAAGTCGATCCTAGCTTTTGTTTTCTTTTCCTTTGGGTGTTTATTTGTTTTGTTTATTGCTTTATGACTTGTTTTCTTTTATTTGTATATATAAACTTTGTACATGTTTGCATGCATCTACATCTGGCTATATTATTTTGTCTGCTATTGCGCTGTTGTTTCTTTGGTGGGTGGGAGTTACATGAGGTAAAAGGCCCACTACCCAGGCCAGTGACATATAGGATAGACGGATGTTCATGTCAAATCTCGCATCCCGTGATGCGTGTGAGGAGGCATGAATTACCAAACTCGGACGAGGTTCAATTGACGGTACTTTCGCCCTACATCCTTTCTGTAGCAAGCAAAGTGCTCGATAAAGAACCATCGACTCTGTTTATCATTAGGTACCCGGTTGTGTCTAGAATTACCCATGAGGTTGGGTTGGGACAGGTACAGATGTTGACTTATGTTACTTAGGTTCTTTGGTTATTGGTTATGTCACCTATGGTTTACTCCACCAGCAAAACAGTGTTCCGAAATGGAGCTTGGATCCTATTGCATTCATGAAACATCTTGTAAACTGCATCCACTTTTTTTAACATACATGTTTTATCATTTCCAGGATTACTAGTCTCCGAGTCAGGTTGTTGGGTCACCGCTAAAAGATGGATACCGAAAAGAAGACTAATTATAGACGCCACCCAGTGTACAAGTTTTGTGCTCCAGCTCTTGAGAGTTTGACTTTGTTGGCCCAGAGGTCCCCTCCTGAGGTTGTTGTTGAGTGTACCAAGGACTATGGAAGAATTCTGTCATATTTAAAGTACCCTCTCAGTGAATACCAGGAAGATGGTCTTAAAGCTTTGTTCCAGATCTACGACCGATAGTTAAAATGCTTTGTGTTTCCAGATTATCTGTTGCTACCTACCTTGGAAGAATATTCTGATCTGTTGGACATTCCAGTGCTTCATCAAGTACCTTTTCACACTTCTATGGGGAAACCTACTGATGATCAGATTGTTGTTGCCTTGTTCTTAGAGAAGTCAGTGATTTCAGCTAACGTCGCGAAGAAGGGGGCGGTGAAAGGCTTTCATTTGGGATTTCTATTGAGAGAAGCCAATGCTAAAGCTGCGAAGTTTGATTGGAGAGGTTTCAATGCCATCTTGGCTTGTTGTATTTATGGTATGGTCTTGTTCCCAAATGAGCCCAAATTCATTGATGAGAATGCTATCACTTTGTTCATTCAGAAAAATCCTGTTCCAACCCTCTTGGGAGATCTGTATCATTCTATTCATTCAAAGAGCTACAAAGGAAAGGGTGGTTTGGTCCATTGTTGCGCTCCACTCTTGTATCAATGGTTCCAAAGTTTCCTCCCTCATGCCGATGCTTTTGTGGATACTCAGCATACTAGGCGGTGGGTGCCTCGCTTGATGGCTCTCACATCTCAGGATATTAGTTGGTATAGGCATGTTGTGACTAATACAGATTGTGAAAGTATAATTGTCCGTTGTGGGGAGTTCCCTAATGTACCTCTCATAGGTATACGAGGCGGCGTCAACTATAATCCATTCCTTGCTTTGAGACAATTGGGGTATGCTCTGATAGGCCCTCCTAGTGAAGAGTGTGTGTGAGAGACTTTGTGTTTTGACATACCAGACATCATCGGGTCTTTGGGGAGAGTTGTTCAAGCTTGGAAGAGAATTCACCTTGAAGGAGGACAGTTCTTCGGCAAGAAGGATCCTATAGCTTATGCATCATTTGTCCAGTGGATTGAAGGAAGAAACAAAGATCAACAGTGGCCTTCTATTATCGGAGTTGCACCTTTCCATCCTTAAGCTACTATTGTTCCAGATGTTGCGCCCAAAGGAGATTATGAGCGAGTGCGCGCTCAAAATCGCCTTCTGCTAGAAGAAAAAGAGACTTTGACCGTGAGATGTTTGGTTACTACCCAGGAGAAGAATCAGTTGGCTCACAAGCTCAAGAAGTTTAAGGGAGAGACGTCTGATGCTGCAAGGAAGAGGTCTAGGTCTGAAGGGGGGATGATATTATTGGAAGATCATATGAGGGCTATAGCAGAGATTAAGAAAAAAAGTAAGGATTCCAAGGTTGAATTGGAGAAGAAACATAAAAGCAAAGATCAGAAGCCTAGAAAGGAAGATTCTAAAGGAAACCACTCAAAGAGAAGCATTCGAAGATCAGCTCAGAGAGAAGGATGTTCAGCTATCTTTGGCCATGGAAGAGATTGGGAAGCTCAAGATTCAGTTGGGAATTCAGGAGTCTGCAAGCTTTCCTATGTCAGATTTTTAGGCTTATTATTTTGTCTTATGTTTCAAAAGAGAATCACCATCAGGCTTATTGATGGGTTTCCACTTCTTTATATTTTATTGTCAGAATCCTTAGCATCTTTGCTTGTATTATTGTTGAATCACTTTGTGGAACTATTTGTATCTTTGTTTCTGTTATTTTAATGAGATTTGGTTTAATTGGTGTTCGTCACTTCATCTTGTGCTATTTCCCAAAAACTTGGCTACGAGTATTAGAATCCTGGAAATATATAAACATGTCATTGCATGCATTGCATATATATTCATGCATATACACACCTCATGCATAACAGGTTTCTGGTTGGTGTTCTTATTCTGACTTTACCTTTATTATCAGAGGGGATTCAAGACGACAATTCACCGTTACTCTACCCGAAGTAATTTCTCGAGGCAGATGGAGCAAGTACAAGCAGAGCTTGCTGAGTTGAGGATCCAGATGGCTACCCAGATGACTCAGTTCATGGAGGCAATCACAAATTCAAACCGCTGATAGGATGAGTTGACTGCTCTGGTCAACAACCAAGGTCGTAACCGGGCTGATGTTGAGAATCAGGGGCTGTTTGCTGATGTTTTTGTCGGGCAGGATAATGTGCAAGACCAGGCTTTCGTGAATCTTCCCGGACCTCAAGGAAATCCTTTTGACTTTCGTGGTGCTAACCAGGGGCAATTTCCCCCACCTCCGGGCTCTCAGCTCGTGGGGAATCGTAGGGGCAATCCAATTGTTGTGAGGGGTAATCAGGAACATGATCATGATTTTGAGCAGGAGGAAGATGGTTTTTCTGTGCATTCTGACCCAGATTTCCCAATTGAAGACAGGAGGTATCGTCAGTTGGAGGAACGTCTGAAGGCTGTTGAAGGAGAAGACATCTTTGGCATGGATGCTAACGATCTTGGGTTGGTGTCAGGGGCGAGGGTCCCCCAAAGTTAAATCCTCCAGTGTTTGAGAAATACAATGGTTCGTCTTGTCCAGTGACGCATGCCACTACTTGCTTTAGGAAGATGTTAGTTCATACCCACGATCAGAGGTTGTTGATTTATTATTTCCAGGATAGCTTGACCAGTGCGTCCTTGGAATGGTATATGAAGCTAGAAAGGGCCCACATTCGCTCCTGGAATCACTTGGTTCTTGCTTTCGTTAAGCATTATCCTTACAACAGGGATCTAGTGCCTAATCGTACTCAGTTGCAAAGTTTGTCGCAAGGTCCGAATGAATCTTTCAAGGAATACGCGCAGAAGTGGCGCAAGTTGGCTGCAAGGGTTCAACCTCCTCTGTTGGAGAGAGAACTAATTGATATGTTTATGAATACTTTACAAGGGACTTTCTACGATTGTATGATCGGGGCTACATCCGCAAGGTTTGCTGAATTGGTAATGGCAGGAGAGAGGATAGAGGCCGGAATGAAAACACGAAGGATTCAGGTTAGTGGTTCAGGAACTTCTTCGAGTGGGAGTAAGAAGCCATTTGTTGCTAACCCCAAGAAGAGAGAGGGGGAAACCAATTATGTTCATGCTTATGAGAGAAGGAATAAAAGACAATATCCACAACAGATCAATGTTGTGTCTATTCCTGCAAATGCTCCTCAACAGCAACCGCAATAAGCCAGACAACAGAATGCCCCAAGATAGAACAAAAATTATCAACAGAGACCACCAAGGAAGTTTGATCCATTGCCCATGAGCTATGCCCAAGCCCTGCAACATTTGCTTGATTTGAAGTTGGTTAGTCTGAGACAGATGCCTGATAATCCTGATCGTCGTCCAGCTAATTATGATGCCAATGCAAGATGTGAATTCCATTTAGGTGGTGTGGCTCATTCAGTTGAGAATTGTTATGCTTTGTAGTGTAAGATCTAGGATTTTCTCGATTCCAAGGCTATTCAATTTGAAGCTGCAGCAGGACCAAATGTTATTCAGCATCCTATGCCATCACATGATGGCGCAGCTGTTCATGCCATTATTGAGGATGGCGAGTGGTTAGATCTGATTATGGATGTCAATCATGTGACTACTTCTCTTCCCTATGTCAAGAGGTATTTGAGTGACAATGGTATTTTCCCGGGTTGTGGTCCAGTTTGTTGCAAGTTTGTGGAACGGCCAAAAGGTTGTGATGACCTGAAGGCGCGTATTCAAGAATTGATGAATGATGGTTCTCTTTAGTTTGGTAGAGCCAAGAAGTACAGAAAGGTGACTCAAGCGGATGTTTCGGTGATTTCTATTTCTTTCACTCCAAGGCGTATTCCTGTTGTCGCCAAGCTGGTACCATTGATGATTACTTTGCCTGGTCCTATGTCGTATGATAGTGAGAAGGCGATCCCTTGGCATTATGGCGCTGATGTGTATTATCAAGGGGTTAAGCAAGACTCTGGTCCGTCTGAAAGTAGCTTTGTAAAAAATGATGATGAGGATGTCAATAACTTTTCTGGTGAAGGTCGTTTGATGAGAAGTGGAAGGGTTTTAAGCCCTCCAAATGTCCAGAATAATGCAGATGCTTTAGCCAACGCGAAAGGCAAGCAAGTGATGGTCGATGGTCAAAGATCTGAGCAGACTAATGTGCCTAAGCCTCTTGGTGCACCCGATGCGTCTTCGACGCCAGAATATGAGGTTGAGGAGTTGATGAGATTGATAAGAAGGAGTGACTATAATATTGTTGAACAACTACACCACACCCCATCCAAGATGTCTATGTTGTCTTTGCTAATTTATTCTGAGGCTCATAGGAATGCTCTGGTGAAACTGTTGAAGAATGCTTTTGTTCCCCAAGAGATTACGGTAGGTCAATTTGAAACAGTATGTTCTAGTATATTAGCCAGAAATGGGCTAGGCTTCACAGATTTTGATCTTCCACCCGAAGGTCGTAATCATAACAAAGATCTAAACATCTCTATAGAGTGCTAGGGCACAACCTTGTTAAGGGTTTTGGTGGATACCGGGTCGTCGTTGAATGTATTACCCAAGAAGGCACTCATGAAGATTGATTATGCCGGTTTGGAGTTGTGTGCCAGTGACCTTGTTGTGAAGGCGTTTGATGGATCGAAGAGGTCTGTGTTTGGAGAGATTGATTTACCGATCAAGGTGGGCCCGAAGATCTTTACTTCCACTTTCTATGTGATGGATATTAATCCGGCTTACTGCTGTTTTTTGGGACGTCCTTGGATCCATAAGGTTGGTGCAGTCACTTCCACCCTTCATCAGAAACTCAAGTATCCTCTCGATGTAAAGACAATTACTGTTTGTCGCGAGGAGTACATTGTAAGCCATTTGGCTTCTTTCTGCTATGTGGAAGTTGAGGGTGAAATACACGAGACTCTATTTCAAGCTTTTGAGATTGTTCAGATGATCAAGACTCCTCCTATTAAGGATAAGAAGAAAGTTGAAACCTCTTTGGCTTCGTTGAAAGATGCTCGAGCCCTGCTTGAGGTTGGTTTCCCTGAAGGTTGGGGCAGTGTTGTGGAGGTTACCCCGAAGTTTAACAGGTTTGGCTTAGGATTTGATCCTATTTTGCAAAGGCAGATTCTCAAAGCTCTTGATTCGCCTACCCCTATCAAGTTTGCAAGCGCCCGCATTAAAAAGGAAGATCAAGTCAATGCAATTGACGATGAAGATGATGTGTTTAACATAGAGGATTGGATTCGCCCCTGCATCTCGGGCAACGAGTTGAAGAATTGGACATTTGTGGACACCATTCAAGTTACAACCATTGAGGAGTAATTTTCTTGTTTTTTCAAGTTATAATCAAATTAAGATGGCACCTGATGATATGGAAAATACTACTTTCATCACGCCTTGTGGGACTTTTTGCTACAAGGTCATGCCTTTCGGTCTGAAGAATGCAGGGGAAACATATCAACGTGCAATGGTCACTCTCTTTCATGACATGATGCATAGAGAGGCTGAAGTTTATGTTGATAATATGATTGCTAAGTCTCAAACAAAGGAAGAGCATCTAGTTGATTTGCAGAAATTGTTTGAAAGAATAAGGAAGTTCAGGCTAAGATTGAACCCGAATAAGTGCACCTTTGGGTTGAGTTTAGGGAAGTTGTTGGGCTTCATTGTGAGTGAGAAAGGTATTGAAGTTGATCCTGCCAAAGTGAAGGCGATACAAGAAATGCCTGAGCCAAAGACAGAGAAGGAAGTTTATGGTTTCTTGGGGAGATTGAATTATATCTCCATGTTCATATCTCATCTTACTTCCACCTGTGAGCCTTTATTCAGGTTACTAAAGAAAAATCAAGCAGTTGTTTGGAATGATGATTGTCAGATGGCATTTGATAGAATCAAGGGATATTTGCAAGAGCCTCCGATACTTGTACCTCCAGTTGAGGGAAAGCCACTGATCATGTATCTAACAGTTCTGGAACATTCCATGGGTTGTGTGCTTGGTCAATATGATGAGACCGGAAAAGAAAGAACAAGCCATCTACTATCTGAGTAAGAAGTTCACTGAGTGTGAGTCAAGGTATTCTTTACTTGAGAAGACGTGTTGTGCACTAGCATGGGCTGCTAAGCATTTGAGGCAATACATGCTAACGCATACCACTTATCTGATTTCTAAAATGGATCTTATTAAGTTCATATTTGAGAAGCCAGCTCTTACCGGCCGAGTTTCCCGTTGGCAGAAGATTTTGACAGAATATGATATCCAGTATACTACCCGAAAAGCTATCAAGGGTAGTGTCCTGAAAGATTATCTCGCTCACCAACCTGTGGATGACTATCAACCGATGAAGTTTGAATTCCCAGACGAAGACATCATGTACATCAGAGACTGCAATATTCCCGGGCCAGAGGAAGGGCCCGAGCCAGGATCACAGTGGACGATGGTGTTTGATGGAGCGTCGAATGCAATGGGTAATGCCGTGGGAGCTGTTATCACTTCCCCCGAGGGTTTCCATTTCCCTTTTACAGCCCGAATTTGTTTTGACTGCACCAATAACATGGCGGAGTATGAAGCATGTATCTATGGGATTGAAGCGGCAATTGACTTGTTTATCAAGCTCTTGAAGGTTTTTGGGGATTCTAATCTCGTTATCAGTCAAATTAACGGTGATTGGGAAACTCGCCATCAAAACTTGATGCCTTATCGCGAGCATGTGATAAAGTTGATTCCTTATTTTGAAGAGATCACATTTGAGCATATCTCTAGAGTGGAGAATCATCTTGCATATGCATTGGCCACTTTATCGTCCATGTTCAAGGTGAAGTGGGCTAATGAGGCGCCTTCAATCACTATTAGAAGGTTAGATGAGCCAACTTTCTGTTTTGAAGCAGAAGTGGAATTGGATGGTAATCCTTGGTGTCATGATGTTAAGAGGTACTTAGAAACTCAAGAGTATCTAGAAGAAGTGTCCATCACAGATAAGAAGTTTTTAAGGAGGTTCGCTGCAAAGTTCTTCCTCAGCAATGGTATTTTATACAAGAGAAATCATGATGGTATGTTGCTCAGATGTGTGGATAAGAATGAAGCATCGAAGATCATCGAAGAGATGCATGAAGGTGCTTTTGGAACCCATTCCAGTGGTCACACCATAGCCAAAAAGATATTGAGAGCTGGCTACTATTGGTCCACTATGGGAATAGATTGTTATAATCATGCCAGGGTTTGTTACAAGTGCCAAGTGTATGCTGATAAAGTGCATGTTCCTCCGGCTCCTCTGAATGTGCTGACATCTCCATGGCCCTTCGCAATGTGGGGCATTGATATGATTGGGAAGATTGATCTGACCGCTTCTAATGGACATCGTTTTATCTTGGTTGCTATAGATTATTTCACCAAACGGGTTTAAGCCGCTTCTTTTGCTAATGTCACCAAGCAGGTTGTGGCTCATTTCATCAAGCACAATATCATTTGCCGCTATGGGGTCCCTGAGGAAATCATCACTGATAATGGGTCCAATCTCAATAACAAAATGATGAAGGAGCTTTGTGAGACTTTCAAGATTAAACACCATAATTCCTCCCCATATCGTCCGAAGATGAATGGTGTTGTCGAGGCTGCAAATAAGAACATTAAGAAGATTGTGCAGAAGATGGTGGTAACTTAAAAGGATTGGCTCGAGGTGTTGCCCATCGCTTTGCATGGTTATCGTACCTCAACGCGCACATTTGTCATACCCCAAAATTTTCCCTCCTACTTCTCAAGACATTTCATACATCCATACTCAAGGATTCCTCAAGGGTTGATCAGACAAACCCTCTCCTAGACAATCAACCCAAACTAGGGTTTGGCAATTCTCAGATCCAGATGGACTTCTAACATCTACAATGGTCATCATGCCTCCTCATATGCTTCAAAGATTCTCCATGTCAAGTTTCAAGCCTCACAAGTCAAGTTTCCTCAGACATTTGCTCAGATGGTTGAAAATCAGTGGTATTGGACAAAAAGTCAACTGTGGTCAACATACAGTCAAACTTCATGATTTTTGGTCAACATCCTCATTTTGAAGTTACATTCATCATTTGATCAAGGGTTGATCATGATTCATCAAGAAGACTCAAGATTTGCTCAAAAGTCAAACTTTCTAAATTAGGGTTTCTTAGTGAAAAGTCAACCAAACTTTGACTGAGCATAACTTCTTCATACTTTCTCAGAAATTTTTCTACCACCTCTTGTTTTGAAGGAAATTGAATTCTCTACAACTTCATGTCTCACAATAATGTTCAAAAAATGCTTCATTTGGAAGGTATGGATCAAAACATTACAGGTCCTTTTCAAAGTCAACAAAAAGTCAACTTTTTGTTTTGAAGATATATTGAGCATGGAAACTCCAATTGAGATGAAACCAAAGAGGTTGGTTAAAGGACTCTTAGAGCTTTCCAAAAAGTCCAAAAACACTCAAAAATGTGGAAAATTGAGCAAAATACACCTTGTGCAAGTTGGGTAATTTTGAAGAAGTGCACAAAGAGAGATACTTGTAAAAATAAAAAAATTTGCAAATGGGCCTAGTTTTTCTTCATTCAAACTTGTTCCTTATACAATTGGGAACATCCAAGCCCAATGCCACGAATTTTAACTTTATTTTTCTATTTAATTTGGATTTTATTCATTTAAATACAAATTAAATTCAAAAATAAAGTATAAAATCAAAATTAATTGCAAATTGATTTTTTCTCTCATTCTTGGGATCCAAGTAACCCATAAAGGTGGCAAATTTGAAATTATCATGGATTTGGCAAGAATTTGATTGAAATTGATCAAAAAGATAAGATTTGATTTTGTACAAAATCAAATGATCTTTACATTGAATAACCATTATTTTTTCCTCAAATCAGCCCAATTTCCATCCATTATAAATATACAATGCATATCACATGAATTGGAACAGAAAAATTGCCTCAAGAACCCTAACCTAAAAGTCAAAAAGCCGTGCTTCACAAGCTACTTGCAGCCACAGTTCTAGCTCGATTCAGTTGATTCCAAGCATCCCATTGCATTCCTTGAGGTCTTTAGAATCGATCCAGACCTTTACAACATTCAAAACCATCAAGAATCGAGAAACCCAGAATTCGGTTTGTTCTTATTTTTCCAAAATCGATTTCCAATTTTCTTGCATTATTAACGTGTTTTGTTGTTTGTTTTGTGATTAGAACGAAGTTTGGAAGCTTTTTGGGTAGTTTGATTGAATTTCCATGTGTCATACCCCAAAATTTGTCCTCCATCTTCTCAGGATATTCCATACATCCATACTCAATGATTCCTCAAGAGTTGATCAGACAAACTCTCTCCTAGACAATCAACCCAAACTAGGGTTTGGTGGTTCTCAGATCAAATTGGATTTCCAACATCTCCAATGTTCATCATGCCTCCTCATATGCTTCAAAGATTCTCCATGTCAAGTTTCAAGCCTTACAAGTCAAGTTTCCTCAGACAATTGCTCAGATGGTTGAAAATCAGTTGTATTGGACAAAAAGTCAACTGTGGTCAACATACAGTCAAACTTCATAATTTTTTGTCAACATCCTCATTTTGAAGTTACATTCAGCATTTGATCAAGGGTTGATCATGATTCATCAAGAAAACTCAAGATTTGCTCAAAAGTCAAACTTTCTAAATTAGGGATTACAGATGAAAAGTCGAACTTTGGTGATCATAACTTCTTCATACTTTCTCAGACATTTTTCCACCACCTCTTGTTTTGAAGGAAATTCAATTCTCTACAACTTCATGTCTCACAAGAATGTCCAAAAAATGCTTCATTTGAGAGGTATGGCTCAAAACATTACAGGTCATTTTCAAAGTCAACAAAAAGTCAACTTTTTGTTTTGAAGATATATTGAGCATGGAAACTCCAATTGAGAGGAGACCAAAAAGGTTGGTTAGAGGAGTCTTAGAGCTTTCCAAAAAGTCCAATAACACTCAAAAATGTGGAAAATTGAGCAAGATACACCATTCAGAAGTTGGGCAATTTTGGACAATTGCACAAAAGGACATTTTGGTCAAAATGCAAAATTTTCCAAATGGGCCTAAAATCTTTTGATTCAAACTTGTTCATGACATTATTCTTGACCCATAAATGCTTGGCCATGGCAATTTGCTATTTTATTAATTTATTTTTTAATTTTAGAACATTTAATTCAAAATTAAATTATATAAAATATGAAAATAATATATTTTTCCAAAAGGGCTGATTTTATACCAAACTTGAGGTCCAAGGAAGCCCAAAATACTTGCCAATTTCGTGCATGATCATGCATTGAAGAGGAAATCAAAATTCTTTCAAAATTTGATTTTTTATTTGAAAAATATTGAATGCTCCAAATCAAATCTTTTTTCACTCTTTTTCCTCTCTCAAAATCCTCTATAAATGCTCAGCAAGTACACAAGCCAAAAAAAGGAAACCCTAGCCCAAGAAAGAACCCTTATTCTTGCAAAAATTTTCTCAAACTTGTAAAATTCGAATTCCTAGTTTGATTTTCAAGGCCGACCATCCATTCAATCTTGTTCACGAGGTTCCCAAGCAAAAGCAATCCTTACACCAAGCCCAGACTGCCCAGATCGTGATATCCAGCTCTCACCGGTTTGGAATTTTCTTATTTTCGATTTACATGTTTCATGCATCATTAATGTTTTTCGTGTGTTTGTATGGACTCAGGATGATTATTAGGTCAGGAATAACCCACCTCATGCAAGCTTGAACGTGTGAAACTCGAAACGCCATGGCTAGGGCATTCCGAGCTGTTTGAATCGAACAGCCTTATACAAGTGTTTTTAGCCAAAACTAATATCACCATTGGATTCAGGAGGTCCGACTTAGGGGGAATGGGTCTTTCTTTTGCATTAATTCTACGTGTTTTGCAGGTTTTGGACTTGGCATGGTCGGAGAAGACGACCGGAGCTAGGGCTCCAGCGTCGCTGACTGAATTTGACTCCGGCGAAGCATGTGTTGCACGATCGCGCGTTCTGATTCGCTCTCTCTTTCCAACTGGACCCCACGCGTGCTGACTCGGTTTGACTCATAACCAGGACGCGTCATCATTCATATTCTTTTGATTTTGCTCTTTCCAACACCAAAAGCCAAGTGTCCCAGTGGTTAAGGCGTTTTCCTGTTGAAAGATCCTCTCAAAGGTCCCCTGTTCGAACCTCATCAGGACCAGATTTGCTTTCTTTTTTCCAAACTCTCATATTTTCACTATTTTCATATTTTATATTTTTTTTAATATTTGCATTAGTTTTAATTCCTTTCATATTTTTATTTATGCATTAAAAAATCATTAAAAATATTTTTTCTTTTTACATTATTTCCAGAAAATGTTTATTTAATTTATAAAATTAAAAAATATTATTTTGCATGCATATTTATTTTTATTCATAATTTTGCATTTAAATCACTTTTAATTCATTTTTCATTATTGAATTGCATCCAAAAAATCCCAAAAAATTATTTTAGCATATTTATGTTATTTCCAGCATGTCATATTTTTCTCGTTCAAAAACTTGCATTTTTCTAACATTTTTTCTCTTATTCGATTCATCTCGTATTTTCCGATTTCTCATTCTTTTACAGGTTATTCAGTTTCAGACGGTTTCTTTTACCGTTTTCATTTTTCCAATAATGTAACTGTTTATGGGATGTAATAGTTTAAATTAGGTTTTAATTTTCCGCAAGTTTAAATTATGTATCTGCCCCAAAGCCATGTAATAGCGTAGGACATTTACCTTTCCGCACTTTACGTTCCGCATTTTAATTTCCGCACCCTATAAATTGCTATTAACTAGGTGTGTATGGCAAGATAATAAGCAACATAGCTCACTAATTTTCAAGATAAAATATCTGAATTGACACACCCTTTTCACACATGCACCCCTTAGGGTAATTCTCTCTCGTTGCCTTTACGAATTCAAATGGTCATGTCCCTCGAACGTAGAGGTATCCTAGCACCGTTGCCTTCAAAACAAATCATCATAGTCCCTTCGATACAAAGATCATAAGACCCACGATGTCGCCTCCGAATACATGATCTTGACCCTCGATTGTCGCCTACGAAAATGATGATAGTCCTTGAATGTGCTAGGATACTTCCTACAAGTTGCTTTCTATGACCACGATGTCCCTACGAATGTCCGCTTACATCCAGCGAATAGAGTTACCTACCAACTAATGGTATGGATAGCGCTATTCTAAAGGGCGTAAAATAACAACGACCATTACGAGTAGGTAATAAGACTTTTAGTTGCTTGCTCTATCAAAATACTTTTCACACCTCACACTTTTGTCAAAGTTCAAATTCTTTTCAAAGCGAAACATTTCGAACACTTTGTATACATTCCTACATGAATCATTACAAAGTCAAAGCGAAATGCCTTTTCAAAACATTTTGTCAAACACACGAAAGCACAATTTTAAAGTGATCTAAGAGCAACTAAGAGCCGTAGATAACTACGGATGAAAAGGGGTGCTAATACCTTCCCTTTTCATAACCTTCTCCCTTACTCAGAATCTAACGAAGGTCGTTTTCTATACTTTTACCTTCCCTTAATTGGATAAAAATAAAAGTCGGTGGCGACTCTTGCTATCCGCACATTTGCGATACAAAAAACACTAAAAGTCGGTTCACGTATTCTGGCTGGCGACTCTGTGAGAGACACCTAAAGAGAGAATGCCTTAAGGATTTCTAAATCACCTTTATTGCTTTCTGTTTGACTTGCTTGCTTTATCTTTAAGGGTTGCTTGGGTATTATATTTGTGGGGGATCCTACACCCGGATCTAGGTTTCCTTTTAGGTAAGTAGCAATAAATCGTCGCGACCGTTAGACGTATATCAAAATGGTCAACATGATGGCTACGTTAGTGTGACACTTTGGACGTCCTGATTCTCTTCATTTCCAAGTTGAGGATAGTATTTGGCTTCTGCGTGGTGTCATCAAGCACTAACTAAACTTTTAGAACCTTAATTGACCCATCTTGGCCATTAGAAGGTAGTGAGATGGCCGGCTTTGGTGTAGACCGAGGTTGGTTGATACTCGATGCTACGCTCATTGAGATCAGACTTTTGGGATATTTCCGATCGACCACTTGGTAGTCGTATTGAAATAAACGCCTACGAGAAAGATCAATGATATGAGATTCCTAGAACCCGGTTACTATTATAGGACAAGATGAACCAACTCAAACTTTTGGTGGGGTAATCACCTATACCTCATGCGAGCCTTAAACCTAGGCTCATTGTGTGAATTGCTTGTGTGTGCCAAACATGACATCATGACATCATTTGCATTGCATATCATTTCTAACTATTTCAAGGACCTAGGGATTTATCTTTGCTCTGTTTTGTAGGGAATTATGGCTTCTAGAAAGACTATCCGAATCAACTTCATGGGTATACCTTCTCATCTCAAAGAATTGGTTTCAGAAATTCCCGACCATACTCAGTTCATCAAAAGACATGGTTATCTACTTGATTTGGTTATCTCCGGTTTTGAAGAAGATATGATGCATGTCCTATTCGGTTCTTGATCCGAAACACCATTGCTTTACATTCCCAGATTATCAGTTGGTTCCTACCTTGGAAGAGTTCTCTAAGCTACTTGGGATGCCTATTCTTGACCAAATGCCATTCACCGGTTTGGAAAAGGTTCCTAAGTACGAAGACATCGCGTCAGCCTTACATCTTAAGCGCTCAGACATTGAAGCCAATTGGGAAACTAGAAGTGGAGTTAAGGGTTTACTTTCCAAGTTCCTAATTAACAAAGCCCGAGAATTCCTCAAAGTTAGGAGTTTCCATGCCTTCGAAGACATTGTGGCCTTGCTAATTTATGGTTTGGTTCTATTTCTTAACTCGGATCAATTCATAGATGTCAGCGCCATCAAGTTCTTTCTTACCCGCAATCCAGTGCCTACTTTACTTGGAGACATCCTACATTCTCTCCACACTCGTACTACTAAGAGACAAGGAACTCTCATGTGTTGCATACCATTACATTCCAGGTGGTTTATTTTGCACCTTCCTCCATCAGTTTTGAAGAATGAACAAAGGTTGAGATGGTCTCAAAGACTAATGTCACTCTCTCATTCAGATATCCGTTGGAATCTTTTCTCTCAAAAGGACTTCACATTCATTGAGCGTTGTGGAGAATTCCCTAATGTACCACTACTTGGTATAAGGGGAGGTATTACTTACAACCCTTCTTTAGCTCTACGTCAGTTTGGTTTTGCTCGAAGAGATGGTCCACATGATATGCTTCTCCAAGACATTGTGTTCGACTACAACCACGATCTCCAGAATTACCGACGAAGGTTTATACACGCTTGGGACATGGTAAAGAAGACTGATACCAAGACTTTGGGGCACCAAAACTCCATTCCTTGGGAACCTTACCTCAAATGGGTGAGAGCTCGAGCTCAAAACCTCATGATGCCATTCACGCCTGTTCTACCAGTAATTATGGAACCTGTTGCTATAGGTGACGTACCCTATAATGTTCTCCATCCTGACATGCCTACTGATTTTGAAGACTTGAAGAGATCCTGGATTCAACTTAAAGAAGATAGGGATACCTTTGAAGCTCAGTGTTATGCAAGTGAGAAGAAAGTGCTAGAGTTGACCAAGCTACTTCACGAGGAGCGAAACATCAACGCCTACCTCGGCACCAAGAGGAAGAGCCCATGGGAGACTTAGAGATTTAGGATTTATATGTTTTCTTTTATTGTTTTGAACTATCTCTTGTACTTAAAAAGAAAAAGAATAATAAAAAGAGTGCTGATAAATGTTTGTTCATTGCTTGTTTAACAAATTTAAATCTCTAAGGTCCTTGAAAACATTGCATTGCATTCGCATAAACATTGCATATCATAGCATAACATTGCATCACAGGTACATTGAAGATTGGTTTTCTCATTTGCTCGCTATTTAATTTAGCCGAAATGGCTCTTGAACAGTCTGTCAAAGATCTTTAAGCTCAGAATGCTCAGTTTCAGAAGATGTTTACCAGCTTGGTCCAAGGCCAAGAAGATCTGAAGAAGCTTATCAACAAAAAGAAGAAGGTTGTTGGTCTTCTCAACATGGGCAGACGCTACAAAGGAGGTCCTAGAGTGGTTAGTCGAATTGAGCTCTCTGAAGGAAGTGTCAAGAAGGAGGATGAGCAAAGTAACAAGGGTGATGGTGAAGCGGTCGGCTGAGCTTGAAAGAACTATGATGATGGCCAATACTCGATGAGGATGACAAGTACAAGCAACTTGAAGACCGTCGAATCTTGTGGAAAACACGAAGATGTCGGGCTGAATTTTGATGATTTGAGTCTCGTCCACAGCGTTGTGATTCCTCCCAAGTTCAAAGTTCCAACTTTTGCTAAGTATGAATGTCTTGCCCTAAGTGCATCTGAAGTCTTATGTTCGGAAGATCAATCCCTGAAAGTTGTGGATGCATTATTTTCAAGAGAGTTTGTCCGGAACCCAATTGGAATGGTACTATCAGCTAGAGAATGACCGTATCCATATTTGGAGTGACTTGGCTGATGCTTTCTGAGACGATGTAGTACAATGCGAATTGACACCCACTCATGCAACTACAAAGCATGTCTATGGGTCGTGATGAGAAGTTCAAGGTATGCTCGAGTGGAGAGACCTAGCGGGAGTTCAACCACCCTTGTCCAATAGGGAGTTGGTTGATATGTTTATGGGAACAACGCAGCCCATTCTTCAATCATCGATTGGAAACTCTTGACCGGATTCAGTGATATTGTGACGACGCATTGAAGCTGGAATCAAGTGGAAAGATTCAAGTGGAGACATCTTCAAATCTGCGAAGAGATCTTTTGGTGCTAAGAAAGAAGCCAATGTTGTGTATGGTCGAAAAGCCGAGCCAAGATCGACCGTTCTCAATCGTAGGGCGGTTGTGATCTCGATCCTACATCGGCACAACCTCGGTGAGACAACGCGCATGGCGAGCAGCGCCACGAGGCGGTTTACAAAGATCAACATGCCATTGCATGAAGCCTTGCAACACATGTTGAAAGCGGTGATTACCTTGAGGATCCTCCTCGAATGTCAACACCCTCTCGAGATATAATCCTAATGCTAAGTGTGCTTACCATTCCAATAGCCGGACATAGTCTTGATGATTGTTGGGCTCGAAAACAAGATTCAAGATATGATTGAAGCTAAGCGATTGAGTTTGATCCTCTGTTGAGACTTGAATGTGATTAAGCCCATGCGTAACCATGACAAGAGTTCCAATCTTTGTTGGCAATGATACTTATGTTTTCAACATAGATGACTTGACCATTCCTCGATGGTATTAAGAAGAATTTGCTGCGGGTGTCAATCAAGATGCCCGAGAATCGTTGGTGCCCATCTGCTGATGGTGTGTCCTTGGTTGAGAAGGCGTGTTCGATGCATGATGGACAACCGTGAGATACTATTTACGAAACCACACTGCGATGTGAAGATATGGCTAAGTGAAGATCGAAGATGTGAATGAAGTGCCTGTGGGATACCTTGGGGCAGCCAAGTGGAAAGTATGATTACATGGTGAAGTACATTGTTCACGAAAGCTACAAGATTCCTATTGAAGATGTTAAAGCAACGGATGGGATGACGAGTTCCAAGACTATCTTGATGTTAACACAATAAGTTTCCTCTGCGATTACGTGCCTGGGGTGGCACCTCTCACCATCACTTCTCCAAGGCCGATTCCGTATTCCTCGACAAGGCTATCCCTTGGAATTATGGGTGATGTTTACTATCATGGCGTCAAGCAAGACCCTCGACCATTGAAGATCTTACTATTGAAGCTACCATTCGACATTGACAACATCACGGATCTAGTAAGGTGACGAGAACGGAAGGGTATTCTCTCCATATATCTCTCCTCCAAAAGACACGACTCCATTTCGCATTCCGCTATCAATCCATTCCCAAGCTAGAGGAAAGAACTGGTGACTCATCACCCCGATACGAAGGAAGTTCTTGAAGACACCTCAAACAAGAAATGGAGGAATTACGAAGATTATCAAAAGAGTGACTACAATGTTGTGGAGCAGTTGGGACAGACTCCGTCAAAATATCCATGCTTGCTCTGCTCTTGTGCTCGAGGCTCATGCCAATGCCTTGGTGAAGTTTCTAAAGAATGCTCACGTCCGCAAGACACTACCGACCGGTTTGAAGTTTGTATTGCTAGCAGGCTGCCAACAACGGCCTAGGCTTCTCGATCTTGATTTGACTCACGGAAAGAAACACAACAAAGCCTTGCACATATCATTGAATGCAAGGCGTTACCACATCTCATGTTTTGGTTGATACGGTTACGCTGAATATCCTACCGCGCTTTTGATCGACTTGATATCGAAGGGTTGGTTCTTAGACCCAGTGATATAATCGTGAGAGCTTTCGATGGTTCTAAGCGAACAGTACTTGGAGAGCTTCCTCTGCCTGTCAAAGTCAGTTCCCAGACTTTTGACTCCACTTTCTTTGTCATAGACATCCGTCCGACTTACTCCTACTTGGGCGCCCTTGGATACATGGGCGAGCCTTGTTACCTCTACCTTGCATCAGGAGTTGAAGTACCCGATGAAAGGGAAAGTTGTTACAGTATGTGGGGAAGAGGAGTATATGGTCAGTCATCTACAGTCATTCCGATACCTCGAGATGGAAGGAGAATTCTTCGAGACTCCCTGTCAAGCTTTTGAAACAATCCCCAGAGTCATGCTGCTGACTCTCTGTCCTCTGAAGTTGCTAAAGTTCCGCCTAGGATGGCCTCACTGAAAGATGCCCAAGCTGCAGTTGAAGAAGGTAGTTCTATTTGGGGTCAGCTCCCTGATCTTCCTTTCAAATCTGACAAGACTGGTTTAGGCTTCACCGTCAAGGGTCAGAAGATGATACGCCGCGAATGTGTCGGCCAACTTCCTTTCCGCATCCTCCAGAGTGGAGTTCATGCTATAGAAGGCAGACGACTTGACATCGCAAGTGGATCTTCCCACTCGGATCATGGGCTCGACAATTGGAAGGCGAAGACGTCATACCAATCTCCTTTAGCCGGGGTAATTGCTCTTGTTTTGTTTCGCTGTATTTTTATGTTTCGAACAATAAACTCTAAAGCCTAGTGCCTTGCCCGGGGCATCATGGCTCGTTTGCGAGGGTTATTATCTGTTGTTTGCGCGTTTTCATTCAATAAATTCGTTGGAATTTTGCATTCAATTGTTTGTTTTCTTTCTTTTACTTTATCACCCCTTCAAAAAGCTATGTGTTTCTTAAACACACCCACGTGATACACTGCGAATCACTCGAATCTCGTTAATAACACTATGTTATTGCTAAATATGACTTGATAATCCGATCTACCAAGCGAAAGTGAGGAAGATTGTGAAGTGCCGGAGAACTTGCCCCTACTGACAGAGGCGAGTTATCTGACCACCACGAAAGCAAGTTGAGGTTGTGAATTTGGAGTCTTGTGAAGGCAGGAAAGAGATCAAGATAGGGCGGGTCTTGAGCAGTGTTAAAGAAAGGTTGGTTCGGATGCTACGAGACTACATTGAGGTTTTGCTTGGTCATACGAAGACATGCAGGTTTAGACATTGATATTGTGGTACACGATTGCCAACAAAGAAGGTTTCTCGGTAAAAGCAGAAGGTTAAATGCGTCCGAGATGTCGAGAAAATCAAAGCGAGAGGTTATGAAGCGGTTCAACGCGGTTTCTTAGTATTACTTCTTATCCACGATGGGTTGCAAATGTGGTACCCGTACCTAAGAAGGATGGCAAGTACGAATGTGTGTGGATTACGAGAGTGAACAAAGCGAGCGAAAGGCGATTTTCCACTTCCTCGTATTGATGTTACGGTTGACAACACTCGGTAAGGTTTTCTCTTTCATGGATGGTTTCTCGGTTACAATCAGTTAAAATGGCTCCACGAAGACATGGAAGACTACTTTTGTTACAGTGGGGCACTTTCTACTACAAGGTTATGCGTTCGGATGAAGAAGCAGGCGCCACTTATCGTGCCATTGTAACATTATTTCATGACATGATTCATCACGAGATAGAGGTCTACGTCGACGACATGATAGCTCGATCACAGACTAAAGTAGAACATCTTGATCATTTACAAAAACTATTTGAGGTTAAAAAGTACAGTTGAGACTTAATCCTAACAAGTGCACCTTTGAGTCGGATCGAAACTCCTAGGGTTTGTTGTCGATGGTAAATGTATTGAGGTTGACCCGCCAGCGTTAAAGCTATTCAAGAAATGCGGATCCCTTAGAAGGAAGTCAGAGGTTTCTTGGGCCGATTGAACTACATTGCCAGATTCATTGCACATCTAACTGCTACTTGTGAGCCAATCTTCAAGTTACTAAAGCAAGATCAAGTGGTAGAATGGAATGACGATTGCCAAATCGCTTTTGACAAAATCAAGGGTACCCTCGAATCCTCCTATCACGATGCACTTTGCCGAAGACCTCTCATCATGTACTGATAGTGCTAGAGAACTCAATGGGGTGTGTGTTGGGGCAACATGGCGAGTCGGCGAAAAGAGCATGCAATATACTACCTTAGCAAAAGTTTACATTGTGAAACAAGATACTCACACGAGAAAACTTGCAATGCTTTAACTTGGGCTGCTCGCCGACTAAGGCAGTATATGTTGACTCACACTACCTTGTTGATTTCAAAATGGATCCGATAAAATACATATTTGAGAAACCGCTCTCTCGGAAGAATAGCAAGATGGCAAATGATCGACCGAATATGACATCGGTACACTTCTCGAGCGATCAAAGGAAGTGTGGTAGCCGATCATTTGGCTCATCAAGCCATAGATGACTATCGATCTATGCGTTAATTTCGGATGAAGATGTTTTACTAGTTCTGATTGCGAACCGGGCCCGACGAAGGACACGAACAAGGATCCGATGGACCATGGTCTTTGATGGAGCCTCAAGCGCTTGGCAATGGCATTGGCGCCATTATCACATCCCTAGGACACCGCCTTTCACAGATTATGTTTGATTACACGAACAACATGGCGAATATGAGCGTGCATCATGGATATCAAAGTGCTATTGACCTAAGAATCAAGTTCTTGCAAGTGTATGGAGACTCGACTTTGGTGATCGGTCATTAAGGCGAGTGGGATACGAGGCATCCGAACCTCATTCCGTATCGAGGCATGTTGAGTTTGATCCCTACTTGAAGAGATTACTTTTGATCATATTCCACGAGAAGAGAATCAGTTGGCAGACGCATTGGCTACTATGTCATCTATGTTCAAGGTCAGATGGGACAACGAGGCTCCCCGGATCATCATTGAGAAGTTTGACGAACCAGGTATTGTTATGAGCTTGATCGGAAGAGAAACCTTGGTACTATGGCGTGAAAAGGTATCTTGAGACTCGGGAATATCCGAGGGCATCATCAATGATAAGAAGTTCATGAGAAGATTTGCATCCAAATTCTTCCTCAACAACGACATCTTATACAAGCGCAACCACGACTTGTGCTTACTCCTTGTAGACGAGCGACAATACGCATCATGGAAGAGTTACGAAGGCGTTTGGTACCCACTCCGTGGACATACAATGGCTAAGAAGATTTTGAGACAGTTACTATTGGTCCACCATGGAAGCGATTGTCACTATGCTCGATCTTGTCACAAGTGCGGTTATGCCGACAAAGTACCGTAACTCCGGTACCTCAGAATGTTCTAACAGCTCCTTGGCCGTTTGGAATATGGGGCATTGACATGATTGGAGAAATAAAGCCCACATCTTCCAATGGACATCGTTTCATCCTTGTGGCAATTGACTACTTTACCAAGTGGGTAGAAGCAGCCTCGTTCGCATCTATTACCAAGAATGTTGTGGCTCGATTCATCAAACATAATCTTATCTGTCGATATGGCACTCCGAAAGGATTATCACGGATAACGGTTCCAATCTCAACAACAAGATGATCCTTTGAACTCTGCCGCGATTCAAGATCAAGCATCATAATTCTTCTCCATATCGGCCTAAGATGAACGGCGCAGTGGAAGCCGCCAATAAGAACATTAAGAAGATTATACAGAAGATGATAGTGACTTACAAAGATTGGCACGAGATGTTACCATTTGCTCTTCATGGTTATCGCTTTTCACACGAACATCAGCAGGGCAACCCCTTCTCTCTTGTATACGGTATGGAAGCCGTCTTACCCATCGAGGTTGAGATACCCTCAACGAGTCCTCCGGGGCGAGTTAGCGAGCGATTGGATCAGACTCGCCTTGACGGATTAACTTGATTGATGAAAGCGACTCGCATCCATACGCCATGGAGATTATCGAAGCGAATGATCGAGCATTTAACAAGAAGGTCAAGCACCGAGTCTACCAAGTCGGTGATCTAGTAGTCAAGTGCATCATTCTTCCACAAGGTGATCCAGGGCAAATGGACTCCCACCTCGAGGACCGTTTGTAGTCAAGGCAGTGTTTTCGTGAGCTATGATACTTAGCACCATGGATGGTGAAGACTTCCCACCCTATGAGCGAGACATAGTCAAAAATACTACGCATGAAATAGACCCGCTGGGTCGGCGAACCTAGGCAAAAATAAGGGCATCTGGCGAACCAAAAGGTTCGGGCAAAAGTTAAGGATATATGCATGTACACGGGTCGAAAACACGAAAAGGCGGCTTGGGCAAAAAGGTATCGGTGGTGAAAACCGAAAGGCGGTCTAGGCAAAAGTTAGGGATTTAAGCGTACGACTATGTCTCTTCGGATCACTGCTTCGGACTACTATCGGCATTCAAGATTCAAATGGCGAAGATCGATCTACTCACTTTCTCTGACAAGGAGATGAGATAGTTGAAATATATTAGTACTAGCATAGTTGGAACTTAGAGATTGTTTCCGCATAGCTTTTACTTTTCTTGTGTATAAACTACTTGGCCATCGCCACCTTCCAAATAAATCTTCTTTCTTTACAATTTTCACTATTGTCGTTTGCAATAAGTCCAATGTTTGTTTTGAATGACTATCGCATTTGACAATAAGAATCTAATCACAAACATGCGAAAAGTGAGCGAACAAAAGTAATTACTACGGGCTCTAGGAATTGAGATGACAACAAAGGTCACCAAAAACATTCCCCATGAGCATAATCCCCGCGGTATCGCTCACAACAAACCTCCCAGTGAGTATGTGTTAATCCACGGCGGTGATTCCACTCAAGTGAGCAATGTTACATCAATAACACTTCATCCCGCTAAGATGTTTATCCCGGATATCTCTCAACAATTCCCTATTCTCCGGTGGTATCGGACTCGAGACTTGGTCGGATAGTGCAGAAAATCTACATCTTTATTCCCGATCGGAGATTCCAGGGAGGTCTCCAACCATCAACGCTCTCGGTCTATACTCAAAATCCCCAGTAGAGCGCCTCCTAATTCTTCCCAACAGGATCCACATGCAAGATCCCCAACAAATTGCCTCCCAGACTCTCCCCAGCAGGGTCTATGTATGCGATCTCCAACAACGAGTTTCTCAATCTCTACCTTCCTCAACAATTTCTAGGCCCAAGACTTGGTCAGATAGTGAATCGGAGGAATCCAGGATATCTTTCTTCTCCTTCAAAAGCGGGTTTCTCACCTACTCAATCCCCAAGCAGAAGACATAAATACTCAAGCAGAACATCCACATCTTCTTCAAGATGGATATGTTTTGAAATACCACAACATCTATCATTCATACATTTCTCATAAAGTCATAATTTATGCATATGTTATTCATACACATCGTCATGCATCATACTTTGCATAAGACTAACAAATATGCTATCAAAATTTCTCTTGTTTTCTCCAAAGCGTAAAGTCACCTTAAGCGGGTCGAGATTAAGCCCGAATCTCGGCGGAAAACTATCGAAAGGCCGCCCTAGTTGTCCTCCGACGGTGGTGGGATTAAGCCCGAATCTCGGCGGAAAACTATCGAGCGACCGCCCTCATTGTCCTCCGACAACGGATCCGAGATTAATACCCAAAGCTAGGCGGAAACCCTATCCGAGCGATCACAAGTTATCCTCCGATAGAGGCGGTGGATCAATACCCGATGCACAGCGGGGCGATATCCACACTTTGCCAAATCACTATCCCTCGAGTAATCGACGGAGATCTATTCGAATCCTTCTTATTATCAGGCAACTCTGAGTGCGGCGTGCGACTCGGTTGCCTGGATAACATCTTAAGCCCATCTCGGCTACTTATCGGTGTTTCTCCACCTTTGGAATCTTGTTTGGTTAAAACCAATACAAACCAATAACTTCATTCAAAGGTGAGCACGAAGTCTAACGTACGACTCCCTCCGGATGGCATCTTAAGCCCATCTCCGCGCTCCTTCCACTATCAAGAACATCTACAGAGCCTAGCGTACGGCTCACCCCCCAGCATTGATCTTTCCAGATGGCATCTTAAGCCCATCCTCGTCAATTTCCCTATCAACAACCTCGAGTCTAACATACGACTCATCCCCCAGCGAAGTCTCTGCCTTCTCTAAATGACATCTGTAAGCCCATTCCCGCATCATCCACCAATAGCGAGTGCAAATTTTCAGGTGTACTCAAGTGTTCAATCATCTTCCACTTTCAGGTCACGAAAGGCACACATGCCAATCTAACCCTTCCAGTACAAGAAGATTGAGCAGGGGTCATACCCAAAATTTGCCCTCCATCTTCTCGGGATATTCCATACATCCATACTCGGTTCCTCGAGTTGATCGGACAAACTCTCTCCTAGACAATCAACCTAAACTAGGGTTCGGTGGTTCTCAGATCAAATTGGATTTCCAACATCTCCAATGTTCATCATGCCTCCTCATATGCTTCAAAGATTCTCCATGTCAAGTTTCAAGCCTTACAAGTCAAGTTTCCTCAGACAATTGCTCAGATGGTTGAAAATCAGTTGTATTGGACAAAAAGTCAACTATGGTCAACATATAGTCAAACTTCATAATTTTTGGTCAACATCCTCATTTTGAAGTTACATTCATCATTTGATCAAGGGTTGATCATGATTCATCAAGAAAACTCAAGATTTGCTCAAAAGTCAAACTTTCTAAATTAGGGTTTCAAGATGAAAAGTCAACTGAACTTAGACTGATCATAACTTCTTCATACTTTCTCAGAAATTTTTCCACTACCTCTTGTTTTGAAGAAAATTCAATTCTCTACAACTTCATTTCTCACAAGAATGTCCAAAAAATGCTTCATTTGAGAGGTATGGCTCAAAACATTACAGGTCATTTTCAAAGTCAACAAAAAGTCAACTTTTTGTTTTGAAGATATATTGAGCATGGAAACTCCAATTGAGATGAGACCAAAAAGGTTGGTCAGAGGACTCTTAGAGCTTTCCAAAAAGTCCAAGAACACTCAAAAATGTGGAAAATTGAGCAAGATACACCATTCAGAAGTTGGGCAATTTTGGACAATTGCACAAAAGGACATTTTGGTCAAAATGCAAAATTTTCCAAATGGGCCTAAAATCTTTTGATTCAAACTTGTTCATGAGATTATTCTTGACCCATAAATGCCTGGCCATGGCAATTTTCTATTTTATTAATTTATTTTTTAATTTTAGAACATTTAATTCAAAATTAAATTATATAAAATATGAAAATAATATATTTTTCCAAAAGGGTTGATTTTATACCAAACTTGAGGTCCAAGGAAGCCCAAAATACTTGCCAATTTGGTGCATGATCATGCATTGAAGAGGAAATCAAAATTCTTATCAAATCTTGAATGCTCCAAATCAAATCTTTTTTCACTCTTTTTCCTCTCTCAAAATCCTCTATAAATGCTCAGCAAGTACACAAGCCAAAAAAAGGAAACCCTAGCCCAAGAAAGAACCCTTATTCTTGCAAAAATTTTCTCAAACTTGTAAAATTCGAATTCCTAGTTTCAGCAATTTTCAAGGCCAGCCATCCATTCAATCTTGTTCCTGAGGTTCCCAGCAAGCAAAAGCAATCCTTACACCAAGCCCAGACTGCCCAGATCGTGATATCCAGCTCTCACCGGTTTGGAATTTTCTTATTTTCGATTTACATGTTTCATGCATCATTAATGTTTTTCGTGTGTTTGTATGGACTCAGGATGATTATTAGGTCAGGAATAACCCACCTCATGCAAGCTTGAACGTGTGAAACTCGAAACGCCATGGCTAGGGCATTCCGAGCTGTTTGAATCGAACAGCCTTATACAAGTGTTTTTAGCCAAAACTAATATCACCATTGGATTCAGGAGGTCCGACTTAGGGGGAATGGGTCTTTCTTTTGCATTAATTCTACGTGTTTTGCAGGTTTTGGACTTGGCATGGTCGGAGAAGACGACCGGAGCTAGGGCTCCAGCGTCGCTGACTGAATTTGACTCCGGCGAAGCATGTGTTGCACGATCGCGCGTTCTGATTCGCTCTCTCTTTCCAACTGGACCCCACGCGTGCTGACTCGGTTTGACTCATAACCAGGACGCGTCATCATTCATATTCTTTTGATTTTGCTCTTTCCAACACCAAAAGCCAAGTGTCCCAGTGGTTAAGGCGTTTTCCTGTTGAAAGATCCTCTCAAAGGTCCCCTGTTCGAACCTCATCAGGACCAGATTTGCTTTCTTTTTTCCAAACTCTCATATTTTCACTATTTTCATATTTTCTATTTTTTTTTTAATATTTGCATCAATTTTAATTCCTTTCATATTTTTATTTATGCATTAAAAAATCATTAAAAATATTTTTTCTTTTTACATTATTTCCAGAAAATGTTTATTTAATTTATAAAATTAAAAAATATTATTTTGCATGCATATTTATTTTTATTCATAATTTTGCATTTAAATCACTTTTAATTCATTTTTAATTATTAAATTGCATCCAAAAAATCCCAAAAAATTATTTTAGCATATTTATGTTATTTCCACATGTCATATTTTCTCATTCAAAACTTGAATTTTTCTAACATTTTTCTCTTATTCGATTCATCTCGTATTTTAGATTTCTCAATCTTTTCAGTTATTATTAGTTTGACGGTTTCTTTTACCGTTTTCATTTTCCAATAATGTAACTGTTTATGGGATGTAATAGTTTAAATTAGGTTTTAATTTTCCATGAAGTTTAAATTATGTATACGCCCCAAGCCATGTAATAGCGTGGGACATTTACCTTTTCGCACTTCGTTCGCATTTTAATTTCCACCCTATAAATTGCTAGTAACTAGGCGTGTATGGAAGATAATAAGCAACATAGCTCACTAATTTTCAAGATAAAATATCGAATTGACACACCTTTTCACATGCACCCCTTAGGGTAATTCTCTCGTTGCCTTCAATTCAAATGGTCATGTCCCTCGAGCGTAGAGGTATCCTAGCACCGTTGCCTTCAAAACAAATCATCATAGTCCCTTGATACAAAGATCATAAGACCCACGATGTCGCCTCCGAATACATGATCTTGACCCTCGATTGTCGCCTACGAAAATGATGATAGTCCCCGAATGTGCTAGGATACTTCCTACAAGTTGCTTTCTATGACCACACAATGTTCCTTGAATGTCCTTACATCCAGCGAATAGAGTTACCTACCAACTAATGGTATGGATAGCGCTATTCTACAGGGCGTAAAATAACACGCGACCATTACGAGTAGGTAATAAGACTTTTAGTTGCTTGCTCTATCAAAATACTTTTCACACCACACACTTTTGTCAAAGTTCAAATTCTTTTCAAAACGAAACATTTCCGAACACTTTGTATACATTCCTACATGAATCATTACAAAGTCAAAGCGAAATGCCTTTTCAAAACATTTTTGTCAAACACACAGAAAGCACAATTTTAAAGTGATCTAAGAGCAACTAAGAGCCCGTAGATAACTACGGATGAAAAGGGGTGCTAATACCTTCCCTTTTCATAACCTTCTTCCTTACTCAGAATCTAACGAAGGTCTTTTTCTGTACTTTTACCTTCCCTTAATTGGATAAAAATAAAAGTCGGTGGCGACTCTTGCTATCCGCACATTTGCGATACAAAAAACACTAAAAAGTCAGTTCACCGTGTTACACCATGGCCTAAAACACGAATTACCATTGTTAGGGTTTTCGGTTTCGAATTAGGGTTTCCTTAAAACGGAAAAATTGGGCCAAAAGACCACCACCATCGTGTTCAGAACGATGTTTCCAATCGAACCATGCCTTTGAATGTCATTTATAGGGACTATAGCGTCGCACTGAGGCCGACGCTATCTTTTCAAAAATTCAAAACGAAGAAGACGAAGCTTGGCGCGTGATCTGGGGCAATCAGGGGGTGACACTCGTTTACAAGCCATTCGCTCCGTTTTCCAAACACGTGTGCACGCTGGTTCGGTTGGTAAAGGCAGCGCGTTGTGAAGGGAATGTCCTGAGTTCGAATCCCAGCCATGGCAAAGCATTTTTCACATGTTTGCAATTTTTTCTATTTTCATATTTTCACCCAATTTAATTTATCTTTCATAATTTTTATCATGCATTTAAAAAATACCAAAAATATTTATTTTTTGCATACACATCAGAAAAATGTTTATTTAATTTATAAAATTAAAAATATTATTTTTGCATGCATATTTAATTTAATTTCTATTTTATCATTTAAATCACTTTTAATTGATTTTAATTATTAAATTAACTCAAAAATCCCAAAAATTATTTTAGCATATTAATGTTATTTCCAGCATGAAAACATTTTTTCATTCAAAATTATTATTTTACTAACATTTTCCTCTTATTCAATTTCCTCGTATTTCCGGTTTTCATACATTCACAGTTATCCGTTTCGGACAATTTTTTATCGTTTTCTTTTCATATTATGTAACTACCTATGGGATGTAATAGTTTAATTAGGACTTTTATTTTCCGCACTTTAAATTATGTATCTGCCCCAAAGCCATGTAAAAGCGTAGAATTTACTTTCCGCAATTTACTTTCCGCATCTTACAAACTGTTAGTAATTAGGCGTGTATGGCAAGGTAAAATTGAATGTAGCTCACTCTAATTTTCAAGATAAAATACCGAAATCAACACACTCTTTCACACATACCCCTTAGGGTAATTCTCTCTCGTTGCCTTCTGAATTCAAATGGTCATGTCCCTCGAGCGTAGAAGTATTCTAGCACGTTGCCTTCAAAACAAATCATCATAGTCCCTTGATACAAAGATCATAGACCCACGATGTCGCCTCGAATACATGATCTTGACCCTCGATTGTCGCCTCGAAAATGATGATAGTCCTTGAATTTGCTAGGATATTTCCTACAAGTTGCTTTCTATGACCATCCGATGTCCCTTCGAATGGCCCGCTTAAATCCAACGAATAGAGTTACCTACCAACTAATGGTATGGATAACGCTATTCTAAAGGAAAGTAAAACAACACGAAAATGACCAATTACGAGTAGTTAATAAGACTTTTAGTTGCTTGCTCTATCAAAATACTTTTCACACACACACTTTTTTCAAAGTTCAAAACTCTTTTCAAAAGCGAAACATTTCCGAACACTTTGTATACATTCCTACATGAATCATTACAACGTCAAAGCGAAATGCCTTTTAAAAAACATTTTTGTCAAACACACAGAAAGCACAATTTTAAAGTGATCTAAGAGCAACTAAGAGCCCGTAGATAACTACGGATGGAAAGGATCTTTACCTTCCTTTTCATTACCTTCTCCCTTACTCAGAATCTAACGAAGGTCTTTTCCTGTTCTTTTCACCTTCCCTTAATTGGATAAAAGAAAATTCGGTGGCAACTCTTGCTATCCGCACATTTGCAATACAAAAACCTACAAAGTCAGTTCAAGTATTACAGGCGGCGACTACTGTGGAGAAAAACACTAAAGAGAATTCCTTAGGGATTTCTAGATCACCTTTATTGCTTTCTGTTTGACTTGCTTGCTTTATCTTTAAGGGTTGCTTGGGTATTATATTTGTGGGGGATCCTACACCCGGATCCGGGTTTCCTTTTAGGTAAGTAGCAATAAATCGTCGCGACCGTTAGACATATATCAAAACGGTCAACATGATGGCTACGTTAGTGTGACACTTTGGATGTCCTGATACTCTTCATTTCCAAGTTGAGGATAGTATTTGGCTTCTGCGTGGTGTCATCAAGCACTAACTAAAATTTTAGAACCTTAATTGACCCATCTTGGCCATTAGAAGGTATTGAGATAGCCGACTTTGGTGCAGACCGAGGTTGGTTGATACTCGATGCTACGCTCATTGAGATTAGTCTTTTGGAATATTTTCGGTCGACCACTTGGTAGTCGTATTGAAATAAACGCCTACGAGAAAGATCAATGATGTGAGATTCCTAGAACCCGGTTACTATTATAGTACAGGATGAACCAACTCAAACTTTTGGTGGGGTAATCACCTATACCTCATGCAAGCCTTAAACCTAGGCTCATTGTGTGAATTGTTTGTGTGTGCTAAATATGACATCATGACATCAATCGCATTGCATCTCATTTCTAACTATTTCAAGGACCTATGGATTTATCTTTGCTCTGTTTTGTAGGTGTTATGGCTTCTAGAAAGACTATTCGAATCAACTTCATGGGTATACCTTCTCAGCTCAAAGAATTGGTTTCAGAAATTCCCGACTATGCTCAGTTCATCAAACGACATGATTCTCTACTTGACTTGGTTACCTCCGGTTTTGAAGAAGATATGATGCATGTCCTATTCCAGTTCTTTGACCCGAAACACCATTGCTTTACCTTCCCAGATTATCAGTTGGTTCCTACCTTAGAAGAGTTCTCTAAGCTACTTGGGATGCCTATTCTTGACCAAATGCCATTCACCGGTCTAGAAAAAGTTCCTAGGTACAAAGACATTGCATCAGCCTTACATCTTAAGCGCTCAGACATTGAAGCCAATTGGGAAACAAGAGTCGGAGTTAAGGGTTTACTTGCCAAGTTCCTAATTAAGAAAGCCCGAGAATTCCTAAAAGTTATGAGTTTCCATGCATTCGAAGACACTGTTGCCTTGCTAATCTATGGTTTGGTTCTATTCCCTAACTCGGATCAATTCATAGATGTCAACGCCATCAAGTTGTTTCTTACGTAATCCGATTGCCTACTTTACTTGGAGACATTCTGCATTCTCTCCACACTCGTACTATCAAAAGACAAGGAACTCTCATGTGTTGCATACCGTTACTATCCAGGTGGTTTATTTCGCACCTTCCTCCATCAGTTTTGAAGAATAAACAAAGGATGAAGTGGTCCCAAAGACTAATGTCACTCTCTCATTCAGATATCCGTTGGAGTCTCTTCTCTCAAAAGGACTTCACATTCATCGAGCGTTGTGGAGAATTCCCTAATGTACCACTCCTTGGTATAAGGGGAGGTACTACTTACAACCCTTCTTTAGCTCTACGTCAGTTTGGTTTTGCTCGAAGAGATGGTCCTCATGATATGCTTCTCCAAGATATTGTGTTCGATTACAATCACGATCTCGAGTGGCGAAGGTTCATACGCTTGGGGCATGGTAAAGAAGGCGATACCAAGACTTTGGGGCACCAAACTCCATTCCTTGGGAACCTTACCTAAAATGGGTGCGAGCTCGAGCTCAAAACCTCATGATGCCATTCACGCTGTTCTACCGGTAATTATGGAACTGTTGCTATAGGTGGCGTACCTATCTGTTCTCCATCGACATGCCTCTTGATTTTGAAGACTTGAAGAGATCACGGATTCGACTTAAAGAAAGGGATACATTGAAGCTCGGTGCTATGCAAGTGAGAAGAAAGTACTAGAGTTGACAAAGCTACTTCACGAGGAGCGAAGCATCAGCGCCTACCTCGACACCAAGAGGCGCCCATGGGAGACTTAGAGCTTTAGGACTTTTATGTTTTCCTTTTATTGTTTTGAACTATCTCTTGTACTTAAAAGAAAAGAATAAAAAGAGCTAATAAATGTTTGTTCATTGCTTGTTTAACAAATTTAAATCTCTAAGGTCCTTGAAAACATTGCATTGCATAAACATAGCATAACATTGCATCACGGTACATTGAAGATTGGTTTTCTCATTCTCTCGCTATTTATTTTAGCGAAATGGCTCTTGAGCAGATCATCGAAGATCTCGGGCTCGAATGCTCGGTTTGGGATGTTCGCTAGCTTGGTCCAAGGCCAAGAAGATCTGAAGAAACTCATCAACAGAAAGAAGAAGGTCGTCGGTCTTCTCAACATGGGTAGACGCTACAAAGGTGGTCCTAAAGTGGTCAGTCGGATAGAGCTCTCAGAAGGAAGTGTCAAGAATGAGGGGAGTGTCAAGGGTAATAAAGATGACCAGCGTGAGCCTGAGAAAGAGAGAGAGGATCGCTCTGACTATAGCCAGTACTCTGATGAAGATGACAAGTACAAGCAACTTGAGGACCGTCTGAATGCTGTGGAAAACCTGAAGATGTCCGGGCTGAATTTTGAAGATGTTCCCGGTGTGGTGATTCCTCCCAAGTTCAAAGTTCCCACTTTTTCCAAGTATGATGGCATTTCTTGTCCGAAGCTACACTTGAAGTCTTATGTTCAGAAGATCAACCCCCACACTGATGACAGAAAGCTGTGGATGCATTATTTTCAAGAGAGTTTGTCCAGAACTCAATTGGAGTGGTATTATCAGCTAGAGAATGATCGTATCCATACTTGGAGTGACTTAGCAGATGCTTTCTACAGACAGTATGAGTACAATGCTGAATTGACACCCACTCACATGCAACTATAGAGCATGTCTATGGGTCGTGATGAGAAGTTCAAAGAGTATGCTCAGAAATGGAGAGATCTAGCAGGCAGAGTTCGGCCACCCTTGTCCAATAGGGAGTTGGTTGATATGTTTATGGGGACACTAACAGGCCCATTCTTCAATCATCTGATTGGAAACTCTTCAGCTGGGTTCACCGAGCTGATATTGACAGGCGAGCGTATTGAAGCTAGTATCAAGAGTCGGAAGATTCATGTAGAATCATCTTCAAATGCTGCGAAGAGATCTTTCTATGGTAAGAAAGAAGCTAATGCTGTGTATGGTCAGAAAAGCTGAGCAAAAACCGACCGTGCTCAATATGTGGGGGCAGTTGTGATCTCGATCACACTAGCACAACCTCGGTGAGACAGCGTAACGAGCAGCGCGAAGATGGTTACAAAGATCAATATGCTATTGTCGCCTTCCAACACATGTTGAAAGCGGGTGATTACTTTGAAGGATCCTCCTCGGTGTCAACACTTCCTCTCGAGATACAATCCTAATGCTAAGTGTGCTTACCACTCAAGCAGCCCGGGCACACACGACAAGCTGTTGGGCTCAAGAACAAGATTCAAGATATGATTGAAGCTAAGCGATTGAGTTTGATCCTCTGTTGAGACTCAAGAATGTGATCAGCGCCTATGCCAAACCATGACAAGAGTTCCAATCTTTGTTGGGAAGATACTTATGTTTTCAACATAGATGACTTGATCATTCCTCTAATGGTATTACGAAGAATTTGCAAGCGGTGTCAACCAGGATGCCCGAGCTGCGTTGGTGCCCATCGCACTGATGGTTGTGCTTGGTTGAGAAGGCGAGTCCAGTGCATGATGGATAACCGTGAGATACTATTCACGAAACCACATGGAGAGTTTGTGTGAAGACATGTCTAAGCGAAGATCGAAGATGTAGATGAAGCGACACCGTCTGCATGGGACACCTTGGGAAGCCAAGTGGAAAGTATGATTACATGGTGAAGTACCTTATTCTGAAAGCTACAAAATTCCTATTGAAGATGTTAAGGCCCGGATGGGGTGACGATTTCCCAAAAGATTATCTTGATGTTAACACAATAAGGATTTCCTCTGCGATTTCGTGCCTAGAGTGGCACCTCATCATTACTTCTCCCGGATCGGTTCCATTCCTCGACAAGGCTATCCCTTGGAATTATGGGTGATGTTTACTATCATCGCGTCAGCGGGACCCTCGACCATTGAAGATCTTACGATTGAAGCTACCATTCTTGACATTGACAACATCAGGATCGATGGGTGACGAGGGAAGAGTATTCTCTCCAGATATCTCTCCTCCGAAAGACACTGCGACTCCAGCTCGCATTCCAGCTATTCAACCTATTCCCCAAGCTAGAGGGAAAGAACCAGTGACTCATCCTTTTCAGACAGAAGTACCAAAGGAAGTTACTGAAGACACCTCCAAACAAGAAATGGAAGAAATTCAGAAGATTATCAAGAAGAGTGACTACAATGTTGTGGAACAGTTGGGACAGACTCCGTCCAAGATCTCCATGCTTGCTCTGCTCTTGTGCTCTGAGGCTCATGCTAATGCCTTGGTGAAGTTTCTGAAGAATGCTCACGTACCGCAAGATACTACTACTGATCAATTTGAAGTTTGTATTGCTAGCCTGGCTGCCAACAACGGCATAGGTTTCTCTAATGCTAATTTGACTCCTTCCGTAAGGAAACACAACAAAGCCTTGCACATCTCTGTTGAATGCAAGGGCATTACATTATCTCATGTTTTGGTGGATACTGGTTTTGCTCTGAAAATCCTACCGAAGACTGCTTTTGATCGACTTAATGTTGAAGGATTGGTTCTGAAACCCAGTGACATAATTGTGAGAGCTTTTGATGGTTCTAAGCGAACAGTACTTGGAGAGCTCATTCTACCTGTTAAAGTCGGTTCCCGGACTTTTGACTCCACTTTCTTTGTCATGGACATTCGTCCGACTTACTCTTAACTCGGGCCCTTGGATACATGGGCGGTAGCTGTACCTCTACCACATCGAGTTGAAGTACCCGATGAAGGGGAAGGTTGTTACAATATGTGGTGAAGAAGAATATATGGTCAGTCATTTGCAGTCATTCCGATATCTCAAGATGGAGGTTGAATTCTTCGAGACACCCTGTCAAGCTTTTGAAACAATCCCCAGAGTCATGCCTGTTGACTCTCCCGTCATTCCTGAAGTTACGCAAGTTCCGCCTAGGATGGCCTCGCTGAAAGATGCTCAAGCTGCAGTTGAAGAGGGAGGTAGCACTATTTGGGGTCAGTTCCCTGATCTTCCTTTCAAATCTGACAAGAATGGTTTAGGCTTCACCATCAAAGGTCAGAAGATGATACGCCGCGAACGTGCCGGCCAACTTCCTTTCTGCATCAGCCAGAGTGGAATCCATGCTATAGAAGACGACGACTACGACTTCGACATCAGCAAGTGGATCTTCCCAACTCCTGACATTGGGCTCAACAATTGGAAGACTAAAGACGTCATACCAATCTCCTTTAGACAGGAGTAATTGCTCTTGTTTTTGTTTTGCTTTCCGTATTTTCTATGTTTTGAACAATAAAGTTTAAAGCCTAGTGCCTTGCCCGGGGCATCATGGCTCGTTTGTGAGGGTTATTATCTGTCATTTGCATATTTTCATTCAATAAAATCGTTGGACTTTTGCATTCAATTGTTTGTTTTCTTTTACTTTATCACCCCTTGTAATACGGTGAACTGACTTTTTAGTGTTTTGTATCGCAAATGTGCGGATAGCAAGAGTCGCCACCGACTTTTATTTTATCAATTAAGGGAAGGTAAAAGTACGAGACCTTCGTTAGATTGAGTAAGGAGAAGGTTATGAAAAGGGAAGGTATTAGCACCCTTTCCATCCGTAGTTATCTAACTCTTAGTTGCTCTTAGATCACTTTAAAATTGTGCTTTCTGTGTGTTTGACAAAAATGTTTTGAAAAAAAAGGCATTTCGCTTTGACTTTGTAATGATTCATGTAGGAATGTATACAAAGTGTTTGGAAATGTTTCGTTTTGAAAAGAGTTTGAACTTTGACAAAAGTGTGAGGTGTGAAAAGCATTTGATTTGAGCAAGCAACTAAAAGTCTTATTACCTACTCAGAATTGGTCGTTTTCGTGTTGTTTCGTTCCTTTAGAATAGCGCTATCCATACCATTAGTTGGTAGGTAACTCTATTTGTTGGATGTAAAAGGGACATTGAAGGACATCGTATGGTCATAAAGCAACTTGTAGGAAGTATCCTAGCACATTCGAAGGGACTATCATTATTTTTAGGCGAAAATCGGTCAAGATCATGTATTCGGAGGCGACATCGTGGGTCTTATGATCTTTGTATCGAAGGGACTATGATGATTTGTTTTGAAGGCAGCAGTGCTAGAATACCTCTCGTTCGAGGACATGACCATTTGAATTCGTAAGGCAACGAGAGAGAATTACCTAAGGGGTGCATGTGTGAAGAAGTGTGTTGATTCAGATATATGTTATCTTGAAAGTTAGTGGGCTATGTTCAATTTTATCTTACCATACACGGCTAATTACTAGCAGTTTATAGGGTGCGGAAATTAAAATGCGGAAAGTAAAGATGCGGAAAGGTAAATGTCCTACGCTATTACATGGCTTTGGGGTAGATACATGATTTAAACTTGCGGAAAATAAAAACCTAATTTAAACTATTACATCCCATAGACAGTTACATTATTGGAAAAATGAAAACGGTAAAAGCGTCGAGCGGAATAACACGTGAACGATAAGAGAAATCGGAAAATATGATGAAATCGAATAAGAGAAAATGTTAGAAAAAATGCAAATTTTTAATTGGGAAAAATATGACATGCTGGAAATAATATAAATATGCTAAAATAATTTTTTGGGATTTTTTGAATGCAATTTAATAATTAAAATACAATTAAGATTGATTTAAATGCTAAATTATGAATAAATATAAATATGCATGTAAAATGATATTTTTTAATTTTATAAATTAAATAAGTATTTTCTGAAAATAAATGCAAAAGGAAAAAATATTTTGATGATTTTTAATGCATAAATAAAAATATGAAAAGAATTAAAATGATATGCAAAATATTAAATAAAATAAAAATATGAAAATATGAGTTTTGTAAAAGAGAAAAACCAAATGGTCTGGCATGGTTGAGGCGGAGACATGTGAGCATCCATCAACGAGCATAACCAACGAGCCAAGTGTGCAAGCATGTTTGGAAAGCAGGTGAGTGGATTACAACAGCGTCGCTTTCCCATTGCCACGAGCTCGCGCCAATTCATCGTCTTCTTCGTTTGAAATTTTAAAATCCGGTAATTGCTCGGCGCTATGTCCCTAACAAAATCAAAAACCAGCATACATAATATAAATAAGTTCTAAAGCCATGGTTCGATTCACGAGATAATTCGAGCATTGGTATAGGTCTCATGGTCCAATTTTTCATTTAAGAGAAACCCTAAAGCGGCATGGAAACCTAACAATGGTGATACGTGTTCTGGCCATGGAAATTCAATTAGAGTTCCCGAGCTTGCAAACACATCACTAATCACAAAAACAAACACAAAACATGTTAATAATGCATGAATAACAGAATACGATTTTGGAATTTTCAAGAATAAACCAAATTCGAATTTCTTGTTTCTGGATGGTTTTGATCAAAGTAAAGGTGCGGATCGACTCGGGAGGTATCAAGGAATGTGTTGGACACCTCAAAATTGATTGAAAGTGGAAATAGGATTGCACTTTGCTTGTTTGCCACGGTTTTTTTGAGTTGCAACAAGGGTTCTTGAGCCAAATTTTCTACCCTAATTCATGTGGTATGTATCATGTATATATAGTAGAAGGATTCAGAGTTGTTTTGGGAAAGATTTAATCAATGATCAATGCCAATCAAATTTGATTTTGTACAAAATCAAATCTTCAAATTTGTCAATTTTCAATCCAATCTTGCCATATCCATCAAATTTCGAAAATTGCTAGCTTTTAATGAGTTGATTGGATCTCAAGGAAGAAATAAAAATCAAGTTTGCAATTAATTTTGATTTTATACTTTATTTTTAAATTTAATTTGTATTTAAATGAATAAATTCCAAATTAAATAGAAAAATAAAATAAAAATTCGTGGCATTGGGCTTGGATATTCCTAATTGTATAAGGAACAAGTTTGGATGAAGGAAAAGTAAGCCCATTTGCAAAATTTTGATTTTTAGAAGCATCTCTCTTTGTGCACTCTTTCAAAATTGCCCAACTTGTGAATGGTGTATCTTGCTCAATTTTCCACATTTTGAGTGTTCTTGGACTTTTGGAAGCTCTAAGAGTCCTCTAACCAACCGTTTTGGTCTCATCTCAATTGGAGTTCCCATGCTCAATATATCCTCAAAACAAAATGTTGACTTTTGTTGACTTTGAAAATGACACATAATTTTTGAGCCATACCTCTCAAATGAAGCATTTTTGGACATTCTTGTGAGACATGAAGTCGTAGAGAATTGAATTTTATTCAAAACAAGAGGTGGTGGAAAAATTTACGAGAAAGTATGAAGAAGTTATGATCGGTCAAAGTTGATTGACTTTTCACCTAGAAACCTAATTTAGAAAGTTTGACTTTTGAGCAAATCTTGAGTTTTCTTGATGAATCATGATCAACCCTTGATCAAATGATGAATATAACTTCAAAATGAGGATTTTGACCAAAAATTATGAAGTTTGGTGTATGTTGACCACGATTGACTTTTTGTCCATCTGTGATTTTCAACCATCGAGCAATTATGCGAGAAACTTGACTTGTAAGGCTTGAAACTTGACATGGAGAATCTTTGAAGCATATGAGGAGGCATGAAGACCATTGGAGATGTTGGAAGTCCATCTTGAGAATTGCCAAACCCTAGTTTGGGTTGATTGTCTAGGAGAGAATTTGTCTGATCAACCTTTGAGGAATCCTAGAGTATGGATATATGAGATATCTTGAGGAGATGGAGGGAAAATTTTGGGGTATGACAGCTTCCCCTGTTCAATCCTCTTGTACTGGAAGGTTAGATTGGCATGTGTGCCTTCGTGACTGGAGGTGAAGATGATTGAACACTCAATACACAATTTGCACTTTCGTGGTGGATGATGCGGGAATGGGCTTCTGATGCCATTTGGAGAAAGTGGAGACTTTCTTTGGGGATGAGTCGTATGCTAGACTCGAGGTTGTGGATAGGAGGAGAATCGTGGGAGATGGGCTTGAGATGCCATGGAAAGTCGTCGGGGTGAGCCATCGCTAGGCTCTGTAGATGTTCTTGATAGTGGAAGGAGGCGGAGATGGGCTTAAGATGCCATCCGGAGGGAGTCGTTAGACTTCGTGCTCACCTTTGAATGAAGTTATTGGTTTGTATTGGTTTTAACCAAATATGCGCATTCGAAAGTGGAGAAATGTTGATAAGTAGTCGAGATGGGCTTAAGATGCCATCGAGAACCAGTCATCACGCTAGACTCTGAGTTCTTTGTTGATAATAAGAAGGATCGGAATAAATCTTCGTGTCGATTACTCGAGGAGGTAGTAGTTGGCAAAATGTGGATATCTTCCTGTTGTGCATCGGTGTTGATCCTTTGTTATCGGAGGATAACTAGGGTCTTCGAGATAGTTTTCCGTCGATTCGGGGCTTAATCTGGACCGGTCGGAGGACAACTAGGCGGTCTTTGATTGTTTTCCGTCGATTCGAGGCTTAATCCTGGACCTGTTTGCGTCAGGAGTGACTTTCACCTGTTTTGGAAAAAACAAGAGAAACTTTGATAGAATATTCGTTAGTTTTATGCAAAATATGATGCATGACAATGTATATGAATGACATATGCATGAATTATGACTTTATGAGAAATGTATGAATGATAGATGTTGTGGTATTTCAAAACATATCCATCTTGAAGAAGATGTGGATGTTACCTTGAGGATTTACATCTTCTTGGGGTTGAGTGGGTGAGAACCCGCTCTTGAAGGAGAAGAAAGATATCCTGGATTCCTCCGATGCACTATCTGACCAAGTCTTGGGCCTAGATATTGTTGAGGAAGGTAGAGATTTGAGAAGCTCATTGTTGGAGATCTCATATATAGACCTGTGGGAGAGTGCAGGAGGAAGTCCGTTGGGGATCTTGCATGTAGACCTGTTGGGAAAAATTAGGGCTCTCTCTGGGGATTTTGGCGTAGATCTCATTGGAGGCGTTTGATGGTTCTTTGGGCGACGGGTTGGGGCCGTTGGAATCTCTGGGGAATAGAAGATGTAGATTCTCCCGGTGTACTATCGACCAAGTCTCGAGTCAGGATACCCTTCTTTGGAGAAAAGGGAATTGTTAGGAGATATTATAATGATAAATACCTCATTTGGGATGAAGTGTTCTTGTTTGGAGACTGATGTAACATTGCTCAGTTGAGTGGAACCACTGTTCGGGGACTAACGTATACTCCGCTAGGGAAGGTTAGTTGTGAGCGATACTGCTGTGGGGATCATGCTCTGTGGGGAAATGCATTGGTGACCTTCGTCATCTCAATTCCTAGAGCAGTAGTAACTACTTTAGTATGCCCACTTTTAGTATGTTTGTGATTAGATTCTTATTGTCAAATGCGTATAGTCATTCAAAACAAACGTTAGACTTATTGCAAACGACAATAGTGAAAAATGTAAAGAGAAAGAATTTGTATCCATTTGAAATGTGGCGTATGGCCAAGTAGTTTATACACAAGAAAAGTAAAAAGCTATGCAGAAACAATCTCGTTAAGTTCCAACTATGCTAGTACTCATATATTTCGACTATCTCATCTCCTTGTTGTCAGTAGAAAGTGAGTAGGTGATCTTATTTGAATCTTGAATCTTGATAGTAGTGCAGGCGGGTGGTGCGGAAGAGACATAGTAAATGCGCTTGAATCCCTAACTTTTGCCTAGACCGCCCTTTCGGGTTTTCAGTCTACCGGGATACCCTTTTTTGCCCAAGCCGCTATCATACCCCAAAATTTGCCCTCCATCTTTTCAAAAGATTTCATACATCCATGCTCAGGATTCCTCGAGAGTTGATCGGACAAACTCTCTCTAGATAATCAACCCAAACTAGGGTTTGGTATCTCCCAAGTCAAGATGGATTTCAACATCTCCAATGGCCTTCATGCCTCCTCATATGCTTCAAAGATTCTCCATGTCAAGTTTCAAGCCTCACAGTCAAGTTTCCTCGGACAATTGCTCGGATGGTTGAAAATCGGGTGTATTGGACAAAAAGTCAGCTGTGGTCAACATACGGTCAAAACTTCGATTTTGGTCAACATCCTCATTTTGAAGTAACATTCATCATTTGATCAAGGGTTGATCATGATTCATCAAGAAAACTCAAGATTTGCTCAAAGTCAAACTTTCTAAATTAGGGTTTCTAGATGAAAAGTCAAGAACTTTCATAACTTTCTCATACTTTCTCGAAATTTTCCACCACCTCTTGTTTTGAAGGAAATTCAATTCTCTACAACTTCATGTCTCACAAGAATGTCCAAAAATGCTTCATTTGAGAGGTATAGCTCAAACATTACGGTCATTTTCAAAGTCAACAAAAGTCAACTTTTTGTTTTGAAGATATTTTGAGCATGGTAACTCCAATTGAGATGAGACCAAAGACATTGTTTATAGGACTCTTAGAGCTTTCCAAAAGTCCAAGAACACTCAAAATGTGGAAAATTGAGCAAGATACACTATTCGAGAAGTTGGGCAATTTTGAATGATTGCACAAAAGGACATATTGGTCAAATTGCAAAATTTTCCAAATGGGCCTATAATCTTTTGATCCAAACTTGTTCATGATGTTATTTTGACCCATAAAAGCTTTGCATTGATGATTTTCTATTTTCATGGTTTATATTTGAATTTTACAACATTTAATTCAAAATAAATTATGTAAAATATGAAAATTAAGTTATTTTCAATTAAGTTGAATTTATATCTCTCTTAATGTCCAAGAAAGCCCACCATTTACCAAATTCGTGCAAGCCATGGCATTGATGAGAAAATCATATTTTCTTCAAAATTTGATTTGATTTTCAATGAAAATATTTGCACATCAATGATCAATCTTTTTCACTCTTTTGCCATCGAACCTCTTCTATAAATTGCCCGGCATTGTGAACAAACAAGAGGGCGAAACCTAGCCCTTACTAACCCTTATTTTGCCAAAATTTTCCATAAAGTTGCAATTTTCGATTTCAATTTCCAGCCAAATTCAAGGAGTCTTGAGCATTCAATCTTACTCGGGAGGTTCCAATGACAAAAGCATATCTCACTTGAAGCCGGGGCCTAGAACTCGATCCTAAGCACTCCGATTTGGTATATTTATGAAATTCAATTTCATTATTCATGTGTTATGTTCGATTAGTGTGCATTTATGTTCATTCATTAGTAGAAATCATCCATTGCCATTGTTAGGAGATGATTGTTTGAAGATTATCTGAGCATTTCGGGCAAACCAATAGTACCATTGGATTCGAAGGTCCGATTTAGGGGTAGGGTACCTTAGAGCTTTTATTCTGCGTATTTTACGAGTTTTCGGGTTGGAGCAGGAGAGGCAATAGAAGGGCTCGTCATCAGGTTGACTCGGCATGGCATGGCGTGAAGGAGCGTTCGATTAAATCATTCGTATTGGTGGGGCCATTGTTAAAATTTCAAATATATACGGCGTCATCACTCATATTGAATTGTTTTCAAATTTTCCAACACCAAATGACACTTGGCCTAGTGGTAAGGACGTTGCCTGTTGGAAGATGCTCCAAAAGGTCCCCGGTTCGATCCACTCCAGGGCCTGGTTTTGCTTTCTTATCTCAAAACTCCAAACTTTTCATATTTTTTCTATATTTTCCTATTTTTAATATTTTCATATTATTTTAATTGTTTTCATATTTTTTATTCCGCATTAAAAAATTACCAAAAACATTTTTTCTTTTTACATTATTTTCATAAAAATGTTTATTTAATTTAATTAATTTTAAAATATAATTTTTGCATGCATATTTATTTTTATTTATATTTTTGCATTTAATTCACTTTTAATTGCATTTAATTATTAAATCTTTTCAAAAATCCCAAAAATTATTTTAACTTATTTACCTTATTTCCAGCCTATGTTAATTTTCTCATATTTAAATTTGCATTTTTCTAACATTTCATCTTATTTCGATTTCATTGTATTTTCGATTTTCTTATTCCTTCACGGTTGCTCCGATTGGACGTTTTCTTTCTATCATTCTATTTTTCCAATAATGTAATTGCTCATGGGATGTAATAGTTTAATTTAGGATTTTATTTTCCATAAGTTTAAATTATGTATACTTAAAGCCATGTAATAGCGTAGGATTTACCTTTCCGCTTTACATTCGCATTTTACTTTCCACCTTATCAATTGCTAGTAATTAGGCGTGTATGGCAAGATAATAATTGGACATAGCTCACACTAATCTTCAAGATAATATATTCTGAATTTGATACACTTCTTTCACACACGCACCCCTTAGGGTAATTCTCTCTCGTTGCCTTTGCGAATTCAAAATGGTCATGTCCCTCGAACGTAGAGGTATTCTAGCACCGTTGCCTTCAAACGAATCATCATAGTCCCTTCGATACAAAGATCATAAGACCCACGATGTCGCTTCCGAATACATGATTGATAACACGATTTTATATAGTATATTTGATTTAATTTTCATAAATAATGTTAGTATTTTTATTTAATTATTTCATTTTATTTCCATATTACGCTGGTATTTTTATTGTTTCAGGTATTTTATTTTAAATAAACAAATTGAGCAAAGTAAAGAAATTAAGAAGATTATTTAATTAATTGTGCAAGAAATGAAGAAAAGGGGTGTGCAAAGCAAAACAATGGATCAAAAGCCCAAAGCAACCAAAGGCCCAAACAAAGCCAAACCCATTGCAAGCAAAACCCTAGCAAACAACCCTAATTGCCACGTACAAAGTGAGACCCACGTCTCAACTCTTTCCCTACAAGTGAGCGCGCCTCGGACTGCTCCTAAAAGGGCGTCCGTCTCGACTCCACGTAGCCTAGGAGTTGCTTGAGGCCTTGCGTCTCAACGTGGAGAAAAGAGGAGGCTTTTGGACGACTTAGGATTGGACGAGTATTTTGAGGAGAAAATGCTACGAATATTTAGGAGCAGTGGTTACTTCCTACCACTATAAAGGACCTCTCGGATCATAATTCCACACACGATTCTCACTTTATTTCCAGTTTCAAAGTTTACTTTCTGCATTTATTTTTCCATTGTAATCCAAATTAGGAGTTATTTTCCCTATTTACATTCTGTTGAAGAACAGGGCGTTATGCGAGTTGTTTCGGTTCGAATTCTTTCCGCATTTATTTAATTCGGGTTTTTATTTATATTGCTTTTATTTATTTACTTAATCAATTGCATGATATATAATTGTTTTGCCATGAATTTATTTATAAATGTTAAAACCTTTAATTTATCCATGCTTGTTTTATGAATATGTTTGGCTAAATTATTTTAATATCGGTATGTAATGAGTTAATTTGAAAGATCCGTATAAAGCGGCTTGATTATATTTTATAAAATAAACACTTTTTCGATTTAGTTATCTAATTTATTTTGTTAAAAAGGTTTAGAAACCAACGGGCGAAAGTTTGAGGTTAATAAATTGACTAAGATTAGAAACCAACGGGCGGCAGTTTGAGGTTTAGAATCGGATAGTAGATACTAGGTATTGTTTTTAAAAACGCGACATTTAAAACCAATTAAATTTTATTTATTTTCAAAAGTAATTTTAAAATCGGTGGGATAGCGAAAGCATACATTAGAGTTTAAAATTATAATCTACTTCAATAAATGACGTTTGAGAATAGGTTTTAAATAAATACTTTTTCTTTGAAAAAGAAATTATCATTTTACGAAAATAAGCGATGGAAAACCGGATTCTTTAGGATTAACGAAATACATACCGATATTAGCCTTATTATTATTTTAATTAAAATTAAGTTTTATTGCCCAAAAATTCCCCAATTTATTTATTCGATAGCTATAGCTTTACATAAGTTTAGATTACGTTAGTTCAATTTATAGTCCCTTTGGTTCGATATCTTTTAAAACTACGCGATAGAGTCTCGATTAATTTAGGCGATAAAGTCGCGATCAAGTTTTGGCGCGTTCGGGACTATTCAAGTTGATATCGTAATTTTATTACAGTATAGACTATAGCAACTATTTCTTTTCATACATGTATGCCAAATACTGCTCTCAAAGCGCTTTGCATATACCGATTCTGACGTCGGCGTTATCTTAGATTAAGAAGGCGAATTCAAGAGTATTTAGAACACAACAATCTTGATCAACCAAACTTCGACATTGAAGAACTCAAGAAGATGGTGATATAGCACCTCCTGCTCCTCGTCCTCTTAAGGATTACTGTTTCCTTCTCAAGGAGCCTCATAATAGTATTCTGCTCCGCTATCGCTCAAAGCGATTTGAACTAAAACCTTCGCTTCTTTCCGCCGTTCAGAACCAGGTTTGGAGCTCCTCGCGACCCAAATCTTCATCTGTCGGTGTTTGTGCGATCGGAGACGTAAGCGAATGGTGTGAACCCAGGCGTCGATTGCGCCTATTCCCTTTTTCTCGGAGAGCTCGCGCATGGCTCCAATCTCTTCCTTCAACTCAATCACCACATGGGATGAGTTGAAGAAAGTATTCTTGGCTAGATATTTTCCCCAAGCAAAGCGCTATGCTCGAGCCAATATCAATGGTTTCGGACAAAGGACAATGAATCACTCTTTGAAGCTTGGGAGCGTTATAAAGACATGCTTAGACTTTGTCCTCATCATGGTTTAGAAGAATGGTACGATCATTCACACGTTTTACAATGGTCTCTTGTATATCTGAGATTGACTATAGGCCTGCGGTGGTGGCGCGATGAATAAACCATATCTTTGAAGCAAAGCAACTTATCGAAAGCATGGCTCGGAACCATTACCAATGGGGTATGGAGAGATTCTTGTAGAAATCTCAAACTAAAGGTGCCATGGTTGAAGTGAATAGTGCGGATCAAGTCAACGCTAAAGTGGAAGCTCTCACTCAAAAGCTCGGGAACTTACTTTGACTCATTCTTTGCAATTACTCAAACTTCGACTTATGTGGTATTCAATCACATCTTGCTCGAATGCCCACTTCTAACGGGAGTTCGGTTGAACAAGCGAATTACGTGCAGAATAATCCTTACAACACATATAACCACGGTGGAAGAATCATCCTAACTTTTCCTACAAGAATAACAACGCGTTATATGCACTGGACAAGCTCTGCTACACCACAGGTTATCCTAAAGCTATTCCAATCACCCTAACAATGGTCCTAACACAACAAATGCTCCTAGGAAGTCTAATTTGGAAATCATGATAGAGCACTTCATTGCTACTCAAAACCAAACCAATAGTGCTCGAGCCGGACTAATAAGGAAGTTCAAAATCGAATATACACATTAATGAGCAAATGAAGCGGTTTTCTAACAAGCTTGGCTTTAGCTACACACAATAAAATGTTAGAAACACAAATCTCTCAAGTAGCTCAACAACAAGCCTCTGCTGCTCCTGCTAGTTCATTTCTGGTCAACCTCAACCTAATCCCAAAGGACATGCAAATCTTGTTATCTTAAGAGCGGGAGAGTATGATGGACTGTAGATCCGAAACAATAGCCACTATGCAACAAAATTCTGTCAAACCATACGAAACTAAAGATAAACGAGAAAGGAAATTGAAAGATAATAATGAAGATACCACACAAAAGGCGAACCTTATATACCCCACCTTATAAGCCTCCTATTCCATACCCTCAAAGGTTAGTTAAAACTAAGAATGTGGGTCAATTCAAGAAATTTGTGGATCTTACGAAGCAACAATGTTACAATTCCTTTTACGAAGCTATAACTCAAATGCCCTCTTATGCTAAATTCCTTAAAGAGATTCTATCCAATAAGAAAAAGCTTGAGGATAATGAAGTCATGCTTCTTCTGAATGTAGTGCAATTATTCAAGACACAATGCCTCCTAAACTCAAAGATCTGGAAGTTTCTCTATTCCATGTGTAATTGGCAAATTTGTCATAGACAAAGCTTTATGTGATCTAGGAGCGGTATAAGTGTGATGCCGTTATCCATCTGCAAGAAACTTGATATGGGTGGTGAGACCAACCAAAATGTCCGTTCAACTAGCGGATAGGTCGTTAAATATCCTGCGAGTACTTGAAAATATTCACATGCGTATTGGCCAATTCTATATACCAATGATTTCATTATCATGGACATAAGGGAGGCGAAGTTACTCCAATCATTCTTGGAAGACCTTTCTTAGCCACAGTAGGTGCAATAATAGATGTGAAAGAGGAAAACTTACTTTTGAAGTAGGCGAGAGAAAATCAATTTATCCTCTCAATTCACGAAAGCACGCAATAGAAGATACTTGTTACTTCATGGATATCATCGGCGAGTGCATAAAGGTGAGCTTGAAAATCGGATAATCTGGATGAAAGTCGGATAATAATCTAAGTGAATGCTTAGCTATAGCACGGATCCACACAAAGTTTAAGAAACCTTCCTAGAACTCAAAACACTTCACGAAAATTTAAGATGCAATTCCTAGATTCCAAACTCGAGCGTCCGGTGATAGTCAGCATAAAACTTGGAGAATCGGCGAAAAACTTTTCTGATTAGAGAAATATCCAACGACCTTAGGGTATAATATCAACGATCTTAAAGGAATAAGTCCCTCTATCTGTATGCATCGCATTATGCTAGAAGAAGATTGTAAAACTTCAAGAGAACACGGAGGAGACTAAACCCGATTTTGGCGAAGTTGTGAAAAAGGAAGTAATGAAGTTGTTAGAGCGGGAATCATATATCCTATATCGATAGCAAATGGGTTAGCCACATGCATGTTGTACCTAAGAAAGGAGGTGTCACATGATCGAAAATGAGAAAGGAGAAATTATAACTAAAGAATCGAATCGGATGGAGAATGTGCATCGATTATCGAAAACTTAACAAAGCCACGGAAAGATCATTTCCCTTACCATTTATTGATCGGATGTTGGGCGCTTAGCTAGACACTCATTTCATTTCTTAGGCGGTTATTCGGTTTCTTTCGGATACCTATTCATCACGATGACCAAGAAAACAACTTTCACATGCCCTTTTGGAACCTTTGCTTATAGAAGAATGCCATTTGGTTTATGCAATGCTCCTGCAACTTTTCGAGATGTATGATGGCAATATTGATTTTGGACAATATTATGGAAGTCTTCATGGGCGATTTTTCCGTCGTGGACAAAGCTTTGAAGAATGTTTAGAAAATTTAGAAAGGGTATTGGAGCGTTGTGTGAAGGTTAATCTAGTGCTTAATTGGAGAAATGCCATTTTATGGTACAAGAAGGAATTGTTTTAGGACACATTATATCCAAAGAGGAATTGAAGTCGATTCGCTAAAATCGAAGTTATTGAGAACCTTGACCTCAAAAACCGTTAGAAATCCGAGCTTTTGGGTCACGGTTTTTATCGACGTTTCATTAAAGATTTCTCTAAGATAACTAAACCCTAAGCGAGCTATTAATGAAAATGAGTTCATCTTGACGAAAAATGTTTAGAAGCGTTTCAAACACTTAAGAAAGCATTAATTTACTGCGCCTATCATGCAAACTCAGTTGGAATGAACCGTTTGAAATAATGTGTGGTGACTATGCCGTTGGGCTGTTTTAGGACAGCGAAAGGATAAAAGACTTCACGTCATATATTATGCAAGCGAACTACGGGCGAGCCTTGGATGAATTATGCTACAACCGAGAAAGAGTTCTTAGCGATGATCTTCGCTTTAGACAAGTTTCGTTCCTACTTAGTAGGATCCAAAATAATCATATACTGATCATCTGCTATTAGATATCTCTAACCAAAAGGGCTAAACCTAGACTCACGAGATGGATATTCTCTGCAAGAATTTGATTTAGAAATCAAAGATAAGAAAGGCGAAAATGTAGTAGCGGATCATCTCTCTAGACTAGAAAATCTTAAACATGAACAAGTGCCGATTGATGATGAATTCGTATGATAAAGCGATTGCCCACTTGGAAGACACGAACCGGATAAACTCATGGAAACCACTTTAGCTATTTCCTCATGCCTTGGTATCTTGATTTAGTAAATTACCTTCTGCGGGCGTTCTACCACTGAACTTACCTACCAAGAAGAAATTCTTCCATGACCTTAAACAATATTCTGGGATGAACCTTTACTTTTCAAGAGAGGTCCGATGGAATTTTCCGCCGATGTGTGCGGAAGAAGAGATTGAAAACATTATAACACAATGTCATTACGCACCTTACGGAGGACATGCTAGTACATCAAAACATGTGCAAAGATCTTACAATCCGGTCTCTATTGGCCTACTTTATGGAAGGACGTACATGCCACCATCTTAAAATCGACGGTGTCAGCGCCGGCAATATATCTAGGCGTGAAAATGCCACAAAAGGCATTTTAGAAGTCGAAATCTTTGATGTGTGGGGATAGACTTCATGGGACCCTTTCCTTCTTCATCCAGTAATAAGTATATACTCGTGGTATGATTATGTTTCCAAATGGATCGAGCTATAGCTTCTCCAACAAACGACACCAGTGGTACTTAAGCATTCAAGAACATAATCTTTCCTAGGTTCGGTGTACCCGACTCGTTATAAGCGACGGTGGATCTCATTTCATTTCAAAATCTTTGAAAAATTATTAAGGAAATATGGAGTTCGACCGCATAGCTACACCTTACCATCCTCAAACTAGCGGACAGGTTGAAGTTTCAAATCGCGGATAAAACAAATCCTTGAAAAAGCGTCGCTACATCCGAAAGGATTGGTCCTTTAAACTTCATGAAGCTTTATGGGCTTATAGAGCGCCTATAAAACTCCCATCGGTACTACTCCTTTCAAGCTTATTTATGGAAAGTCATGCCATCTCCCGGTTGAGATAGAACACAAGGCTTATTGGGCCATTAAGAATCGAACTTAAGTTATCTTGCCGGAGGAAGCGTATCACGGATATTAATGAATTGGAAGAACTTAGGCAGGATCGTCTGCAGCTAGGATTTACAAAGGCGCACAAAGAAATGGCACGATAAGCGTATATCTAGGAAGAATTTTAATATAGGTGATTGCGTATTACTTTTTAACTCACGATTAAAATTATTCCCTGGGAAATTGCGATCTAGGTGGTCTGGACCTTTTGAAATTACTCGAGTTTATCCAAGTGGTGCAATAGAAATTAAGGGACCTTCGATTGAACCGTTTGTAGTAAACAGACAGCGTTTAAAACATTACCATCTTACCGAAATCGAGGGATGTTCTCAAAGATAAATCTAGGCGAGCCCAAGCTCGATTAGGCGACTAATCTTTAGTTTTATTTGTCGAGCTTACGACATAAAACAAAGCGCTTTGTGGGAGACAACCCACCGTTTTTATATTTCTTTCTTCTTATTTTATTTCTTTATTCTATTCAAAAACAACAAACAAAAAAAATATATCTATTTCTTTTATTTCTTTTCTCTGTCTTATTTCTTTCGTTTCTATATTCTCTTCTTATCGGCATTTGGCCAATCTTGATTTTCTTTTATTCTCTTGAGGATACTTCTAGCTACTTCTTTCTCTTTCCTATGTCTCGTGTTGATGATATGCGGTCGGTTTGGAGGAAGAAATCGGCGCACAAATATGGAGTTTTATCGGCGTGAGATGTTTCCTACTACCTACTTTCATTATGGTGCTATGGATGCTCTTGGCATTCGTGATAGTGTCTTTTACGCTTCGTCAGTTAGGTGGGATAATTCACGCTGATGACTTGCTTTGCCACTTATCGGAACCTCACTTTGAATTCCTCGACTCTTTAGCTTATTTTCCTACTCATGGGATAGCTCTCGTGGACTTATTATTTTCGGACTTTTGGCTTCACCTTCAAGTTTACCCATAAGGACTTGGTGATCTTCTTGGTTTTCCTAGTGGTTTAGGAGTTTATCTTGAAACTCGGGAGGAGTATCTTGGGTTTAGAGATCTTGACTATTTTGGGGATCTATTTACGGAATCCTTAACCACAGGCAGGGACCTTGTATCGGAGAATATCCATAACCCGGCCTTGGTATTTCCATAAGATTCTTGCCCATACCGTTTTGGAAAACCCGAATGTCACTCTTGTTTCTAAGGATGAAATTTTATCATGTTTTGTGCTTGAGACGTCCAGGTTAATCGATCCCTTATCTGCTCCGTACCTTTGTGAATCTCATTGATCTTGATCATGCACCCATTCGGATGGGAGGTCTCGTTACTATGATTACAAATGTTGTTGGGCTTGACGACCTTTTAAGCATCGAATGCTTTTCTTGGTGTTACTTCCATGACCATCGAGTTACTGTTTCAACGGTATGATTGGTGATCTTGGCCCGACTCGGTTTACCTTGTTGATTAATGGTCAAGTTATGCATTGTTTACCTTGCTAACCACGCTACTAGTGTGCATAACAAAGCCAATTGGCTTTATGGTTTTGATCGACATCCTTCTCATGACACTCCGAGATTCCACGGTTTTGATGTTTTAGAGGGCCTCGGAAGTTCCCTCTGCTCACCCACTTCCACCGATCCCTCTGTTGCTCGACCTTTGTATGCATGAGGCTCCTCCTCGATTATCATTGTATATCACGCTCTTGGTGGAACATCGGGCTTTGAGGGACGAATTCACTACTCTGCGAGCTGACTTCTTTAGTTTTATGGATACAGTTTCTGCACAATTTCAAGAAGTCTTATCCTATCTTCATTCTCCCTCTGCTCCTAAGGCAGGACCACCTAGTGGCTAGAGTTCTTTAGTAGTTAATTTAGTTTATTTAGTTTAGTTTAGTTTGATTTCATTAGGATTTTATAATGCTATCATTATGTTTTTTATTTATTTATTATGTTTCTCTTCCAAATACTTGATTCCTACATTGTAAGCAACTTTGCTCTCCATTCTAATGCAATTCATGTTTCCTTTATTATAATGTTGCATATTATATTATATTACATTATTATTACTGTTGCATTATTCTTCTTAAGTTGCATTATTATTGTTGCTACGTATTCTTGACCCATCTTTTATTTCGATTCTCCTTTGTTTTTATCATATGAGGACATTGCTCCTTTTAAGTATAGAAGTCGGATCATTTCCTTGCTCATTTATATTGCCTTTGCTCTCTTTGTAGTATTTTCCTTTTATTTATTTATTTTCTTGTATACATAAATTTCAATTCAATAAAATACATGTTTATGTTAATTTTAATCTTATATGCAAAATTTAGTGTTTATTCGAATTCTTCCTATTTCTTGAGCCATAACGAAAATTTAAAACACATTTATAAACATATTCAACTAGTATTAAGGTTGCTTAATCTAAATAAGGATTCAAGTACGACTTAGCAAAATTGTTATCGTCCTAACACTTTAAAACCCCAATATGTTAGATCGATTTAAGTACTTATTATACCAAGAACCTTTAAAACTTAGTTTTAGATTAGCCCCAAGTAGTTTATTAAGCGATCGGCACGCCATAAAACACAAACTACGTGGAGAACAGATGAATATAAGTGATTGATCAAATATCTTTAAGAAAATTGCTTTTATTTAAGATGCACTTACTAAGTTAGATGGTCCTTACGGATCGTTTAATCAAAAGTTCTTTGAAAATATGAATTTTATGCAAAATAATCCATTATAGAAATTGGTTCGGTGGTCCACAGTCTTTGAACTTGGTAGAAGATGCAGTTCGATCCCCAATTTTAAATTGGAAAAAGGAGTACCAAATATTCTATTACGGAACTCTAGGCGGCTTACTAAGATCAAATTCACTAACGGTTACTCCACTATGTAGTGTACGGTAATGGGCTTAATGTGATTGCACTAGAATGAAAGCAGGTGAAATAAAACATAGTATTAGGTTGAAGCTATAATGACATGACTTGAATTGGTGCATAGATGGGGTTGTCTAGTGTTCCTACGATAACTTTGGTGTTTAAGTTTGACTTAGATTCTCTAACAATATCAACTTTGCAACGATACGAATTGATGTATGTCTTATATACGTGTTTAACTATGCTTCAAAGATTTTCATTTTACTTATTTGCTTGAGGACAAGCAATGGTTTAAGTATAGGGAGTTTGATAACACGATTTTATATAGTATATTTGATTTAATTTTCATAAATAATGTTAGTATTTTATTTAATTATTTCATTTTATTTCCATATTCTTTGGTATTTTTATTGTTTGGTATTTTATTTTAAATAAACAAATTGAGCAAAGTAAAGAAATTAAGAAGATTATTTAATTAATTGTGCAAGAAATGAAGAAAAGGGTGTGCAAAGCAAAACAATGGATCAAAAGCCCAAAAAACCAAAGGCCCAAACAAAGCCAAACCCATTGCAAGCAAAACCCTAGCAAACAACCCTAATTGCCACGTGCAAGAGTGAGACCCGTCTCAACTCTTTCCCTACAAGTGAGCGCCGCCTCGGACCTCTCCTAAAAGGAGGCGTCGGCTCCGCTCACGTAGCCCTAGGAGTTGCTTGAGGCCTTGCGTCTCAGCGTGGAGGAAAAAGGAGGCTTTTCGGACGACTTAGGCGATTGGGGCGAGTATTTTGAGGAGAAAATGCTACGAATATTTAGGAGCAGTGGTTACTTCCTACCACTATAAAGGACCTCTCGGATCATAATTCCACACACCGATTCTCGACTTTATTTCCAGTTTCAAAGTTTACTTTCTGCATTTATTTTCCATTGTAATCAAATTAGGAGTTATTTTCCCTTTTTTACATTCTGTTGAAGAACCGGGCGTTATGCGAGTTGTTTCGGTTCGAATTCTTTCCAGCATTTATTTAATTCAGGTTTTTATTTATATTGCTTTTATTTATTTACTTAATCAATTGCATGATATATAATTGTTTTGCCATGAATTTATTTATAAATGTTAAAACCTTTAATTTATCCATGCTTGTTTTTATGAATATGTTTGGCTAAATTATTTTAATATCGGTATGTAATGAGTTAATTTGAAAGATCCGGTACAAACTGGCTTGATTATATTTTATAAAATAAACACTTTTTCTGATTTAGTTATCTAATTTATTTTGTTAAAAAAGGTTTAGAAACCAACAGGCGAAAGTTTGAGGTTAATAAATTGACTAAGATTAGAAACCAACAGGCGGCAGTTTGAGGTTTAGAATCGGATAGTAGATACTAGGTATTGTTTTTAAAAACCATGACATTTAAAACCAATTAAATTTTATTTATTTTCAAAAGTAATTTTAAAATCGATGGGATAAGCGACATACATTAGAGTTTAAAATTATAATCTACTTCAATAAATGACAGTTTGAGAATAGGTTTTAAATAAATACTTTTTCTTTGAAAAAGAAATTATTATCATTTTACGAAAATAAGCGATGGAAAACCGGATTCTTTAGGATTAACGAAATACATACCGATATTCGCCTTATTATTATTTTAATTAAAATTAAGTTTTATTGCCCAAAAATTCCCCAATTTATTTATTCGATAGCTATAGCTTTACACAGTAAGTTTAGATTACGTTAGTTCAATTTATAGTCCCTTTGGTTCGATATCTTTTAAAACTACGCGATAGGGCTGTATACTTGCAGTCTCCCGATTAATTTAGACGATAAAGTCGCGATCAATGATCTTGACCCTCGATTATCGCTTACGAAAAATGATGACAGTCCCTTCGAATGTGCTAGGATACTTCCTACAAGTTGCTTTCTATGACCATCCGATGTCCCTTGAATGTCGCTTACATCCAGAATGGAGCTACCTACTAACTAATGGTATGGCTAGCGCTATTCTAAAGGAATGTAGAAGTACAACAAAGCGACCAATTACGAGGTGGGTAAATAAGTCTCTTAGTTGCTCGCTCTATCAAATCTTTTCACACCACACTTTTTCAAAGTTCGATTTTTTTCAAAGCGAAACATTTAAACACCTTGTATACACTCCTACATGAGTCATTACAAAGTCAAAGCGAAATGCCTTTTCAAAACATCTTTGTCAAACACACAAAAAGCAATTTAAAAAGTGATCTAGAGCAACTAAGAGCCGTAGATAACTACGGATGGAAAGGTGCTAATACCTTCCCTTTTCATAACCATTCTCCGAACTTCGAGAATCTAACGAAGGTCTTTTTATTACTTTTACCTTCCCTTAAATGGATAAAAATAAAAGTCGGTGGCGACTCTTGCTATCCGCACATTTGGATACGAAAATCCTACAAAGTCGAGTTCACCGTATCACGAATTGGAGACTCTGAGAAACACCTAAAGAGAATTGCCTTAGGGATTTCTAGATAACCTTTAATGCTTTTGTTTGACTTGTATGCTTTATCTTTAAGGGTTGCTTGGGTATTATATTGTTGGGGATCCTACACGGATCCGGGTTTCCTTTTAGGTAAGTGGCATTAGATCATCGCGACCGCTAGGCGTATAACTAAGCGGTCAACATGATGGCTATGTTAGCGTGACACTTTGGTTGTCCGATACTCTTCATTCCCAAGTTGAAGATAGTATTTGGCTTGCGTGGTGTCATCAGCGCTAACTAAACTTTTAGAACCTTAATTGACCCATCTTGGCCATTAGAAGGTAGTGAGATGGCGGCTTTGGTGTAGACCGAGGTTGGTTGATACTCGATGCTACGCTTTTTGAGATTAGACTTTTGGGACATTTTCGATCGACGACTTGGCGTCGTATTGAAATAAGCGCCTCTGAAAGATCTATGATATGAGATTCCTAGAACCCGTTACTATTATAGGACGGGATGAACCAACTCAAACTTTTGGTAGGGTAATCACCTATACCTCATGCAAGCCTTAACCTAGGCTCATTGTGTGAATTGTTTGTGTGTGCTAAACATGACATCATGACATCATTCGCATTGCATATCATTTCTAACTATTTCAAGGACCTAGGATTTATCTTTGCTCTGTTTTGTAGGGATTATGGCTTCTAGAAAGACTATCCGAATCAACTTCATGGGTATCCCTTCTCAACTCAAAAATTGGTTTGAAATTCCCGACCATGCTCGGTTCATCAAAGACATGGTTATCTACTTGATTTGGTTATCTCGGTTTTGAAGAAGATATGGTGCATGTCCTATTCGGTTCTTTGATCCGAAACACCATTGCTTTACATTCCCAGTTATCGGTTGGTTCCTACCTTAGAAGAGTTCTCTAAGCTACTTGGGATACCTATTCTTGACCAAATGCCATTCACGGTTTGGAAAAGGTTCCTAAGTTCGAAGACATTGCATCGCCTTACATCTTAAGCGTTCGGATATTGAAGCCAATTGGGAAACTAGAAGTGGAGTTAAGGGTTTACTTTCAAGTTCTTAATCAAGAAAGCAGAATTCCTCAAAGTTATGAGTTTCCATGCATTTGAGAACATTGTGGCCTTGCTAATTTATGGTTTGGTTCTATTTCCTAACTCGGATCAATTCATAGACATCAATGCCATCAAGTTGTTCCTTACCCGCAATCCACATGCCTACTTTACTTGGAGACATCATTCTCTTCACACTCGTACTACTAGCGACAAGGAACTCTCATGTGTTGTATCCGTTGCTTTCAAGGTGGTTTATTTGCACCTTCCTCCATCAGTTTTGAAGAGCGAACAAAGGTTGAGATGGTCTCAAAGATAGATGTCACTCTCTCATTCCGACATCCGTTGGAATCTTTTCTCTCAAAAGGACTTCACATTCATTGGCGTTGTGGAGAATTCCCTAATGTACCGCTACTTGGTATAAGGGGGTATCACTTACAACCTTCTCTAGCTCGTCGGTTTGGTTTTGCCGAAGAGATGGTCCACATGATATGCTTCTCCAAGATATTGTGTTCGACTACAACCACGATCTCGAATTCTTGCGAAGGTTTATACATGCTTGGGGCATGGTTAAGAAGGCGATACCAAGACTTTGGGGCACCGAACTCCATTCCTTGGGAACCTTACCTCAAATGGAGTGCGAGCTCGAGCTCAAAACCTCATGATGCCATTCACGCTGTTTTACGGTAATTATGGAACTGTTGCTATAGGTGATGTACCTATCTTGTTCTCCATCACGACATGCCTACGATTTTGAAGACTTGAAGAGATCTGGATTCAACTTAAGAAGAAAGGATACCTTTGAAGCTCGATTATATAGCGAGAAGAAAGTTCTAGAGTTGACCAAGCTACTTCACGAGGCGAAACATCAGCTTACATCGGCACCAGAAGGCGCCCATGGGAGACTTAGAGCTTTAGGATTTATTGTTTTCTTTTATTGTTTTGAACTATATCTTGTACTTAAAAGAAAAGAATAATGAAAAGTACTAATAAATGTTTGTTCATTGTTTGTTTAACAAATTTAAATCTCTAAGGTCCTTGAAAACATTGCATTGCATTCGCATAAACATTGCATAGCATAGCATAAACATTGCATCACAGGTACATTGGAGATTGGTTTTCTCATTTGCTCGCTATTTATTTTAGCGAAATGGCTCTTGAGCAGTTGTCAAAGATCTCCGGCTCGAATGCTCGGTTTAATGATGTTTACCAGCTTGGTCCAAGGCCAAGAAGATCTGAAGAAGCTCATCAACAAGAAGAAGAAGGTTGTTGGTCTCCTCAACATGGGTAGACGTTTCAAAGGGGGTCCTAAGGTGGTCAGCCGTATTGAGATCTCTGAAGGAAGTGTCCATCGAGGGGAGTACCAAGGCGATGAAGGTGAGCGGCGTGAGCCAAAGAAAGGAGGAGGATCACTCGATTATAGCCAACACTCGATGAAGATGACAAGTACAAACAACTTGAAGACCGTCTGAATCTTGTGGAAAACTTGAAAATGTCAGGGCTGAACTTTGATGATCGAGTCTTGTTCTGGTGTTGTGATTCCTCCCAAGTTCAAAGTTCCTACTTTTCCAAGTATGATGGCATGTCTTGCCCAAAGCTGCATTTGAAGTCCTATGTCGGAAGATTAATCCCCACGATGGCGAAAGTTGTGGATGCACTATTTTCAAGAGAGTTTGTCGGAACCCGGTTGGAATGGTATTATCGGCTAGAGAATGGCCGTATCCGTACTTGGGTGACTTAGCGATGCTTTCTACAAACAATATGAGTACAATCTTGAATTGACACCCACTCGCATGCAACTACAAAGCATGTCTATGGGTCGTGATGAGAAGTTCAAGGGTATGCTCGAGTGGAGAGATTTAGCGGTGAGTTCAACCACCCTTGTCCAATAGGGAGTTGGTTGATATGTTCATGGGCACAGCGCGACCCGTTCTTCAATCATCGATTGGAAATTCTTCATCCGTTCATTCAATGATATTGTGCGTATTGAAGTGGTATCAAGAGTGGAAAGATTCATGTAGAGACATCTTCAAATCTTTGCGAAGAGATCTTTTGGTGCTAAGAAAGAAACTAATCTTGTGTATGGTCGAAAAGCCGAGCCAAGTCCGGCCGTGCTCAATCGTAGAGGCGGTTGTGATCTCGATCCTACATCGGCACAACCTCGGTGAGACAACAGCGTAACGAGCGCCACGAGGCAGTTCTGAAGATCAACATGCCTTTGTAAGCCTTGCAACACATGTTGAGCATAAGTGATAACCTTGAGGATCCTCCTCGAATGTCAACACTTCCTCTCAGTACAATCCTAATGCTAAGTGTGCTTACCATTCTAATAGCCAGGCACGAACGACAATTGTTGGGCTCACGAAGAACAAGATTCAAGATATGATTGAAGCTAAGCAGTTGAATTTGACCCTCTGTTGAGACTCGAGATGTGATCAACGCCTATGCCTAATCATGACAAGAGTTCCAATCTTTGTTGGTGGCGATACTTATGTTTTCAACATAGATGACTTGACCATTCCTCGATGGTATTAAGAAGAATTTGTTGCAAGCGGTGTCAATCCGGGATGCCCGGAAGATTGTCGTTGGTGCCCATCCGCATGGATGGTTGCGCTTGGTTGAGAAGGCGTGTTCGATGTATGATGGACAACCGCGAGATACTATTTACGAAACCACACATGCGAAAGTTGTGTGAAGAAATGTCTAAGTTGAAGATCGACAATGCGAGCAAGCTGTACCATCTGTGGGATACCTTGGGGCAGCCAAGTGGAAAATATGATTACATGGTGAAGTACACGGTCCACGATAGTTACAAGATTCCTATTGAAGATGTTAAAGCGACGGATGGGGTGCGATTTCCAAGACTATCTTGATGTTAACACAATAAGGATTTCCTCTGCGATCCGTGCCTAGGTGGCACCTCTCATCATCACTTCTCCAAGACCGTTCCATATTCCTCGACAAAGCTATCCCTTGGAACTATGGGTGACGTTTACTATCATGGCGTCAAACAAGATCCTCGACCATTGAAGATCTTCTTGTTGAAGTTTCTATTCGACATTGACAACATCACCGGATCGATAAGGTGACGAGAGCCGGTATTCTCTCGAGATCTCTCCTCCAAAGACACTGCGACTCCAGCTCGCATTCCGCTACTCAATCAATATCCCACTAGAGGAAAGAACCGGTGACTCATCACTGCAACGAAGTACCAAAGGAAGTTCTGACACCTCAAACAAGAAATGGAGAAATTAGAAGATCATCAAGAAGAGTGATTACAATGTTGTGGAGCAGTTAGGAGAGACTCCGTCCAAGATTTCCATGCTTGCTCTGCTCTTGTGCTCGAGGCTCATACTAATGCCTTGGTGAAGTTTACGAAGAATGCTCACGTGCCAAAGACACTACCGATCAATTCGAAGTTTGTATTGCTAGCACGGCTGCCAACAACGGCCTAAAGCTTCGATCTTGATTTGACTCTACTGGAAAGAAACACAACAAAGCCTTGCACATCTACATTGAATGCAAGGCGTTACCTATCTCATGTTTTGGTTGACACGGTTACGCTCTGAATATCCTACGAAGATTGCTTTTGATCGGCTTGATGTCGAAGGGTTGGTTACGAGACCCGGTGACATAATCGTGAGAGCTTTTGATGGATCAGCGAGCGATGCTTGAGCTCACTCTGCTGTTAAAGTCGGTTCCCGGACTTTTGACTCCACTTTCTTTGTCATGGACATCCGTCCGACCTACTCTTGCTTACTTGGGCGCCCTTGGATACATGGGGCGGTACCTCTACCTTGCATCGAGAAGTGAAATACCGGTGAAAGGGAAGGTTGTTACGGTATGTGGTGAAGAAGAGTACATGGTCGATCATCTGATCATTCCGATACCTTGAGATGGAAGGTGAATTCTTGAGACTCCTGTCAAGCTTTTGAAGCAATTCCAGTCATGCTGTTGACTCTCCGTCCTCTGAAGTTGCTAAAGTTCCGCCTAGGATGGCCTCATTGAAAGATGCTCAGCTGCTTGTTGAAGAAGGAAGAGTACTATTTGGGGTCGACTCACGATCTTCCTTTCAAATTTGACAAGGCTGGTTTAGGCTTCACCAAAGGTCGAAGATGATACGCGTGAGCGTGCCGGCCAACTTCCTTTCCGCATCGGCCAGTGGAATCCATGCTATAGAAGACAACGACAGCGGCCGACATCGGCAAATGGATCTTCGACTCGGATAAAGGGCTCGGCAATTGGAAGACGAAGGCGTCATACCAATCTCCTTTAGTCGGGAGTAATTGCTCTTGTTTTGTTTTGCTTTTCGTATTCCTTTATGTTTTGAATAATAAACTTTGAAAGCGGTGCCTTGCGGGCGTCATGGCTCGTTCACGAGGTTATTATCTGTTGTTTGCGTATTTTCATTCAATAAATTCGTTGGACTTTTGCATTCAATTGTTTGTTTTCTTTCTTTTACTTTATCACCCTTAAAAAGCTATGTGTTCTTACACGTGATACCTGCGAATCACTCGAATCTAGTTAATACACTATGCTAGTGCTAAATATGACTTGATAATCCGATCTACCAAGCCGAAGGCGAAAGTGAGGAAGATTGTGAAGTGCCGGAGAACTTGCGGGTGCTACTGACAAGAAGAAGCGAGTTATCTGACCACGAAGAGCAAGTTGAGGTTGTGAATTTGGAGTCTTGCGAAGGCGAGAAAAGAGATTAAGATAGGAGGCGGATCTTGAGAGCGATGTTAAAGAAAGGTTGATTCAAATGCTACGAGACTATGTTGAGGTTTTGCTTGGTCATACGAAGACATGCGGGTTTAGACATTGATATTGTGGTACATCGATTGCCGACAAAGGAAGGTTTTCTCGGTGAAACGAAGGTTAAATCGCATCGTCACGAGATGTCGAGAAAATCAAAGCCGAAGTTATGAAGCGTTCAATTGGTTTCCTAAATTTTTACCTCTATCCCGATGGGTTGCTAATGTGGTACCGTGCCTAAAAGGATGGTAAAGTGCGAATGTGTGTGGATTACGAGATACGAACAAAGCGAGTCGAAAGCGATTTCCCACTTCGATATTGATGTTCTAGTTGACAACACGCTCGCATAAGGTTTTCTCCTTCATGGATGGTTTCTCCGTTACAATCAGTTAAAATGGCTCCGAAGACATGGAAGACTACTTCGTTACACGGTGGGGCACTTTACGCTACAAGGTTATGCCGTTCGGATGAAACGCGGCGCCACTTACCAGCGTGCTATGGTGACATTGTTTCATGACATGATTCATCACGAGATAGAGGTCTCGTTGGCGACATGATAGCTCGATCACGGTGAGGAAGAACATCTCGATCATCTACAAAAGCTGTTTGATAGATTGAAGAATCTGATTGAGGCTGAATCCCAACAAGTGCACCTTTGGAGTCGGATCAGGAAAACTCCTAGGGTTTGTAGTCGATGGAAGAGGTATTGAAGTTGATCCGCCAAGGTTAAAGCTATTCAAGAGATGCCAACTCCCTTGCCAGAAAGAAGTCGAGAGGTTTCTTGGGCGATTGAACTACATTGCGATTCATTGCACACTAACAGCTAGTGAGCCAATCTTCAAGTTGCTAAAGAAAGATCAAGTAGTGGAATGGAGCAGCGATTTCGGATCGCTTTCGACAAAATCAAGGAGTATCTGAGAATCCTCCTATTTTGATGCCACCCTTGAAGGCCTCTTATCATGTACTTGCGGTGTTAGAGAATTCAATGGGGTGTGTGTTGGGGCAACATGGCGAGTGCAGTCGAAAAGAGCATGCAATATACTACCTTAGCAAAAGTTTACCGATGTGAAACAAGATACTCATGACTTGAGAAAACTTGCAACGCTTTGGCTTGGTGCTCGCCGACTAAGGCAGTATATGTTGACTCACACTACCTTGTTAATTTCAAGATGGATCAATAAAATACATCTTTGAAAACCGACTCTCTCGGGAGAATAGCAAGATGGCGAATGATCTTGACCGAGTATGACATCCGTACACCTCTCGAAAAATCAAAGGAAGTGTAGTAGCCGATCATTTGGCTCATCAAGCCGTAGATGACTATCGATCTATGCGGTTAATTTCGAGATGAAGATGTTTTACTAATTCTGTTGTGAAGAACCGAGGCCCAGACGAAGGACACGAACAAGGATCCCGATGGACTATGGTCTTTGATGGGGCCTCAAGCGCTTGGAAATGGCATTGGCGCCATCATTACATCCCTACTGAGGACACCGCCTTTCACCTGATTATGTTTGATTGCACTAACAACATGGCGAGTCTGGCGTGCATCATGGGTCTTAAAGCTGCTATTGACTTAGAATCAAGTTCTTGCAAGTGTATGGAGACTCGACTTTAGTGATCGATCGGATAAAGGCGAGTGGGATCGAAGCATCCGAATCTCGTTCGTATCGAGGCATGTTTTGAGTTTGATCCCTACTTGAAGAGATTACTTTTGATCACATTCCACGAGAAGAGAATCGGTTGGGGCGCATTAGCTACTATGTCGTCTATGTTCAAGGTCGATGGGACAACGAGGCTCCCCGGATCATCATTGAGAAGTTTGTGAACCGGCATATTGTTATGAGCTCGGCGAGAAGAGAAACCTTGGTACTATGGCGTGAAGAGGTATCTTGAGACTCGGGAATATCCAGGAGCATCATCAATGATAAAGTTCATGAGAAGATTTGCATCTAAATTCTTCCTCGACAGCGACATTTATACAAAGCGCAACCGACTTGTGCTTACTCGCTATGTAGACGAGAAAGACAATGCGTATCATGGAAGAGTTACGAGCGAATTTGGTACCCTCCGGTGGACACACCATAGCTAAGAAGATTTTGAGAGCAGTTACTATTGGTCCACCATGGGCGATTGTCACGTATGCTCGATCTTGTCACAAGTGCGGTTATGCGATAAAGTACACCCTCGGTACCTCTGAATGTTTTAACTTCTCCTTGGCCTTTTGCAATGTGGGGCATTGACATGATCGGAGAGATTAAGCCTGACTTCAATGGACATCGTTTCATCCTTGTGGCAATTGATTACTTTACCAAGTGGGTAGAAGCGACCTCGTATGCATCATTACCAAGAATGTTGTGGCTCTATTCATCAAACATAATCTTATCATCGGTATGGCACTCCCGAAAGGATTATCACGAGATAACGGTTCCAATCTCAACAACAAGATGATCACGAACTCTGCATTCAAGATCAAGCATCATAATTCTTCTCCATATCGGCCTAAAATGAATGGCGCGATGCCGCCAACAAGAACATTAAGAAGATTATCTGAAGATAGCGGTGACTTACAAAATTGGCATGAGATGTTACCATTTGCTCTTCATGGTTATCGCACTTGACCACGAACATCAGGGGGCAACCCCTTCTCTCTTGTATCGGTATGGAAGCCGTCTTACCCATCGAGGTTGAGATACCCTCACGAGGTCCTCCAGAGCGAGTTAGGCGAAGGCGATTGGGTTCGAGACTCGGCTTGATTAATTTGATTGATGAGAAGCGACTCGCATCTATACGCCATGGACAGATTATCGAGCGAATGATTAGAGCATTTAACAAGAAGGTCAAGCACCGGTCTACCAAGTCGGTGATCTAGTAGTCAGCGCATCATTCTTCCACAGGTGATCGAGGAAAATGGACTCCCACCTATGAGGGACCATTTGTAGTTAAGGCAGTATTTTCCGGCGGACTATGATACTTAGCACCATGGATGGTGAAGACTTCCCACACCACATGAGCGAGACATAGTCAAAATACTACATGAAAAGACCCGCTAGGTCGGTGGCCTAGGCAAAAATAAGGGCATCTGGCGAACCAAAGGGTTCGGGCAAAAGTTAAGGATATATACAAAACATGTACACCGGCAAGTCGAAAACACGAAAAGGCGGCTTGGGCAAAAAGGTATCGGTGGTGAAAACCGAAAGGAGGTCTAGGCAAAAGTTAGGGATTTAAGCGTCGACTATGTCTCTTCGGATCACACCTTCGGACTACTATCGGCATTCAAGATTCAAATGGCGAAGATCTCTACTCTTCTCTTGTGAGGAGATGAGATAGTCGAAATATAGTACTAGCATAGTTGGAACTTAACGAGATTGTTTCCATAGCTTTTTACTTTTCTTGTGTATAAACTACTTGGACATCCTTTCAAATAAGCGAAATTCTTTCTCTTTACAATTTACATTGTTGTTGCAATAAGTCCAACGTTTGCTTTGAATGACTATCGCATTTGACAATAAGAATCTAATCACAAACATACGAAAAGTGAACATGCAAAGGTACTTACTACGGCTCCGAGTCGGGATGACGAAAGTCACCAACAGTTCCCCAGAGCATGATCCCCAAGGTGTCACTCACCACAAACATCCCCATCGGAGTATATGTTAGCGGTGATTCAACTCAACCGAGCAATGTTACATCAGTCTCCAAGCAGTAACACCTCATCCCCAGTCAAGGTACTCATCCCCAGCGGACGTGTCTCAATCCTCCCCCTTCTCCCCGGCAGCAATATCCAGACTCGAAACTTGGTCAGATAGTGCATCGGAGGAAACATACACCTTTATTCCCCGCGGAGATTACAACGGACTCGGACTCTTCTATCCCGGTCTCTCAACCATCAAATGCTCTCCAGCGAGATCTACGCTCGAAATCCCCAGTAGAGCGCCTCCTAAATTTCCCTAGCAGGATCTACATACAGAATCCCCAACAGATCGCCTCCCAGACTCTCCTCAGCATGGTCCATATATGAGATCTCCAACAACGTGTTTCTCAGTCTCTACCTCCCTCAACAATATCTAGGCCCAAGACTTGGTCAGATAGTGCATCGGAGGAATCCAGGATATCTTTCTTCTCCTTCAAAAGCGGGGTTCTCACCTACACAATTCACCAAGCAAAGTCAGAAATTTTCAAACAGAACATCCGCATCTTCTTCAAGATGGATATGTTTTGAAATATCCCAACATCAATCATTCATACATTACTCATGAAGTCATAATTCATGCATACGTCATTCATATACACTGTCATGCATCATACTTTGCATAAAACTAACCAATATTCTGTCAAAGTTCCTCTTGTTTTTCAAAGCAGTGTGATCCTTAAATAAGCAGGTCGAGATTAAGCCCGAACCGGCGGAAAACTATCGAAGACCGCCCTGGTTGTCCTCCGACGGTTGGTCGAGGATTAAGCCCGAACCGGCGGAAAACTATCGAAAGACCGCCCTTTGGTTGTCCTCCGACGGTGGCGAGATTAAGCCCGGCGGCGGAAAACTATCGAAAGACCACCTCTGGTTATCCTCCGATAACAGGCAATGGATCAACACCGATGCACAGCGGGAAGCTATCCGCATTCTTGCCAACTCTATTCCCTCGAGTAATCAACACAAAGATTTATTACGATTCCTTATTATCAACAACAACTCTGATGCGGTATGCGACTCGGTTGCCTTGGATGGCATCTTAAGCCCATCTCGGCACTCTCTATTGACAACCTCGAGTCTAGCGTCGACTCGTTCCCCAGAAGTCTCCAACTTCTCAAATGGCATCATAAGCCCGTTCCCCGCCCGACCAATAGCGAGTGCAAATTTTCGGTGTACTCGGTGTTCAATCATCTTCTACCTCCGGTCACGAGAAAAGCGTGTCAATCTAACCCTCGGTATAAGAAGATTGAGCAGGGGCATCATACCCAAAATTTGCCCTCCATCTTTTCAAAAGATTTCATACATCCATGCTCGAGGTTCCTCGAGAGTTAATCGGACAAACTCTCTCTAGATAATCAACCCAAACTAGGGTTTGGTATCTCCCAAGTCAAGATGGATTTCCAACATCTCCAATGGCCTTCATGCCTCCTCATATGCTTCAAAGATTCTCCATGTCAAGTTTCAAGCCTCACAAGTCAAGTTTCCTCGGACAATTGCTCGGATGGTTGAAAATCGGGTGTATTGGACAAAAGTCAAGCGTGGTCAACATCGGTCAAAACTTCGATTTTTGGTCAACATCCTCATTTTGAAGTAACATTCATCATTTGATCAAGGGTTGATCATGATTCATCAAGAAAACTCAAGATTTGCTCAAAGTCAAACTTTCTAAATTAGGGTTTCTAGATGAAAAGTCAATGAACTTTGTTGATCATAACTTTCTCATACTTTCTCAAAATTTTTCCACCTCTTGTTTTGAAGGAAATTCAATTCTCTACAACTTCATGTCTCACAAGAATGTCAAAAATGCTTCATTTGAGAGGTATAGCTCAAACATTACAGTCATTTTCAAAGTCAACAAAAGTCAACTTTTTCTTTTGAAGATATTTTGAGCATGGTAACTCCAATTGAGATGAGACCAAAGACATTGTTTAGAGGACTCTTAGAGCTTTCCAAAGTCCAAGAACACTAAAAATGTGGAAAATTGAGCAAGATACACTATTCGGAAGTTGGGCGATTTTGGACAATTGCACAAAAGGACATATTGGTCAAATTGCAAAATTTTCCTAATGGGCCTATAATCTTTTGATCCAAACTTGTTCATGATGTTATTTTGACCCATAAAAGCTTGGCATTGATGATTTTCTATTTTCATGGTTTATATTTGAATTTTACAACATTTAATTCAAAATAAATTATGTAAAATATGAAAATTAAGTTATTTTCAATTAAGTTGAATTTATATCTCTCTTAATGTCCAAGAAAGCCCACCATTTACCAAATTTGTGCAAGCCATGGCATTGATGAGAAAATCATATTTTCTACAAAATTTGATTTGATTTTCAAAGAAAATATTTGCACATCAATGATCAATCTTTTTCACTCTTTTGCCATCAAACCTCTTTTATAAATTGCCATTGTGAACAAACAAGAGACGAAACCCTAGCCCTTGCACTAACCCTTATTTTGCCAAAATTTTCCATAAAGTTGCAATTTCGATTTCCAATTTCCAGCCAAATTCAAGGTGTCTTGAGCATTCAATCTTACTCGGAGGTTCCCGAGCAAAAGCATATCTCACTTGAAGCCGGGCGCGAACTCGATCCTAAGCTGCTCCGATTTGGTATATTTATGAAATTGAATTTCATTATTCATGTGTTATTAATGCTTTTGTGTGTTTGTTTATGTTCGGGGCGTTCATTAGAGTGCATTTGATACTTTACATGCAAGCATACGTAGAAATCATCCATTGCCATTGTTGGGTTGAAGAATTGTTTGAATCGAACCGGTTAATCTGAGCATTTTCGGGCAAACCAATAGCACCATTGGATTGGAAGGTCCGATTTAGGGGTAGGGTACCTTAGAGCTTTTTATTCTGCGTATTTTACGAGTTTCGGGTTGGAGCAGGAGAAGGCAGCCGGAGCTAGGGCTCGGCGTGTGGGTTTGACTCGGCATGGCTTGCGTGGCGTGAAGGAGCGTTGATTAAATCTGTTTGTATTGGTGGGGCCCTTGTGTGTTAAAATTTCAAATATCACGGCAGCGTCATCACTCATATTGAATTGTTTTCAAATTTTCCAACACCAAATGACACTTGGCCTAGTGGTAGGGCGTTGCTGTTGGAAGATGCTCAAAAGGTCCCGGTTCGATCCACTCGGGCTGGTTTGCTTTCTTTTCTCAAAACTCAAACTTTTCATATTTTTCTATATTTTCCTATTTTAATATTTTCATATTATTTTAATTGTTTTCATATTTTTTATTACATTAAAAATTACCAAAAACATTTTTCTTTTACATTATTTTCATAAAATGTTTATTTAATTTAATTAATTTTAAAATATAATTTTGCATGCATATTTATTTTTATTTGTATTTTGCATTTAATTCACTTTTAATTGCATTTTAATTATTAAATCTTTTCAAAAATCCCAAAAATTATTTTAACTTATTTACCTTATTTCCAGCCTATATTAATTTTCTCATATTTAAATTTGCATTTTTCTAACATTTCATCTTATTTCGATTTCATTGTATTTTAGATTTTCTTATTCCTTCACAGGTTGCTCCGATTCGGACGTTTTCTTTCTATCATTCTATTTTTTCCAATAATGTAATTGCTCATGGGATGTAATAGTTTAATTTAGGATTTTATTTTCCATAAGTTTAAATTATGTATACGCCCCAAGCCATGTAATAGCGTGGATTTACCTTTACGCACCTTTACATTCCATTTTACTTTCCGCACTTATCAATTGCTAGTAATTAGGCGTGTATGGCAAGATAATAATTGGACATAGCTCACACTAATCTTCAAGATAATATATTCTGAATTTGACACACTTCTTTCACACACGCACCCGTTAGGGTAATTCTCTCTCGTTGCCTTTGCGAATTCAAAATGGTCATGTCCCTCGAGCGTAGAGGTATTCTAGCACCGTTGCCTTCAAACAAATCATCATAGTCCCGATACAAAGATCATAAGACCCACGATGTCTTCCGAATACATGATCTTGACCCTCGATTGTCGCTACGAAAAATGATGATAGTCCCTTGAATGTGCTAGGATACTTCCTACAAGTTGCTTTCTATGACCATCCGATGTCCCTGAATGTCCCTCTTACATCCAGCGATGGAGCTACCTACTAACTAATGGTATGGCTGGCGCTATTCTAAAGGAATGTAAGTACAACAAAGCGACCAATTACGGTGGGTAAATAAGTCTCTTAGTTGCTCGCTCTATCAAATGCTTTTACACCACAAACTTTTTCAAAGTTCGATTTCTTTTCAAAGCGAAACATTTCCGAACACCTTGTATACACTCCTACATGAGTCATTACAAAGTCAAAGAAATGCCTTTTCAAAACATCTTTGTCAAACACACAAAAGCAATTTAAAAAGTGATCTAGAGCAACTAAGAGCCCGTAGATAACTACGGATGGAAAGGGTGCTAATACCTTCCCTTTTCATAACCATTCTCCCGAACTTCGAGAATCTAACGAAGGTCTTTTACATTACTTTTACCTTCCCTTAAATGGATAAAAATAAAAGTCGGTGGCGACTCTTGCTATCCGCACATTTGGATACGAAAATCCTACAAAGTCGAGTTCACGTATCACGGTAGCCTTGTCGGTTTTTCGACTTGCGGGTGTACATCTTTTGTATATATCCTTAACTTTTGCCGAACCCTTTTGGTTCGTCGGGATGCCCTTATTTTGCCTAGGTCGATCGTCTAGCGGGTCTCTTTATCGTAGTATTTTTGACTATATCTGCGTTCACGGGGTGTGAAGTCTTCACCATCCATGGTGCTAAGTATCATAGCTCCGGAAAACATCTTGACTACAAGCGGTCCCTCGTGGGTGGGAGTCCATTTGCCTCAGGGGTCACCTTGTGGAAGAATGATGCGCTTGACTACTAGGTCACCAACTTGATAGACTCGGTGCTTGACCTTCTTGTTAAATGCTCGATCATTCGTTTACGATAAATCATCCATGGCAAATGGATGCGAGTCGTTCTCATCAATCAAGTTAATCGATCGGTAGTGCGAACCAATCGTCTTCACTAACTTTCTGCGTCTGGAGGACTACGGTTGAGGTATCTAAACCTCGATGGGTGGGGCTTCCATACCGTACACAAGAGAGAGGGTTGCCCTGTTGATGTTCGTCTTTGTAGTGCGATAACCATGAAGAGCAAATGGTAACATCTCATGCCAATCTTTGTAAGTCAACATCATTTTACGTATAATCTTCTTAATGTTCTTGTTGGCGGCTTCCACTGCGCCATTCATCTTAGGCCGATAAGGAGAAATTGTGATGTTTGATCTTGAGCTGCGTGTAGAGTTTGGTGATCATCTTATTGTTGAGGTTGGAACCGTTATCGTGATAATCCTTTCGAGTGCCATACCGACGAGATAAGATTATGCTTGATGAACGAGCCACAACATTCTTAATGTGATCTGACGAGCTGCTTCTACCCATTTTGTGAAATAGTCAATTGCCACAAGGATGAAGCGATGTCCGTTGGGCATGGGCTTGATTTCTCCGATCATGTCAATGCCCACATTGCAAAAGGCCAAGGAGTTAGAACATTGAGTCTTGGAGATGCGTACTTTGTCTACATAAATCGGCATTTGTGACAAGATCGGCGTAGCGGTGACAATCGACTTCCATGGTGGACCAATAGTAACTTTCTCGGAATCTTCTTAGCCATGGTGTGTCCACTAGAGTGGGTACCAAATGCCGTGTAACTCTTCCATGATGCGTATTCTTTGTTCTACACGGTGGAGTAAGCACAAGTCATGGTTGCGCTTGTATAAGATGTCGTTCTTTGAGGAAGAATTTGGATGCAAATCTTCTCATGAACTTCTTATCATTAACGGATGCCCTGGGATATTCACGAGTCTCAAGATACCTCTTCACATCGTAGCACCAAGGTTTCTCTTACGTATCAAGCTCATAACAATATCTTTGGTTCGTCAAACTTCTCAATGATGATGCGGGAGCCTCGTTGTCCCATCGACTTTGAACATAGGCGACATAGTAGCCAATCGTGCATGGTGATTCTCTTCTCGTGGAATGTGATCAAGTAATCTCTTCAAAGTAGGGATTAGACTTAGAACATGCTCGATATGGAATGAGATTTGGATGCTTCGTATCCATTCGCCTTTAATCGGTGATCACCAAAATTGAGTCTCCATACACTTGTAAGAACTTGATTCTTAAATCAATAGCGACTTTGATACCCATGATGCACGCTTCATATTCGGCCATGTTGTTGTGCTGCTGAAACATAATCTGGCGGTGAAAGGCGTATGTCCTCCTGTAGGGGATTTAATGATGGCGCTAATCTTTTTGCCAAGTGCGTTTGAGGCTCCATCAAAACCATGGTCCATCGGGATCCTTGTTCGGTCCTTAAATGCGGGCACAGTTCTTCCAATCGATGACTAGTAAAACATCTTCATCGGAAATTCGTCTTGCATAGGCGGTAGTCATCTGACGATGAGCTAAATGATCGGCTACTACACTTCCTTTGATCGCTTTAAGAAGTGTCTTTGGATGTCGTATTCGGTCAAGATCATTTGCCATCTTGCTATTCTTCTGAGAGAGTTGGTTTCTCAAATATGTATTTTATCGGATCCATCTTGAAATCAACAAGGTAGTGTGAGTCAACATATCTTGTCTTAGTCGTGACATTAAAAGCGTTGCAAGTTTTCTCATTGTGAGTATCTTGTTTCACGATCGGTAAACTTTTGCTAAGGTAGTATATTGCATGCTCTTTTCGACGAGACTCGTCATGTTGCCCACACACACCCCATTGAGTTCTCTAGCCTTTGTCAAGTACATGATAAGAGGTCTTCCTTGACGGCATCGGGATAGGAGGATTACTGTAGGTACTCCTTGATTTTGTCAAAGCGATCGGCAATCGTCATTCCATTCTACCACTTGATCTTTCTTAAGTAACTTGAAGATTGGCTCACAAGTAGCGATTAGGTGTGCAATGAAGCGGCAATGTAGTTCAATCGGCGAAACCTCGACTTCCTTCTTGGTGCGGGGGTGGCATCTCTTGAATAGCTTTAACCTTGGCGGGGTCAACCTCAATACCTTTTCCGCGACAACAAATCCTAGGAGTTTTCGGACGACTCCAAAGGTGCACTTGTTAGGATTAAGTCTCGATCATGCTTCTTCAACCTATCAAACAATTTACGCAAATGATCAAGATGTTCCTCTTGATGTGATCGAGCTATCATGTAATCGGCGTAGACCACTATCTCGTGAAGAATCATGTCATGAAATAATGTCACCATAGCGATAAGTGGCGCTGCGTTCTTTAGGCGAGCGGCATAACCTTATAAGAAAGTGCCCCACTGTGTAGCAGTAGTCTTTTCCATGTCTTGAGGCCATTTGATCGATTATGTAGGAGAAACCATCCATGAAGGAAAACCTTATCTTGGCGGTGTTGTCAACGGGACATCAATATGGGAAGTGGAAAATCGTCTTTCGGACTTGCTTTGTTGGATCTCTATAATCCACACACATTCGTACCTTGCCATCCTTTTGAGTGCGAACCACGTTTGCAACCCATTGTGGATAAATATGACTAAGAAACCGGCGTTGAGCTTTCATAACTTGGCTTTGATTTTCTCGACATCTCGGGCGCATCGATGAACTTTCTGTTTCCTTTGGAGAAAACCTTCCTTTATCGGCAATCGGTGTACCACAATATCAATGTCTAAACCGGCATGTCTTCGTATGACCAAGCAAAACCTCAATATAGTCTCGTAGCATCGAACCAATCTTTCTTTAACACTGTTCTCAAGACCGCTCTATCTTGATCTCTTTTACATCTTCGTTAGTACCCAAATTCACAACCTCGACTTGCTCTTCATGTGGTGTATAACTCGATCTTCTTGCTATAGCAGCATGGCAAGTTCTCGGCACTTCACAATCTTCCTCACTTCGTCTTGACTTGGTAGATCGGATTATCGAAGTCATATTTAGCAATAGCATAGTTATTAATGAGATTGAGTGATTGCGATTGTATCACGTGGGCGTGTGTAAAACACGTAGCTTTTGAAGGGTGATAAAGTAAAGAAAGAAAACAAATAATTGAATGCAAAAGTCCAACGAATTTATTGAATGAAAGCAGCGAAACAGATAATAACCCTCGTAAGCGAGCCATGATGCCGGGCAAGGCACTAGGCTTTCAAAGTTTATTGTTCAAACATAAAAAATCGAAAAGCAAAACAAAACAAGAGCAATTACTCGACTAAATGAGATAGGTATAGCGTCTTGATCTTCCAATTCTTGAGCCCTTTATACGGAGTTGGGAAGATCCACTTGCGATGTCGAAGTCGTTGTCGTTGTCTTCTATAGCATAGATTCCACTGGCGATGCGGAAAGGAAGTTGGCCACCGTTCGCGGCGTCATCTTGACCTTTGATGGTGAAGCCTAAACCGGTCTTGTCGGTTTGAAAGGAAAATCGGGAGTTGACCCCAAAGCTACCTCCTTATTCAACACTTGAGCATCTTTGAGGCCATCCTAAGCGGAACTTGCGTAACCGGGACGGGAGAGTCAGCATGACTCACGGGGTTGTTTCAAAAGCAGAGTCTCGTAGAATTCACCTTCCATCTCGAGGTATTGGAATGTGTAGATGGTGACCATATACTCTTCCTCACCACACCTTGTAACAACCTTCCCTTTCACGGATACTTTAGCTTTTGATGCAAGGTGGAGTAAGCCTTGCCCATGTATCAAGGGCGTCAGTAGGCAAGAAAGTGGACTGATGTCCATGACAAAGTAGAATCAAAGTCTAGGAACCGACTTTAACAGTGATGAGCTCTCAAGCATTCGTTTAGAACCATCAAAAGCTTTCACAATAATGTCTTTGGGTCTCAAAACCAACCCTTGACATCAAGTCGATCAAAGCGATCTTGGAAGGATATTGAGGCGAACCGGTATCCACCAAAACATGAGACAATGTAACACCCTTGCATTCAACAGAGATGTGCAAGGCTTTGTTGTGTTTCTTTCCGGAAGGAATCAAATCAGCATCAGAGAAGCCTAGGCCGTTGTTGGCAGCCAGGCTAGCAATACACACTTCAAACTGGTCAGTGGTAGTGTCTTGCGGTACGTGATCATTCTTCAGAAACTTTACCAAGGCTTTAGCATGAGCCTCGGAGCACAAGAGAAGAGCAAGCATGGAGATCTTGGATGGAGTCTGTCCCAACTGTTCCACAACATTGTAGTCACTCTTTTTGATAATCTTCAGAATTTCCTCCATTTCCTGTTTGGAGGTGTCTTTAGTAACTTCCTTTGGTATACGGTTGAGCGGGATGAGTCCTGGTTCTTTCCCTCTAGCTTGGGAAGGGTTGAATAAATGGAATGCATTTGAGTCGCGGTGTCTTTGGAGGAGAGATATCTAGAGAATACTCTTGGGTTAGTCACCTTACTTGATCCAGTGATGTTGTCAATGTCGGGAATGGTGGCTTCAGCTGTAAGATCTTCAATGGTCGAGAGGGTCTTGCTTGGCGCCATGATAGTAAACATCACCTCCATAATTCCAAGGATAGCCTTGTCGGAGGAATGGGCGGCCTTGGAGAGTGATGATGAGAGGTGCCACCTAGGCACGGAATCGGAGAGAAATCCTTATTGTGTTAACATCGGCATAGTCTTAGGAACTCGTCACCCCATCCGGTTTATGCGTCTTCAATAGGAATCTTGTAGCTTTCGGAGCAGTGTACTTCACCATGTAATCATACTTTCCACTTGGCTGCCCCAGGTATCCCACGGATGGTATACCTTCGTTTGCATTGTCAATCTTCAACTTAGACATTTCTTCACACGACACACCTTGGTGGCGAAATAGTATCTCACGGTTGTCCATCATGCGAACCGTCTTCTTAACCAAGCACAACCATCGGTGCGAGATGGGCACCAGGCAATTCTGGGCATCTGGATTGACACCTTGCGCAAATTCTTCTTGGTCATCGGAGGATGGTCAAGTCATCTATGTTGAAAACACAAGTATCTTCAACAACAGCATTGGAACTCTTGTCATGATTAGGCATAGGCGCGTTAATCACATTCGGAGTCTCAACAGGAGGATCAAACTCAATCTGCTTAGCTTGAATCATATCTTGAATCTTGTTCTTCAGAGCCCAACAATCATCAGTACTATGTCCTGGGCTATTGGAATGGTAAGCACACTTAGCATTAGGATTGTATCTCGGAGAGGAAGTGTTGATATTCTGAGGAGGATCCCTCAAGGTAATCAGCTCTGCTTTCAACATGTGTTGCAAGGCTTGCGACAATGGCATGTTCATCTTCGTAAAGCTATCTTCGTTCGCGTTCGATTCTGTAGCGTTGTCTGTGAGGTTGTCTTGATGTAGGATTGGAGATCTGCGCCCCACAGTTGAGTGCGGTCGGTCTTGGCTCGGCTTTTCGACCATACACATCATTAGTTTCTTTCTTACCACCAAAGATCTTTTGCACATTTGAACATGTCTCCATCGAATCTTTCGCTCTTGATACTAGCTTGATCGCTCCTTGTCAATATCATTTCGGTGAACTGGTGAAGAGTTTCAATCGGATGATTGAAGAATAGGCTGTCGGTGTTCCATAAACATATCAACCAACTCCTATTCGACAAGGGTGGTTGAACTCTGCTGCTAGATCTCTCCCTTTGAGCATACTCCTTGAACTTCTCATCCGACCCATAGACATGCTTTGTAGTTGCATGCGAGTGGGTGTCAATTGACATTGTACTCATCTTATGCAGAAAGCATCGGCTAAGTTACTCCAAATACGGATACGGTCATTCTCTGGTGATAATACCACTCCAATTGAGTTCGGACAAACTTTCTTGAAAATAGTGCATCCACAACTTTCATCGGTGTGGGGATTGATCTTACGGACATAGGACTTCAAATGCGACTTAGGGCAAGACATGCCGTCATACTTAGCAAAAGTTGGAACTTTGAACTTGGGAGGAATCACAACACGAGGGCGAGACTCAAATCATCAAAATTCAGCCGGACATCTTGAGTTTTCCACACATTGAGACGGTCTTCAAGTTGTTTGTACTTGTCATTCTCATCGAGTATTGGCCATCATCATAGTTCTTCTCAAGCTCGGTGCTGCTTCGCCATCCCCTTGTTACTTTGCTCATCCTCCTTCTTGACACTTTCTTCAGAGAGTTCAATTCGACTAACCACTCTAGGACCACCTTTGTAGCGTCTACCCATGTTGAGGAGACCAACAACCTTCTTCTTTACATTGATGAGCTTCTTGGATCTTCTTGGCCTTGGACCAAGTGGTAAACATCTCTGTGATTCGAGCTTGAAGATCTTTGTGGTGTTCAAGAGCCATTTACGCTAAAATAAATAGCGAGAGAATGAGAAAACCAATCTTCAATGTACACATAATGCAATGTTATGCCATGATATCACGATGTTTATGCAAATGCAATGCAATGTTTTCAAGGACCTTAGAGATTTAAATTTGTTAAACAAGCAATGAACAAACATTTATTAGTACTCTTTTCATTATTCTTTTTTTCTTTTTAAGTACAAAGGATAGTTCAAGACAAATAAAAGAAAATCCTAAAGCTCTAAGTCTCCCATGGGCGCTTCCTCTTGGTGCCGATGTAGGCGTTGATGTTTCGCTCCTCGTGAAGTAGCTTGGTCAACTCTAGCACTTTCTTCTCACTTGTATAACACTGAGCTTCAAAGGTATCTGTTAGTGTTTTAAGTTGGCATCAATTTTGGTAAAACTAGGCTTTAGAAATGTCTTGATAGATGTCATGACATTGAGATTGAAGATAAATCCTCTGGACAAGGATGGTAAAAGTCTGTTCGAGCAGGAAGCTAAAGGCATCTTGAAATTACTGAAAACGATCGATGTCATGCGGATGTTATGACATTGATGTGACATTATACTGCGAATCGAGTTTTCTGATTTTCGGGAAGTTTGTTGAGCATTTTATTTATGTTTTTACATTATTAGAAAGCATGCTCACGTGGCTGCTAGGTTAATCTTAATTAAACCTAAATTGGTTGTTGAACAAACCATGTTTTTAGGAAAATTAAGTAAACCTAGCTATCTTTATGGAAGCCAAAGCGAAGATTGGGCTTCTATATAAAATTCAACCATACTCTCTGCGCCTCTGGATTCCATTGAAGACATTGAAGGCTTTTGTTTGTGTCTTGTTAAAGGTTTATGAGTTGGTCTTTGTAATTCTAGTTTCTCTTGTGAGCCAAGCAACTATCAATTGATAAGTGCATTGGACTAGGATTTGTTGTAAGGTAGTTTATCACTCAAAGCTTTAAAGCACAGTATTTGTCTCTTGATTAAAGCTTTGAAGCAAGATCAAGATATTTTATTGAAGTGTGTCTTCACAATTCAATTAAACAATAGGTTGATATCAACTGCGGTGATTGAGGGGAGTGGTAGGAACTCATATCTAAGTAGGACTTAGGTAAAGGGTCATTGGGTAGTGATTAAGTGAGAAGGGCATCAGCGGTGTGTTGGTACAGAGTCTTTGAATTGATACTACTAATAGTGAACTTTATCCACGGCTTGGTAGCCTCTGGGCGTGGGTTTGTTAGAACCGAGCTGGGTGAACAACTTATTGTGTTATTCTTGCTTTCTATATTTACTATGTGAATTGTTAAGCGATGTCGAGATCTTGTGTCATAACATTCTGTGACATTAAGTATCTGCCGGGAATTTCAATTGGCATCGGAGCGGGCGCCTGCTTGTTATTTGGGTGAGATCTAGGGATAATAGTTTACGGCATAATGGATAAAGCGAGTTGGAGGTAGACCACCTATTCGGATGGGTCTAATTATAGTCTTGGAAGCCTCGTGGTTGCCTTCCTAAGATCGGTGGATATCAAGGCTTGGAGGCTGCTGATAAAGGATGGAAACATCCAACCAAGGTTGAGAAAGATGGGACTCTGTCTTGAAACACGAGGAGGAATGGAGCAAAGAGGAAGAGGCTGGCTGCAGGAAACTCTAAAGCATTGAATGCTTTATTTAATGGTATTGAGAAATATCTTGATTGGTTCATCAATGTGAGCGGCCAAGGATGTTTGGGACACCTCAAAACTACTCATGAGGGAACATCTAAGGTGAAGATGTCAAGACTTGGATGCTCACTACCAAATTTGAGAATTTGAAGATGAAAGAAGATGAGACTATTCATGAGTTTCACATGAATGTGTTGGAGATTGCCAATGCCTCGGGAGCACTTGGTGAAAAGATGTCGGAGGAAAAGGGTGAGAAAGATTCTCGGTCCTTGCCCAAGGTTTGCAATGAAATTCTGCAATTGAAGAGGCTCGGGACATCGACACCTGAAGGTTGAAGCGATAGGATCTCTTATGACTTTTGAGATGGGAATTAGTGGCTGTGACAAGAAGAGCAAGAGCATTGCACTTGTATCAATTCGAAGAAGGATGCAAGGAGGAAGATGAGGAGAATATCGGCTATAGCCATGCTTGGAAGGCAGTTCAACAAATGATCGGGAGAATTGATCCAAAGTCAAGGTCAAATGTCAAGGACCTTTGCATCGACATCGGATCTTATGACTCCAGAGAAGATCCAAGTCGGAGGAAAAAGTCAAAGCGAGAGGTCCAATGTCATGAATGTGAAGGATATGGACATATTAGAGTTGAATGTCCCACCTTTCTTAGAAACAAAAGAAAGGAATGGGCATCACTTGAGTCGATGGTGATTCGGGAAGTGAATCGAGAAAAGGTGCCAAACTTGTCCTTTGTACTCCTTTGGGTGTACAATTCGAGATGGACTCTAGTGATGAGGAAGTAACCTTTGAAGAGCTTCTTTGAGACCTACGAGGCGTGTGTGAAAAATGGTGAAGTGTGTCGTGAGATGAGGAGCAGAAAAAGGCAGATTGAGAAGTTGGAAGCGAGAATGTGAAGCTAGAGGTGAGAAAAAGGAAAACCTGACCACTATAAATCTCCTCAGGTGATATTGTCATGTTGAACTCAAACTTGATCGGATGTCTAAATCATCAAAATGTTGACATCTGAGTCTGAAAAGTTGGATAAAATTCTTGACTTGGACAAAATGCGGAAATAAGCATGGTTTAGGATATGTGGTGAAAAGAAACATTGGTGACATCAAGGAGAAGAGACATGGGAGAACAATGTCAAAACAGCTGTCACAACACAAAACAGGATATGTGTCTGGAACAGGGTATGTGGCTGCAAAGAGATTTGCTAATAACCAGGAAAGGAACAAAACTGGGAAGTCAAAGGCAAAGAGGATGTCTTACCACAAAACAGGAAATAGGTCTGGCTCAGGATATGTGAAGGCTAAGAAATTTGTTGATCACAAAAGGAAAAACAGACCTAATGAACCAATGTCAAAGCAGATGTCACAACATTGGGTTCAACATCAAAATCATAGAAACCTGATCCAAAAGTTTCAAAGATGGAGATGTTATTATTGTGGAAGGTTTGGTCACATAAAGTCCACCTGCTATAGGCTACATGGGTATCCTAATCAAGTTCCATATGTGAAGCCTAAGTTCAACAAGGCATCATACACTCACCAGTGGAAGAAGAAGACTACATACGATAGGACTTTTCCTAGAGTATCTCCCAAGGAAGATTGGTATTTTGATGGATGCTCCAAGCATATATTTGGAGGCAATCTTCTCAATGATGTTAAGCCTCATTCTACCGACTTTGTTACCTTTGGAGATGGAGCTAAAGGAGAAATCAAAGGTGTTGGAAACTCAGCTGTGCAGGTTCCAAACTGAATGGATCTTCTTGGTAAAGGTTTGTTGCAAATCTCATTAGCATAAGTCGGCTATGTGATATGGGATTCACGATCAACTTCACTAAGGCTGAATGCCTTGTGATCAATGATGAACAAGCGGTGATTATGAGAGGAGTCGGATCAAAGGACAAGCGCTACTTGTGGAATCAGGAACCCCACTCGCCATCATGTGCTCTGAGACAAAGATGAAGAAAAAGTGAAGTTGGGAGAACAAGCGATCGGCCACATCTTAGAGAATAAAAGGATCAGGTTCCATAGAAGTCGGATTACCAAGAATTCACATGGGAAAGGGAAAATGCATGGTAATTGTCGGGGGACAAATCGAATGTCACATTCAATGTCCGGACATTTGATCACTCTAATCTTGAAGCAAAGTACAGTTACGGCATGAAAGGCGACCAAGTGTCTTAATGTCAAAGAATACAGGAGAAGAGTATTGGATGACATCCTCATTGTCAGAGGAGGAAATATCATGGTGGCCTTTAGTCATGGTAATCACTTGGAATCTGAAGAAGTCTCAGATAGATTGATGGATGACTCAACACTTCTTTCACAGAACAGGTGTGCAAAGAATTGTGTCAAGAAGCTTGGAATGAGGAATGACACCCACACTAGGACTATTACCCTTCCACATTTGAAGGCGTCCAAAAGAACAAGTGGAAAAGGTGTTGATCAAAGCTTGTGTAAAAGTTTGTTGGATGTGTCTCCTTGAGAATAATCTCACTCTTGGATCGAAGAAGCAAAACTATGTGGTCCTATACAATGTGGTGAACTTGAGATAGCAATTGTTCTAGGGTGATCGGATGAGGCGGAACCGATTGAGTACAATGTCATACAGGATGTCATGACTTTGTCTTTGTGACATTATTACAAAATTCTTGAGACTAGTCAATTTAAGACCTTAAGGGATAAATTGGGTATTGTGTAATACGGTGAAGCCGACTTTGTAGGATTTTGTATCCAAATGTGCGGATAGAGTCGCCACCGACTTTTATTTTATCAATTAAGGAAGGTAAAGTAACGAAAAAAGACCTTCGTTAGATTACGAGTTGGAGAATGGTTATGAAAAGGAAGGTATTAGCACCCTTTCCATCCGTAGTTATCTGGGCTCTTAGTTACTCTAGATCACTTTTAAAATTGCTTTACGTGTGTTTGACAAAATGTTTTGAAAAAAGGCATTTATTTGACTTTGTAATGACTCATGTAGGAGTGTATACAAAGTGTTCGGAAATGTTTTGTTTTGAAAAGATTATGAACTTTGAAAAAAAGTGTGGTGTGAAAAGCACTTGGTTTAGAGCAAGCAACTAAAGACTTATTACCCTCGAGAATTGCGTTTTGTTGTACTTCTACATTCCTTTAGAATGGCGCTAGCCATACCATTAGTTAGTAGGTAGCTCCATTAGTTGGATGTAAGCGGGACATTCGAGAGGACATCGGATGGTCATAGAAGGCAACTTGTAGGAAGTATCCTAGCATTCGAAGGACTATCATCATTTTCGTGGCGACAATCGAGGTCAAGATCATGTATTCGGAGCGACATCGTGGGTCTTATGATCTTTGTATCGAAGGGACTATGATGATTTGTTTGGAAGGCAGCGGTGCTAGAATACCTCTACGTTCGAGGACATGACCATTTGAAATCGAAGGCATCGAGAGAATTACCCTAAGGGTGCATGTGTGAAAAGTGTGTTGATTTGAGAATATGTTATCTTGAAAATTAGTGGGCTATGTCCAATTATTATCTTGCCATACACGCCTAATTACTAGCAATTGATAAGGGTGCGGAAAGTAAAATGCGGAATGTAAAGGTGCGGAAAATAAAACCTACGCTATTACAAGGCTTTGGGGCAGATACATAATTTAAACTTGCGGAAAATAAAAGCCTAATTAAACTATTACAACCCATGAGCAATTACATTATTGGAAAATGAAATAATAAAATGATAAAGAGAAATAAATACGAATCGGATCAACTTTGTACAAAAGTAAGAAATCGGAAAATGCAATATGAATCGAACAAAAGAGAAAATGTTAGAAAAATGCAAATTTTAATATGAGAAATTTAATATATGCTGGAAATAAGGTAAATAAGTTGAAATAATTTTTTGGGATTTTTTGGAAAAGATTTAATAATTAAAATGCAATTTATAATGATTTAAATGCAAAATTAAAAATAAAATAAATATGCATGCAAAAATTATATTTTTTAATTTATTAAATTAAATAAAGGTTTTTAGAAAAATGATGTAAAAAGAAAAAATGTTTTTGGCAATTTTTTAATGCAGAATAAAAATCATGAAAACAATTAAAATAAATGAAAATATTGAAATAATATGAAAAATATGAAAATAGAGTTTTGTAAAAGAAACGAGTTGGTCTTAGCATGGTTCGAACGCGTCTGGCCTTCAAACCTTGAGATCCTTCACTCGACCGCTCGCCATGTGTGCATCCGTGTTTGAAAGCTGGAGCAGTGAAATACAAGCCGCGTCGTCCTCCTATTGCCCGCAATTCGTCTTCTCAATTTGAATTTTAAAAAGTCTGCGTCGGCCATGGTTCGGCCTATGTTCTAACAAAGCGAAAATCAAGCACGCATAATATAAATACATTCTAAAGCCATGGTTCGATTGGAAACATCATTCGAATGCAATGGTCTTGGTCTTGAGGTCCAATTTTCCGTTTAAAGGAAACCCTAAATCGTGTTCGAGGAACCCTAGCTATGTCTGAGTTCTAAGCCATGGAAATACAATTAACACGCGGATATTGCAACTTCTCACTAATCACAAAAACAACATAAAACATGTTAAAAATGCATGATAATTGAAATACGATTTTGAAATTTTCTTGAATAAACCGATTTGATTCTTTGATTCTTGATGGTTTTAAGCAATGTGAGGTGGATCGATTCGGGAGATGTCAAGCAATGTGTTGGACACCTCAAAAGCGATTAACAATTTGGAAGTAGGGTTACCACTTGCTTGTGCACCACGGTTTTGAGCTTTGGAATAGGGTTTGTAGAGCAATTTTTTCGTCCTCTCTTGATAGGTATGCATCATATATTTATACTGGATGGATTTGGGATTGAATTTGGAAAGAATCAATCAATATTCAATGGAAATCAAATTTGATATTTCCATGAAAATCAAATCTTCAAAGCTTGATCAATTTCAATCCAATCTTGCCTTTCTTGCTCCAATTTCGAATTCTGGCATTTGTGAGTTAATTGGACCTTAAGGAAAGAATAAAATCAATCTTTGCCATTAATTTCAATTTTATAATTTATTTTAAGATTTAATTTGTATTTAAATGAATAAATTACAAATTAAATAGAAAAATAAATCAAAAATTCGTGGCTTTGGGCTTGGACACTCCTAATTGCTTGAGAACAAGTTAGGATGAAGAAAAAGTAGGCCCATTTGCAAAAGATTTGATTTTTGAGTATCTCTCTTTGTGCATTTTTCAAAATTACCCAACTTGTGGATGGTGTAACTTGCTCAATTTTCCACATTTTGAGTGTTCTTGGACTTTTGGACTCTAAGAGTCCTCTAAACAATGTCTTTGGTCTCATCTCAATTGGAGTTACCATGCTCAAAATATCTTCAAAACAAAGGTTGACTTTTGTTGACTTTGAAAATGACACTGTAATGTTTTGAGCTATACCTCTCAAATGAAGCATTTTTGGACATTCTTGTGAGACATGAAGTTGTAGAGAATTGAATTTCCTTCAAAACAAGAGTTGGTGGAAAATTTACGAAAGTATGAGAAAGTTATGATCGGTCAAAGTTCGGTTGACTTTTCATCTAGAAACCCTAATTTAGAAAGTTTGACTTTTGAGCAAATCTTGAGTTTTCTTGATGAATCATGATCAACCCTTGATCAAATGATGAATGTTACTTCAAATAGTCGGAGATGGGCTTAGATGCCATCCAAGGCAAGAGTCGCGCTAGACTCGTAGTTCTTTGTTGATAATAAGGAATCGAGAATAAATCTTATGCGATTACTCAGGAGATTGTAATTGGCAAAAATGTGGATAACTTCCATTGTGCATCGGGCGTTGATCCATTGCCCGCCGGAGGATAACTAGAGGTGGTCTTTCGGATAGTTTTCCGTCGGTTGGGGCTTAATCTGGACCCGATCGTCGGGGGTCTGGATAGTTTTCCCGTCGGCTCGGGGCTTAATCTGGACTGTTGCGGTCTTTTCAGATAGTTTTCCGTCGTACGGGGCTTAATCTGGACCTTTTGCGTCAAAGTGAGTACATTTTGGAGAAAACAAGAGAAACTTTGATAGAATATTGTTAGTTTTATGCAAAGTATGATGCATGGCGGTGTATATGAATGACATATGCAAAATTATGACTCTATGAGTAATGTATGAATGATAGATATTGTGATATTTCAAAACATATCCATCTTGAAGAAGATCGGATATTACTGTTTGAAGATTCGACTTACTTGGGATTGAGTGGGTGGAAGTCCACCTTTGAAGGAAAAAGATATCCGGATTCCTCATTGCACTATCGACCAAGTCTTGGGCTTAGATATTCTTGAGGAAGGTAGAATTGAGAAACTCATTGTTGGAGATCTCACAGACCTGCGAGGAGAACACAGGAGGCGATTCGTTGGGGACCTTGCATGTAGATCTGTTGAGGAAATTTAGGAGATGCTCTCTTTGGGTATTAGAGTGTAGATCTTCTTGGAGAGCATTTGGTAATCGGTGAGACCGGGCTAGAAGAGTCGGAGTCCGTTGTAATCTCTGGTGGGGAATAAAGGTGTATGTTTCCTCCGATGCACTATCGACCAAGTCTTGGGTCGGATACACTCTGGGAGAAGGGAGGATTGAGAAATATCATTGGGAATGAAGTGTTCTTGCTTGGAGGCGATGTAACGTTGCTCGGTTGAGTGGAATCACTTTGGTGGATTAACATATACTCCGCTAGGGAAGGTGTGTTATGGTGACACTTTTATGCTGTGGGGAACTATTTGGTGACTTTAAATCGTCCCAATTCACGGAACACTAGTAAGTACTTTTGAATGTTCATTTTCGTATGTTTGTGATTAGATTCTTATTGTCAAATGCGTATAGTCATTCAAAACAAGCGTTGGACTTATTGCAAACGACAACAACAAAAATTGTAAAGAGAAGAAACTTGCGTTCATTTGAAAGGGTGGCGTATGGCCAAGTTGTTTGTACACAAGAAGGTAAAAGCTATCGGAAACAATCTCGTTAAGTTCCAACTATGCTAGTACTCATATATTTCAACTATCTCATCTCCTTCTTTGTCAGAAAGTGAGTAGGTGATCTTCGCCATTTGAATCTTGAATCTTGATAGTAGTGCAGGCGGTGATCTGGAAGAGACATAGTAAATGCGCTTAAATCTAACTTTTGCCTAGACCGCCCTTTGGGTTTGGTCTCTGGGATACCCTTTTGCCCAAGCCTTTTCGGGTTTTCGACTTGCGGTGTACATGTTTTGTATATATCCTTAATTTTGCCCGAACCTTTTGGTTTGAGATACTCCTATTTTTGCCTAGGCGGTCGACCTAGCGGGTCTCTTTATCGTAGTATTTTTGACTATGTCTGCGTTCACGAGGGTGTGGGAAGTCTTCACCATCCATGGTGCTAAGTATCATAGCTCCAGGAAAACATCTTGACTACAAATGGTCCCTCGTGGTGGGAGTCCACTTCCCCAGGATCACCTTGTGGAAGAATGATCGCTTGACTACTAGATCACCGACTTGGTAGACTCGGTGCTTGACCTTCTTATTAAATGTTCGACCATTCGCCGATAAATCATCCATGGCGGATGGATGCGGTCGTTCTCATCGATCAAGTTGATCTGGTCAAGCCGTGTCTGAACCCATCGTCTTCGCCTAACTTTCTGCCTCTGGAGGACTACGGTTGAGGGTATCCGAACCTCGATGGGTAAGGCGGCTTCCATACCGTATACAAGAGAAGGAGGTTGCCCGTTGATGTTACGTCTTTGTGGTCACGATAACCATGAAGAGCAAATGGTATCATCTCATGTCAATCTCTGTAAGTCAACATCATCTTAATAATCTTCTTAATGTTCTTGTTGGCGGCTTCCTGCGCCATTCATCTTAGGCCGTAAGGAGATGAATGTGATGCTTGATCTTGAGCTGCGTGCGAGTTCGGTGATCATCTTGTTGTTGAGATTAGAGCCGTTATCTGTGATAATCCTTTCGGGAGTGCCATCCGACAGATAAGATTATGCTTGATAAATCGAGCCCAACATTCTTGGTAACATATGCATCGAGGTTGCTTCTACCCACTTGGTAAAGTAATCGATTGCCACAAGGATGAAGCGATGTCCATTGGAAGCCGTGGGCTTGATTTCTCGATCATGTCAATGCCCCATTGCAAAAGGCCAAGGAGAGTTAAAACATTGAGTCTTGGAGTGCGTGTACTTTGTCGGCATAAATCGGCATTTGTGACAAGATCGGCGTGGCGGTGACAATCGACTTCCATGGTGGACCAATAGTAACTTTGTTCTCAAAATCTTCTTATCCATAGTGTGTCCGGAGTGGGTACCAAATTAGCCTTCGTGTAACTCTTCCATGATCGCATTGCGGTTTACGGTCTACCGGTAGATAAGCACAAGTCGTGGTTGCGCTTGTATAAGATATCGTTCTTTGAGGAAGAATTTGGATGCAAATCTTCTCATGAACTTCTTATCATTGACAGATGCCCCTGCGGGATATTCTTGAGTCTCAAGATACCTCTTCACGTCATAGTACCAAGGTTTCTCTTCTGTGTCAAGCTCACAACAATACGCTGGTTCGTCGAATCCTCTCAATGATGATCTGGGGAGCCTCGTTGTCCCATCTGACCTTGAACATAGGCGACATAGTAGCCAATCGTCCTTGTGATTCTCTTCTCGTGGAATGTGATCAAAAGTAATCTCTTCGAAGTAAGGGATCAAACTCAGAACATGCTCTCGATACGGAATGAGATTCGGATGCTTCGTATCCCAGTCGCCCTTAATCTGACTGATCACCAAAGCTGAGTCTCCATACACTTGTAAGAACTTGATTCGTAGGTCAATAGCGGCCTTAAGACCCATGATGCACGCTTCGTATTCGGCCATGTTATTAGTGCAACTAAAACAAAGTCTGGCGGTGAAAGGCGTATGTCCGCCGGTAGGGGATGTAATGATGGCGCCAATGCCATTTGCCAAGTGCGTTTGAGGCTCCATCGAAGACCATGGTCCATCGGGATCCTTGTTCAGGTCCTTAAATGCAGGCACAGTTCTTCCAATCGGTGACTAGTAGAACATCTTTATCTGGAAATTGAGCGCATAGGTGATAGTCATCTACGACGATGAGCCAAATGATCGGCTACTACACTTCCTTTGATCGCTTTAAAAGTATCTTTGGATGTCATACTCGGTCAAGACCATTTGCCATCTTGCTATTCTTCAGGGAAGTGGTTTCTCAAAGATGTATTTTATCGGATCCATCTTGAAATCAATAAGGTAGTGTGAGTCAACATATCTTGTCTTAGCCGTGACTGAATAAAGCGTTGCAAGTTTTCTCATTTGTGAGTATCTTGTTTCCGATCGGTAAACTTTTGCTAAGGTAGTATATTGCATGCTCTTTTCGACCAGACTCGTCATGTTGCCCCACACACCCATTGAGTTCTCTAACCTTTATCAAGTACATGATAAGAGGTCTTCCTTGGTAGGTGGCATCGAGGATGGGAGGATTACGTGGGTACTCCTTGATTTTGTCAAAAGCGATCGCAATCGTCGTTCCATTCCACTACTTGATCTTTCTTAAGTAACTTGAAGATTGGCTCACAGTAGCGATTAGGTGTGCAATGAATCGGCAATGTAGTTTAATCGGAAGAAACCTCGACTTCCTTCTCGGTCGGTGGCATCTCTTGAATGGCTCTAACCTTGGCGGGGTCAACCTCAATACCTCTTCCGACTACAAACCCTAGGAGTTTTCGGATCGACTCCAAGGTGCACTTGTTAGGATTGAGTCTCGATCATACTTCTTCAATCATCAAGCAGTTTACGCAAATGATCAAGATGTTCTTCCTCGATGTGATCGAGCTATCATGTAAATCGACATAGACCTCTATCTCGTGATGAATCATGTCATGAAATAATGTCACCATAACACGGCGATAAGTGGCGCTGCGTTCTTCATCAACGGCATAACCTTGTAGCGAGAAAGTGCTTGTGTGTAACAAAGTAGTCTTCTCCATGTCTTGAGGGCCATTTTGATCGATTGTAGGAGAAACCATCCATGAAGGAAAACCTTATCTGGCGGTGTTGTCAACGAACATCAATGTGAGGAAGTGGAAATCGTCTTTCGGACTTGCTTTGTTTAGATCTACGTAATCCACGCACATTCGTACTTTGCCATCCTTCTTAGGTACGGGTACCACATTTGCAACCAGGGATAGGAAATATGACAAAGAAACCCGCATTGGCGCTTCATAACTTGCTTTGATTTTCTCGACATCTCGGGGCGCATCGGACACCTTCATTTCTTTGGGAGAAAACCTTCTTTTCGGCAATCGGTGTACCACAATATCAATGTCTAAACCGGGCATGTCTTCGTATGACCAAGCAAAAACCTCAACATAGTCTCGTAGCATCTGAACCAACCTTTCTTTAACCTTTGTTCTCAAGACCGCTCTATCTTGATCTCTTTTATCTTCGTCGGTACCCAAATTCACAACCTCAACTTGCTCTTAGTGTGTTTTGTATAACTCGCTCTTCTTCTGTGATCTGGCAAGTTCTCCGGCACTTCACAATCTTCCTCACTTTCGTCTTGGCTTGGTAGATCGGATTATCGAAGTCATATTTAGCACTATCATATTGTTATTAGCGAGATTCGGAGTGATTACGATGTATCACGTGGGTGTGTGTAAGAAACACATAGCTTTTTGAAGGGTGATAAAGTAAAGAAAGAAAACAAACAATTGAATGCAAAGTCCACGATTTATTGAATGATAATCATAAGCGACGGATAATAACCCTGTAAGCGAGCCATGATGCCGGGCAGGCACTAGGCTTTCAAAGTTTATTGTTCAAAACATAAAGAAATCGAAAACAAAACAAAACAAGAGCAATTACTCGGCTAAAGGAGATTGGTATAGCGTCTTGATCTTCAATTCTTGAGCCCATGATCGGAGTTGGGAAGATCCACTGCGATGTCGAAGCCGTTGTCGTCGTCTTCTATAGCATGGATTCCACTCTGACTGATGCGGAAAGGAAGTTGGCCGGCACGTTCGCGGCGTATCATCTTCTGACCCTTGATGGTGAAGCCTAAACCGGTCTTGTCGGTTTGAAAGGAAGATCGGGAGCTGACCCCAAGCAGTCTACCTCCTTATTCAGGACTTGATCTTTCGGTGAGGCCATCCTAGGCGGAGCTTGTGTAACCTCGGGAGTGACAGGAGAGTCAACAGGCATGACTCTGGGTATTGTTTCAAAAGCTTGACGGGGAGTCTCGAAGAATTCACCTTCCATCTCAAGATAACGGAATGACTGTAGATGACTGACCATGTACTCCTCTTCACCACACCTTGTAACAACCTTCCCTTTCACGGATATTTCGACACGATGCAAGGTAGAGTGACCTGCCCATGTATCCAGGCGTCAGGTAGGCAAGAGTAAAGGACGGATGTCCATGACAAAGAAAGTAGAATCAAAAGTGCGAAGAACCGACTTTAGATGATGAGCTCTCCAAGTCTTGCGTTTAGAACCATCAAAAGCTCTCACGATAATGCTGGGTCTCGAACCAACCCTTCGACATCAAGTCGTTCAAAGCGATCTTGAAGGATATTCAAGCGAGCAGGTATCTACCAAAACATGAGATAGTGTAGTTCCTTGCATTCAACGAGAGATGTGCAAGGCTTTGTTGTGTTCCTTAGGAAGGAGTCAAATCGACATCGAGAAAGCCTAGGCCGTTGTTGGCAGCCGGGCTAGCAATACAAACTTGAGGCGATCGGTGGTAGTGTCTTGCGGCATGAGCATTCTTGAAACTTCACCAAGGCATTAGCATGAGCCTCGGGCACAAGAGCAAAGCGAGCATGGAAATCTTGGGCCAGTCATCCTAGTGTTCCACAACATTATAGTCACTCTTCTTGATAATCTTGAATTTCCTCCATTTCTTGTTTGGAGGTGTCTTGATAACTTCCTTTGGTACTACGGTTGAGCGGGATGAGCCACGGTTCTTTCCCTCTAGGGGATATTTGAGTAGCGGAATGCTGGAACGAGTCGCGATGTCTTTTGGAGGAGATCTGGAGAGAATACCCTTAGGTTCGGTCACCTTGATCCGGTGATGTTGTCGATGTCGGGAATAGAAACTTGATAAGATCTTCAATGGAGGGTCTTGTTGTTTGGCGCCATGATAGTAAACATCGACTCCATAGTTCAAGGGATAGCCTTGTCGAGGAATATGGAATTGGCTTGAGAAGTGATAATGAGGGCGCCACTCTAGGCAGGAATCGTGAGAGGAAATCCTTATTGTGTTAACATCGGCATAGTCTTACAGGAAATCGTCACCCCATCCGGTCGCCTTAACATCTTCAATAGGAATCTTGTAACTTCTCGAGACGTGTACTTCACCATGTAATCATATTTTCCACTTGGCTGCCCCAGGTATCCCACGGATAGTGCAGTTTCGTTCGCATTGTCGATCTTCAACTTAGACATTTCTTCACCACGCTTACGCACGGTGGTTTCGAAATAGTATCTCACGGTTGTCCATGATACCTGAACCGTCTTCTCGACCAAGCACAACCATCGGTGCGGATGGGCACCAACGACAATCTTGGGCATCTGGATTGACACGACTTGCAACAAATTCTTCTTAACGGTCATCGGAGGAATGGTCAAGTCATCTATGTTGAAAACATAAGTATCATCCCAACACATTGGAACTCTTGTCATGATTAGGCATAGGCGCGTTGATCACATTCGGTCTCAGCGGAGGATCAAATTCAATGCTTAGCTTCAATCATATCTTGAATCTTGTTCTTGAGCCCACAATCATCGATGTTATGTCCGGGCTATTGGAATGGTAAGCACACTTAGCATTAGGATTGTATTTCGGAGAGGAAGTGTTGACATTACGAGGAGGATCCTCAGGTAATCGACTCTGCTTTCAACATGTGTTGCAAGGCTTGCGACAATGGCATGTTGATCTTCGTAAAGCATCTTCGTGGCGCGTTACGGTTCTGCGTTGTCTCGTTGAGGTTGTCTTGATGTAGGATTGGAGATCTGGCCCCCAGTTGAGCACGGTCGGACTTGGCTCGGCTTTTGACCATACGACATTGGCTTCTTTCTTAGCACCAAAGATCTCTTGCGACATTTGAAGATGACTCTACATGGATCTTCCTCTTGATACCGGCTTCAATCGCTCGCTTTGTCAATATCGATTCGGTGAATCGGATGAAGAATTTCAATCGGATGATTGAAGAAGACTGTCGGTGTTCCCATAAACATATCAACCAACTCCCTATTGGACAAGGGTGGTTGAACTCTGCTAGATCTCTCCATTTCGAGCATACTCTTTGAACTTCTCATCACGACCCATAGACATGCTTTGTAGTTGCATGCGAGTGGGTGTCAATTCACATTGTACTCATATTGTCTATAGAAAGCATCGGCTAAGTCACTCCAAGTACGGATACGGTCATTCTCTGGTGATAATACCATTCCAAGCGGGTTCGGACAAACTCTCTTGAAAATAGTGCATCCACACTTTACATCATCGGTGTGGGGATTGATCTTACGGACATAGGACTTCAAATGCGACTTAGGGCAAGACATGCCATCATATTTAGCAAAAGTAGGAACTTTGAACTTGGGAGGAATCACAACACGGGGACAAGACTCGGGTCATCAAAATTCAGCCGGACATTTTGATTTTCCACGACATTGAGGCGATCTTCAAGTTGCTTGTACTTGTCATCTTCCTCAGTCTTGGCCATAATCGAATGATCCTCTCCTCCTTTCTTTGGCTCACGCTGTTCACCTTCATCACCCTTGGTGCTCCCTCGGTATGGACACTTCCTTGAGAGCTCAATCGGTGACCACTTTAGGACCTCCTTTGAAGCGTCTACCCATGTTGAGGGACCAACAACCTTCTTCTTCTTGTTGATGAGCTTCTTCAAATCTTCTTGGCCTTGGACCAAGGTGGTGAACATCTGTGGCCAGGCATTACGAGCACGGAGATCTTTGTGATCTGTTCAAGAGCCATTTACGCTAAAATAAATAGCGAGCAAATGAAAACCAATCTCAATGTACATGTGCAATGTTATGATATGCTATGCAATGTTTATGTGGATGCAATGCAATGTTTTCAAGGACCTAAGAGATTTAAATTTGTTAAACAAGCAATGAACAAACATTTATTAGTACTTCTCATTATTCTTTTTCTTTTTAAGTACAAGAGATAGTTCAAAGCAATAAAAGAAAACATAAACATCCTAAAGCTCTAAGTCTCCCATGGGCGCTTCCTCTTGGTGCCGATGTAGGCGTTGATGTTTCGCTCCTCGTGAAGTAGCTTGGTCAACTCTAGAACTTTCTTCTCGCTTGCATAGCATTGAGCTTCAAAGGTATCCCTCTCTTCTTTAATCTGAATCCAGGATCTCTTCAAGTCTTCAAAATCAGTAGGCATATCAGGATGGAGAACAGCATAGGGTACATCACCTATAGCAACAGGTTCCATAATTACTGGTAAAACAGGCGTAAATGGCATCATGAGGTTTTGAGCTCGAGCTCGCACCCATTTGAGGTAGGGTTCCCAAGGAATGGAGTTCGGGTGCCCCAAAGTCTTGGTATCAATCTTCTTTACCATGCCCCAAGCATGTATAAACCTTCGGTAATGCGGAGATCGTGATTGTAGTCGAACACAACATCTTGGAGAAGCATATCATGGGACCATCTCTTGAGCAAAACCAAGCGGCGTAGAGCTAGAGAAGGGTTGTAAGTAATACCTCCCCTTATACCAAGGAGTGGTACATTAGGAATTCTCCACAGCCTCAATGAATGTGAAGTCTTTTTGAGAGAAAGATTCCAACGGATATCGAATGAGAGAGTGACATTAGTCTTTGAGACCATCTCAACCTTTGTTCGTTCTTCAAACGATGGAGGAAGGTGCGAAATAAACCACCTAGAAAGTAACGGTATACAACACATGAGAGTTCCTTGTCGCTTAGTAGTACAGTGTGGAGAGAATGTAGGATGTCTCCAAGTAAGGTAGGCCTGGATTACGGGTGAAACAACTTGATGGCATTGACATCTATGAATTGATCCGAGTTAGGAATAGAACCAAACCATAAATTAGCAAGGTCACAATGTTTTCAAATGCATGGAAACTCATAACTTTGAGGAATTCTCGGGCTTTCTTGATTAAGAACTTGGAAAGTAAACCCTTAACTCCACTTCTAGTTTCCCAATTGGCTTAATGCGGCGCTTAAGGTGTAAAGCGGATGCGATGTCTTGAACTTAGGAACCTTTTCTAAACCGTTGAATGGCATTTGATCAGAATAGGTACCCCAGTAGCTTAGAGAACTCTTCAAGGTAGGAACCAGCGATAATCGGAAAGTAAAGCAATGGTGTTTCGGATCAAAGAAGCGGAATAGGACATGCATCATATCTTCTTCAAAGCCGGAGATAACCAAATCAAGTAGATAACCATGTCTTTGGATGGTGAGCATGGTGGGAATTTACGAAACCAATTCTTTGAGTTGAGAAGGATACCCATGAAGTTGATTCGGATAGTCTTTCTAGAAGCCATAATCCCTACAAAGCGAGCAAAGATAAATCCCTAGGTCCTTGAAATAGTTAGAAATGATATGCAATGCAAATGATGTCATGATGTCATGTTTAGCACACACAAACAATTCACACAATGAGCCTAGGGTTAAGGCTTGCATGAGGTATAGGTGATTACCCTACCAAAAGTTTGAGTTGGTTCATCTGTCCTATAATAATAAGGGTTCTAGGAATCTCACATCACAGATCTTTCTCGTGGCGCTTATTTCAATCTGACGGCCAAGTGGTCGATCGAAAATGTCCCAAAAGTCTAATCTCAATAGGCGTAGCATCGGTATCAACCAACCTTAGTCGCACCAAAGTCGGCCATCTCACTACCTTCAATGGCCAAGATGGGTCAATTAGGGTTCTAAAAGTTTAGTTAGCGCTTGATGACACCAGAAGCCAAATACTATCTTCAACTTGGGAATGAAGAGTATCGGGACAACCAAAGTGTCACGCTAACGTAGCCATCATGTTGACCGCGTAGTTATCGTCTAGCGAGCGCAATGATCTAATGCTACTTACCTAAAGGAAACCGGATCCGGGTGTAGGATCCCCACAATATAATACCAAACCCTTAAAGATAAAGCATACAAGTCAAACAAAAAGCAATAAAAGTTATCTAGAAATCCCTAAGGCAATTCTCTCTTTTAGGTCATCCCAGTAGTCGCTTGATTACGTGATACGGTGAAGTGACTTTGTAGGATTTTGTATCCAAATGTGCGGATAGCAAGTCGCCACCGACTTTTATTTTATCCAATTAAGGAAGGTAAAATAACGAGAAAAAGACCTTCGTTAGATTAAGTTCGGAGAATGGTTATGAAAAGGAAGGTATTAGCACCCCTTTCCATCCGTAGTTATCTCTGGGCTCTTAGTTGCTCTAGATCACTTTTTAAAATTGCTACATGTGTTTGACAAAATGTTTTGAAAAAAGGCATTTCGCTTTGACTTTGTAATGACTCATGTAGGAGTGTATACAAAGTGTTGGAAATGTTTTGTTTTGAAAAGATTTGAACTTTGAAAAAAGTGTGTGTGTGTGAAAAGCATTTTTAGAGCAAGCAACTAAAGACTTATTACCCACGAAATTGGTCGTTTTGTTGTACTTCTACATTCCTTTAGAATAGCTAGCCATACCATTAGTTAGTAGGTAGCTCCATTCGTTGGATGTAAGCGGGACATTCGAAGGGACATCGGATGGTCATAGAAGGCAACTTGTAGGAAGTATCCTAGCACATTCGAAGGACTATCATCATTTTCGTGGCGACAATCGAGGTCAAGATCATGTATTCGGGCGACATCGTGGGTCTTATGATCTTTGTATCGAAGGGACTATGATGATTTGTTTGGAAGGCAGCGGTGCTAGAATACCTCTACGTTCGAGGACATGACCATTTGAAATCGAAGGCATCGAGAGAATTACCTAAAGGGTGCATGTGTGAAAGAAGTGTGTTGATTTGAATATGTTATCTTGAAAATTAGTGGGCTATGTCCAATTATTATCTTGCCATACCGCGCTAATTACTAGCAATTGATAAGTGCGAAAAGTAAAATCACGGAATGTAAAGTGCGGAAAATAAAACCTCGCTATTACAAGGCTTTGGGCGGATACATAATTTAAACTTGCGGAAAATAAAAGCCTAATTAAACTATTACAACCATGAGCAATTACATTATTGGAAAATAAATAATAAAATGATAAAGAAAAAATAGAATCGGATCAACTGTACAAAAAGTAAGAAATCGGAAAATGCAATATGAATCGAACAAAAGAAAATGTTAGAAAAATGCAAATTTTAATATGAGAAAATTAATATATCTGGAAATAAGATAAATAAGTTAAAATAATTTTTGAGATTTTTGGAAAAGATTTAATAATTAAAATGCAATTTATAATGATTTAAATGCAAAATTAAAAATAAAATAAATATGCATGCAAAAATTATATTTTTTAATTTATTAAATTAAATAAAGGTTTTTAGAAAATAATGTAAAAAGAAAAATGTTTTGGTAATTTTTAATGCAGAATAAAATCATGAAAACAATTAAAATAAATGAAAATATTGAAATAATATGAAAAATATGAAAATAGAGTTTTGTAAAAAAGAAACCAGAGTTGGTCTTAGCATGGTTCGAACCCGCGTCCTGGCCTTCAAACCTTGAGATCCTTCGCTCTGACCGCTACGCCATGTGTGCATCCGTGTTTGAAAAGCGGAGCAGGTGAAATACAAGCACACGTCGTCCTCCTATTGCCACGAATTCGCGCCAGACTTCGTCTTCTCCAATTTGAATTTTTAAAAAGTCTGCGTCGGCCATGGTTCGACGCTATGTTCCTGGCAAAACTGAAAATCAAGCACGCATAATATAAATACATTCTAAAGCCATGGTTCGATTGGAAACATCATTCCGAATGCAATGGTCTTGGTCTTGAGGTCCATTTTTCCGTTTAAAGAAACCCTAAATCGTGTTCGGGAACCTAGCTATGTATCTGAGTTCTAAGCCATGGAAATACAATTAACTTGCCCGGATAAACTTGCAAACTTCTCACTAATCACAAAAACAACAATAAAACATGTTAAAAATGCATGATAATTGAAATCGATTTTGAAATTTTCTTGAACAAACCGATTTGATTCTTTGATTCTTGATGGTTTTAAGCAATGTGAGTGGATCGATTCGGGAGATGTCAAGCAATGTGTTGGACACCTCAAAACGATTAAGCAATGAGTAGGGTTACCACTTGCTTGTGCACACGGTTTTGAGCTTTGGAATAGGGTTTGTAGAGCAATTTTTAGTCCTCTCTTGATAGGTATGCATCATATATTTATCTTTGGATGGATTTGGGATTGAATTTGGAAAGAATCAATCAATATTCAATGGAAATCAAATTTGATATTTCCATGAAAATCAAATCTTCAAAGCTTGATCAATTTCAATCCAATCTTGCCTTTCTTGCTCCAATTTGAATTCTTTGGCATTTGTGAGTTAATTGGACCTTAAAGAAAGAATAAAATCAATCTTTGCCATTAATTTCAATTTTATAATTTATTTTAAGATTTAATTTGCATTTAAATGAATAAATTACAAATTAAATAGAAAAATAAATCAAAATTCGTGGCTTTGGGCTTGGACACTCCTAATTGCTTGAGAACAAGTTAGGATGAAGAAAAGTAGGCCCATTGCAAAAGATTTGATTTTTGAAGTATCTCTTTGTGCATTTTTCCAAAATTGCCCAACTTGTGGATGGTGTAACTTGCTCAATTTTCCACATTTTGAGTGTTCTTGGACTTTTGGAAAGCTCTAAGAGTCCTCTAAACAATGTCTTTGGTCTCATCTCAATTGGAGTTACCATGCTCAAAATATCTTCAAAACAAAAGTTGACTTTTTGTTGACTTTGAAAATGACACTGTAATGTTTTGAGCTATACCTCTCAAATGAAGCATTTTTGGACATTCTTGTGAGACATGAAGTTGTAGAGAATTGAATTTCCTTCAAAACAAGAGTTGGTGGAAAATTTACGAGAAAGTATGAGAAAGTTATGATCGGTCAAAGTTGATTGACTTTTCATCTAGAAACCCTAATTTAGAAAGTTTGACTTTTGAGCAAATCTTGAGTTTTCTTGATGAATCATGATCAACCCTTGATCAAATGATGAATGTAACTTCAAAATGAGGATGTTGACCAAAAATCGAAGTTTTGTTGTATGTTGACCACAGTTGACTTTTTGTCCAATACAGATTTTCAACCATCGAGCAATTATCGAGGAAACTTGACTTGTGAAGCTTGAAACTTGACATGGAGAATCTTTGAAGCATATGAGGAGGCATGAGGGCCATTGGAGATGTTGGAAATCCATCTTGACTTGAGAGATACCAAACCCTAGTTTGGGTTGATTGTCTAGGAGAGTTTGTCGATCAACTCTTGAGGAATCCTTGAGTATGGATGTATGAAATCTCTTGAGTAGATGGAGGCAAATTTTGGGGTATGACATGGTCAACATGAAGTTGTAGCATTAACTTAGGTAACAACAAGGGATGAAAAGATTGTTTATTTCAATTACTTATAAGTGGGCCATTTAAGTATTTTCATCCCCATTTTAAAAATTGAAAGAATAGGAAGAGACATCCATATATAAGAGTTTCTCCATTTGAAGTAACATCTACACTTCGCTAAAGAAACTACAGATCCCTTGCCATTTTCATCTCACTCTCAAAAACCATCGTGAAAAATGTCTTCATCTTATCATCATCCCAACAATCGGATCTTCATCTCCTTCAATGAGAAGTTAGGTCAAGTGAAACCATGCAAGTTGAAGCATTGTGATTACTCCACTGCGTACCATGGCAAGCTGACCCGAGAAAGGAGTCAAGCTACGCACAAGAAATGCAAGAAGACGCAGGCATCCCTTACGGTAAGACCTCTATTCATCATCCTCCTCTCCGGGACTAGGTGATTGCATGTGGCCATAGCTAGGATAGTGTCGATATCCTAAATGGAATAAAAGCATGCACAGGATCTCAATCCCCAGATCATAAGTCATTAGCTGCTTGGCGGTTGATCCGGATGTCAATGAGGATGTCAAGACATCGATGATAATGTTGACTCCCTGTCAAGGTTGATGAAAACCACTTATTTCGGTTCTGCAAGGTATCGAAATGATAATGTAGTGGAATCCTGGCGATAATGTGAATGAGATCACGATGAGACTCTTGAGAAATCTCGGATCATTGTACCCACGATAACTCTCCTACTGTCTCTGTTGATAACATATCGGCGGTATTCTTGAAGATACTCTGAGAAGAACCCGATCGAGAATATGGTTTCTCATATCATCAACCTAGATGAGGAGTTTCGATAATGATCTCATAGCCAAAATTGAATCGGCATTGCGGAAGGGTTATGAATAGGAAGGGAAGAAAAATGATGTTCTTGAGAAGAAGGTGTAGGAACATGCGGTAGGGCAACAAGCTTGGAACTTCCAAGGAAGAACAAAGTCAAGAATGCTAGTGATACCCCTAAAGCAAGAGCACTTCAATAGTAAGGAAAGCACACAGGCCCTCAAATCGGGATGACTCGACTTTGATGTTGGAGAATGTCTCGACATTCATTCAAAAGAAGGTTGTCTCTTGGGAAAATGCCATTGTCCACGAAGTGCCAATTGATAACATCTCCTTTCACCATCCACGAAAATGCTAATAGGTGGAAGTATGAGTTTGAAGAAAATTGCCTGGAGGAGGCTGAATAAAGATGCCCTTGAATGCAAGGAAGTGGTTGATCGATCGAAGTGGGTTGATGAGCTGTGGTGAAGTTCTCAAATTGTTATGAAGGCTTGGTGAAGGAGTTTGTTGTAAACCTATCCAGGTGGATGTCTTGATGGAAGTTATTGGACTTTCAAAGCTGTGTTTGTTAGGGAAGAAAAGTGAAGTTTTCCCAAGTAATCAACAAGTATTTGGGAGATCGGAGGAAGCTCAACTGAGTTTGAAGAAGCGATAATCAAGTGTGTCAAACAATTCTGCCAAACAAGTAAAACATTGGCCAGAAGGAAAAACTCTGCTAGCAAGTTAAGTGTCAAATTTGCTATTTTGCACAAGATAGGTGCGATAGCTGGGTTCCCACAAACCACAAGTCAACCATCTCCATTGGTGCAGGAGGTTCATCTTTGTTGTTGGAACAAAAGCAAAGTTTGACTATGGAAGCTACATATTTGATCGAGATCCTAAGACATCTTGTGACTATGCTATAAAAGGACCAATAGCATTTCCCTCCCTCTGTGTGGAATCATAATGATGATGCCACGACATTACGGGGATAGGGATACAATATGCAAAAGAGCTCCTGGCCTTGGCTTCCACTCAAAGCTGTTTCAAGGGAAGCATGTTCGACATTGTCATGACATCTCTGAGACATCATCTGTCAAGCCAAACTCTCGGAGGGCAAATGTCATTCTTTGTGTTAAAAGAGACATGTAGGGAACTTGAAGCAAGAAGCGAGACCATAGAAGGCAGATCTCTACTCTTGAAAAGAAGAAGACAGAGGTTGAGGAAGAAAGGATTGGCGATGAGGCTTACGGTGAAAATATGGATCTTGATGGGGATCTTGATCTTGATCAAACAGCTTGCTAAAGAAGGATCGAAAAGCTTCCTTCACGGTGCTTCTTGAGAAGAAGAGAACTGATTGTTGCTAGTTTTATGTGCCCGGTTGCCCTCTTTACGTGTTGTTTTCTCTTATTAATTTGTTCCTTTGTTGTTTTGAGTGTGTATTCGGATGAATGTAATTGTGTTGTGGATGTGTAACCTTGCATAGTTATGGTGTTTTCCTTCGATACTCCTTGATGTTAATTGTTTGGGCAGGATATATTGTTTTCTTTGGCCCTTTGTGGCTAAAAGGGGAGAAGAAATATTGTGGGAAGTATTGATTTTGGGAAGCTGTATGGGAGTTTAAAGCGTATGGGAGTTTAAAATTTGTGGGCAATTGTATGTAGGGCAATTGTGGGAATGTTGGGACTTTTGTATGGGTAGAATTTATCTTCTCTTAGTTCTAGTCACTTGAAGCTTAGGAAAGCTTAGGAAATCTTAGAACTAGGTTGTTAGTCTTCTGCTGCATTTGTACTACGATAGGTCAAGTAGTTTTAGCCAAAATGTACCAAGGGAGTTTGTTAGTGTTTTAAGTTGGCATCAATTTTGGTAAAACTAGGCTTTAGAAATGTCTTGATAGATGTCATGACATTCGATTGAAGATAAATCCTCTTTGACAAGGATGGTAAAATACATTCGAGCAGGGAAGCTAAAGGCATGTTTGGAAATTACTGAAAGCGATCGATGTCATAGAGATGTTATGACATTCGATGTGACATTCTGCGGAATCGAGTTTTCTGAGATTTTCGGGAAGTTTGTTGAGCATTTATTTATGTTTTTACATTATTAGAAAGCATGCTCACGTGGCTGCTAGGTTAATCTTAATTAAACCTAAATTGGTTGTTGAACAAACCATGTTTTAGGAAAATTAAGTAAACCTAGCTATCTTTATGGAACCCAAAAGCGAAGATTGGACTTGCTATATAAATTCAACCACCTCTCTGACCACGCCTCTGGATTCCATTGAAGACATTGAAGGCTTTTGTTTGTGTCTTGTTAAAGGTTTTAACGAGTTGGTCTTTGTAATTCTAGTTTCTCTTGTGAGCCAAGCAACTATCAATTGATAAGTGCATTGGACTAGGATTTGTTGTAAGGGTAGTTTATCACTCAAAGCTTTAAAGCACAGTGTTTGTCTCTTGATTAAAGCTTTGAAGCAAGATCAAGATATTTTATTGAAGTGTGTCTTCACAATTCAATTAAACAATAGGTTGATATCACTGCGGTGATTGAGGGAGTGAGTAAACTCATATCTAAGTAGGACTTAGGTAAAGGGTCATTGGGTAGTGATTAAGTGAGAAGGCATCAGCAGGTGTGTTGGTTGTAGAGTCTTTGATTGATACTACTAATAGTGAACTTTATCCACGGCTTGGTAGCCTCGGGCGTTTGTTAGAACCGGCTGGGTGAACAACTTATTGTGTTATTTTTGCTTTCTATATTTCTTGTGTGAATTGTTAAAGCGATTAATAAATCTTATGTCATAACATTCTCTGTGACATTAAGTATCTGCTGCCGAGAATTCAGTATCCTCTCTTCTTTAAATTTGAATCCAGGGATCTCTTGGTCTTCAAAATCGATGGGCATGTCGGGATGGAGAGGTATAGATCGTCACCTATAGCAATTCCATAATTCTTGGTAAAGCAGTGAATGGCATCATGAGGTTTGAGCTCGATCTCACCCATTTCGAGGTAAGGTTCCCAAGGAATGGAGTTTTGGTGCCCCAAAGTCTTGGTATCGATCTTCTTCACCATGCCCAGGCGTGTATGAACCTTGTCGGTAATTACGGAGATCGTGGTTGTAGTCGAGCACAACATCTTGGAGAAGCATATCATGTGGACCATCTCTTGGGCAAAACCAATGGCGTAGAGCTAGAGAAGGGTTGTAGTAATACCTCCCTTATACCAAGTAGTGGTACATTAGAATTCTCCTGGCAATGAAGGTGAAATCTTTTGAGAGAAAAGATTCCAACGGATGTCGGAATGAGAGAGTGACATTAACCTTTGAGACCACTTCAACCTTTGTTCGTTCTTCAAAGCGATGGAGGAATGAAATAAACCACACAGGAAAGTGCGATATGCAACACATGAGAGTTCCTTGTCTCTTGATAGTTAGTGTGGAGAGAATGTAGGATGTCTCCAAGTAAAGTAGGCACGAGTTGCGGGTGAAACAACTTGATGGCGTTGACATCTATGAATTGATCGAGTTAGGAATAGAACCAAACCATAGATTAGCAAGGCCACAATGTCTTGAATGCATGGAAACTCATAACTTTGAGAAATTCTCGGGCTTTCTTGATTAAGAACTTGGAAAGTAAACCCTTAACTCCACTTCTAGTTTCCCAATTGGCCGATGTCGGCGCTTAAGATGTAAAGCGATGCAATGTCTTCGTGCTTAGGAACCTTTTCTAGACCGGTGAATGGCATTTGATCAAGAATAGGTATCCCAAGTAGCTTAGAGAACTCTTCCAGTAGGAACCAAGCGATAATCCGAGATGTAAAGCAATGGTGCTTGGATCAAAGAAGCTGAAATAGGACATGCATCATATCTTCTTCAAAGCGGAGATAACCAAATCAAGTAGATAACCATGTCTTTTGATGGGCGAACATGGTGGGAACCTCTGAAACTAATTCTTTGGTGAGAAGGTATACCCATGAAGTTGATTCGAATAGTCTTTCTAAAGCCATAATCCCTACAAAGCGAGCAAAGATAAATCCCTAGGTCCTTGAAATAGTTAGAAATGATATGCAATGCGAGATGATGTCATGATGTCATGTTTGGCACACTGAACAATTCACACAATGAGCCTAGGGTTAAGGCTTGCATGAGGTATAGGTGATTACCCACCAAAAGTTTGAGTTGGTTCATCTGTCCTATAATAATAACGGGTTCTAGGAATCTCACATAATTGATCTTTCTAGTGTTTATTTCAATACGACTACCAGTGGTCGACGAAAATATCCCAAAAGTCTGATCTTAATGGCGTAGCATAGAGTATCAGCCAACCTTAGTCTGCACCAAAGCGGCCATCTCTACCTTCAATGGCCAAGATGGGTCAATTAAGGTTCTAAAAGTTTAGTTAGCGCTTGATGACACCACGCAAAAGCCAAATACTATCCTCGACTTGGGAATGAAGGTATCGGGACATCCAAAGTGTCACGCTAACGTAGCCATCATGTTGACCGTTTGATATCGTCTAGCGAGTCGCGACGATTATTGCTACTTACCTAAAAACCGGATCGGTGTAGGATCCCCACAAATATAATACCAAGCAACCCTTAAAGATAAAGCAAGCAAGTCAAACAAAAAGCAATAAAGGTGATCTAGAACTCCTAAGGCATTCTCTCTTAGGGTGTCTCCCGTGATGCTGATTACATGTCTGGTGGCCCGACTTTTTAGTGTTTTGTATGCAAATGTGCGGATAGCAAGAGTCGCCACCGACTTTTATTTTATCAATTAAGGAAGGTAAAAGTATAGAAAAAGACCTTTGTTAGATTACAGAGTAAGGAGAAAGGTTATGAAAGGGAAGGTATTAGCACCCTTTCCATCCGTAGTTATCTCGGGCTCTTAGTTGCTCTTAGATCACTTTAAAATTGTGCTTTGTGTGTTTGACAAAATGTTTTGAAAAAAGGCATTTCGCTTTGACTTTGTAATGATTCATGTAGGAATGTATACAAAGTGTTTGGAAATGTTTCGTTTTGAAAAGAGTTTGAACTTTGACAAAAGTGTGAGGTGTGAAAAGCATTTGATTTGAGCAAGCAACTAAAAGTCTTATTACCTACTCGAATTGGTCGTTTCGTGTTGTTTCGTTCCTTTAGAATAGCGCTATCCATACCATTAGTTGGTAGGTAACTCATTTGTTGGATGTAAAGGGACATTCGAAGGACATCGGATGGTCATGAAAGCAACTTGTAGGAAGTATCCTAGCATATTGAAGGGACTATCATCATTTTCGTGGCGACAATCGAGGTCAAGATCATGTATTCGGAGGCGACATCGTGGGTCTTATGATCTTTGTATCGAAGGGACTATAATTTATTTTGAAGCAGCGGTGCTAGAATACCTCTACGTTCGAGGAGAATTACCCTAAGGGGTGCATGTGTGAAGAAGTGTGTTGATTCGGATATATGTTATCTTGAAAATTAGTGGGCTATGTTCAATTTATCTTACCATACGCCTAATTACTAGCAGTTTATAGGGTGCGGAAATTAAAATCGGAATGTAAAGATGCGGAAAGGTAAATGTCCTACGCTATTACATGGCTTTGGGGCGGATACATGATTTAAACTTGCGGAAAATAAAACCTAATTTAAACTATTACATCCCATGAGCGATTACATTATTGGAAAAATAAAGCAGTAAAAGAAAGCGTCCGAAGCGGAATAACACGTGAAGCGATAAGAGAAATCGGAAAATATAATGAAATCGAATAAGAGAAAATGTTAGAAAAATGCAAATTTTAATTGGGAAAAATAATGGAAATAATATAAATATGCTAAAATAATTTTTGGGATTTTTGAATGCAATTTAATAATTAAAATAAAATTAAGATTGATTTAAATGCTAAATTATGAATAAAAATAAATATGCATGCAAAATGATATTTTTAATTTTATAAATTAAATAAGTATTTTCTGAAAATAAATGCAAAAGGAAAAATATTTTGATGATTTTTAATGCATAAATAAAAATATGAAAAGAATTAAAATGATATGCAAAATATTAAATAAAATAAAAAATATGAAAATGAGTTTTGTAAAGAAAAACCAAATGGTCTGCATGGTTGAGCTGGAGACATGTGAAGCATCCATCAAGAGCATGTAACCAAGCTGAGCCAAGTGTGCAAGCATGTTTGGAAGCGGGTGAGTGGATTACAAGTAACTTTCCCATGCCACGAGCTCGCCAGTCATCGTCTTCTTCGTTTTGAAATTTTAAAAATCAGCGTAAGCATTGCTCGACGCTATGTCCCCAACAAAAATCAAAATCAGCATACATAATATAAATAAGTTCTAAAGCCATGGTTCGATTCACGAGATCATTCAAAACGCATTGGTATGGTCATGGTCCAATATTTAAGAAACCCTAAAGCGAAAACCTAACAATGGTGATCGTGTTCTGGCCATGGAAATTCAATTAGAGTGCCCGAGAAAACTTGCAAACACATCACTAATCACAAAAACAAACACAAAACATGTTAATAATGCATGAATAACGAAATACGATTTTGAAATTTTCAAGAACAAACCAAATTAATTTCTTGTTTACGGATGGTTTTGATCAAAGTAAAGGTGCGGATCGACTCGGGAGGTATCAAGGAATGTTGGACACCTCAAAATTGATTGAAAATTTGAAATAGGATTGCACTTCTTGTTTACGGTTTTTTAGTTGCAACAAGGGTTCTTGAGCCAATTTTCTACCCTAATCGTGTGGTATGTATCATGTATATATAGTAGAAGGATTTAGAGTTGTTTTGGGAAATATTTAATCAATGATCAATGCCAATCAAATTTGATTTTTGTACAAAATCAAATCTTCAAATTACAGTCAATTTCAATCCAATCTTGCCATATCCATCAAATTTCAAAAATTGCTGGCTTTTAATGAGTTGATTGGATCTCAGGAAGAAATAAAAATCAAGTTTGCAATTAATTTCGATTTTATACTTTATTTTTAAATTTAATTTGTATTTAAATGAATAAATTCCATATTAAATAGAAAAATAAAATAAAAATTCGTGGCATTGGGCTTGGATATTCCTAATTGTATAAGGAACAAGTTTGGATGAAGGAAAAGTAAGCCCATTTGCAAAAATTTGATTTTGAAGCATCTCTCTTTGTGCACTCTTTCAAAATTGCCCAACTTGTGAATGGTGTATCTTGCTCAATTTTCCATATTTGTGAGTTTTCTTGGACTTTTGGAAAGCTCTAAGAGTCCTCTAACCAACCATTTGGTCTCATCTCAATTGGGTTCCCATGCTCAATATATCCTCAAAACAAAATGTTGACTTTTGTTGACTTTGAAAATGACACAATAACGTTTTGAGCCATACCTCTCAAATGAAGCATTTTTGGACATTCTTGTGAGACATGAAGTTGTAGAAATTGAATTTTCTTCAAAACAAGAGGTGGTGGAAAAATTTACGAGAAAGTATGAAGAAGTTATGATCGATCAAAGTTCGATTGACTTTTCACCTAGAAACCCTAATTTAGAAAGTTTGACTTTTGAGCAAATCTTGAGTTTTCTTGATGAATCATGATCAACCCTTGATCAAATGATGAATATAACTTCAAAATGAGGATTTTGACCAAAAATTATGAAGTTTGTTGTATGTTGACCACAATTGACTTTTGTCCAATCTGTGATTTTCAACCATCGAGCAATTATGCGAGGAAACTTGACTTGTAAGGCTTGAAACTTGACATGGAGAATCTTTGAAGCATATGAGGAGGCATGAAGACCATTGGAGATGTTTGAAGTCCATCTTGACCTGGGAATTGCCAAACCCTAGTTTGGGTTGATTGTCTAGGAGAGAATTTGTCTGATCAACTTTGAGGAATCCTAGAGTATGGATATATGAGATATCTTGAGGAGATGGAGGGAAAATTTTGGGGTATGACACCTTCAAAAGCTATGTGTTTCTTACACACACCCGTGATACTGCTGCAGAATACTCGAATCTCGTTGATAACAGCTATGCTATTGTTAAATATGACTTCGATAATCGATCTACCAAGCGAGAAGGCGAAAGTGAGGAAGATTGTGAAGTGCCGGAGAACTTATCGGACTTTCGACAAGAAGATCGAGTTATCTGACCACCGAAAAGAGCAGTGGAGGTTGTGAATTTGGATGCGTGAAGACGGAAAGAGATCAAGATAGGGCGGGTCTTGAGAGCAGTGTTAAAGGGTTGGTTCAGATGCTACGAGACTATATTGAGGTTTTGATTGGTCATAAAGACATGCGGGTTTGGACATTGATATTGTGGTACAACGATTGCTTGACAAAGAGAAGGTTTTCTTCTGTGAAGCGGAAGGTTCATCGTATCGTCTGAGATGTCGGGAAAATCAAAGCAATTCAACGTCGGTTTCTTAGTTGTTACTTCCTATCCACGATGGGTTGCTAATGTGGTGCTTGTGCTAAGAAGGATGGAAAAGTATGAATGTGTGTGGGTACAGAGATCTGAACAAAGCAAGTCCGAAGATGATTTCCGCTACCTCATATTGATGTCACAGTCGACAACAACACTTTCGACATAAGGTTTTCTCCTTCATGGATGGTTTCTCGATTACAATCAGATTAAAATGGCTCACGAAGACATGGAAAAACTACTTTCGTTCACGTTGGTTTTCTGCTGGTTATGCTTGTTCGGACGGAAGAACGATGGCGCCACTTCGTCGATGCCATGGTGGCGTTATTTCGTGACATGATTCATCACGAGATAGATGTCTCGTCGGCGACATGATAGCTCGATCCGCGGTGAAGAAGAACATCTTGATCATCTCGGAAATTGTTTGATAGGTTGAAGAATGCGGTGAGACTCAATCCTAACAAGTGCTTTGGATTCAGATCAGGAAAACTCCTAGGGTTTGTTGTCGGTGGTAAAGGTATTGATTGTTGACCCAAGGTTAAAGCTATTCAAGAAATGCGTCCCGCACGAGAAGGAAGTTAGAGGTTTTTGGGCCGATTGAACTACATTGCAGATTCATTGCACTACTTTGTGAGCCAATCTTCAAGTTACTTAAGAAGATAAAGTGGTAGAATGGAGCGACGATGCGGATCGCTTTTGACAAAATCAAGGCGTACCTGAATCCTTCATCCACGATGCACGTTGCGAAGACCTCTTATCATGTACTTGACAGTGTTAGAGAACTCAATGGGGTGTGTTGGGGCAACATGGCGAGTCAGTCGAAAAGAGCATGCAATATACTACCTTAGCAAAAGTTTACGTGTGAAACAAGATACTCACGACTCGAGAAAACTTGCAACTTTAGCTTGGGCTGCTCGCCGACTAAGAGCGTTATGTTGACACTACCTTGTTGATTTCCAAGATGGATCCGATAAAATACGTATTTGAGAAACCGACTCTCCGGAAGAATAGCAAGATGGCGGATGATCTTGACCGAATCGACATCAGTACACTTCTCGTAAAGCAATCAAAGGAGTGTAATGTAGTCATTTGGCTCATCGAGCCGTGAAGACTATCACCTATGCGGTTAATTTCCGATGAAGATGTTTTGTTATTCTTGATTGTGAGGAACT
>CM038793.1:139661092-139990196 GCA_021764765.1 Vicia sativa | reverse complement strand
ATGGCAAAGCATTTTTCACATGTTTGCAATTTTTTCTATTTTCATATTTTCACCCATTTAATTTATCTTTCATAATTTTTATCATGCATTTAAAAATACCAAAATATTTATTTTTGCATACACATCAGAAAATGTTTATTTAATTTATAAAATTAAAATATTATTTTTGCATGCATATTTAATTTAATTTATTTTATCATTTAAATCACTTTAATTGATTTTTAATTATTAAATTAACTCCAAAAATCCCAAAAATTATTTTAGCATATTAATGTTATTTCCAAGATGAAAACATTTTTTCATTCAAAAATTATTATTTTTACTAACATTTTCCTCTTATTCAATTTCCTCGATTTCGGCTTTTTCATCCTGCTCACGTGTTATCCTGCTTCTGCAATTTTTTATCGCTTTTCTTTTCATATTATGTAACTACCTATGGGATGTAATAGTTTAATTAGGACTTTTATTTTCCGCACTTTAAATTATGTATCCGCCCTAAAGCCATGTAAAAGCGTAGAATTTACTTTCCGCACTTATTCTTTCCGCATCTTACAACCTAGTAATTAGGCGTATGGCAAGGTAAAATTGAATGTAGCTCACTCTAATTTTCAAGATAAAATACCTGAAATCAACACACTCTTCTTTACGCACCCCTTAGGGTACTTCTCGTTGCCTTTACGAATTCAAATGGTCATGTCCTCGAACGAGAAGTATTCTAGCACCGCTGTTTCAAAACAAATCATCATAGTCCTTCGATACAAAGATCATAGACCCAATGTCGCCACGAATACATGATCTTGACCCTCGATTGTCGCCACTAAAATGATGATAGTCCCTTCGAATTTGCTAGGATATTTCCTACAAGTTGCTTTCTATGACCATCCGATGTCCCTTCGAATGGCCCGCTTAAATCCAACGAATAGAGTTACCTACCAACTAATGGTATGGATAACGCTATTCTAAAGGAAAGTAAAACAACACGAAAATGACCAATTCTGAGTAGTTAATAAGACTTTTAGTTGCTTGCTCTATCAAAATACTTTTCACACCACACACTTTTTTTTCAAAGTTCAAAACTCTTTTCAAAAACGAAACATTTCCGAACACTTTGTATACATTCCTACATGAATCATTACAACGTCAAAGCGAAATGCCTTTTAAAAAACATTTTTGTCAAACACACAGAAAGCACAATTTTAAAGTGATCTAAGAGCAACTAAGAGCCCGTAGATAACTACGGATGGAAAGGGATGCTGCTACCTTCCCTTTTCATTACCTTCTCCCTTACTCAGAATCTAACGAAGGTCTTTTCCTGTTCTTTTCACCTTCCCTTAATTGGATAAAAGAAAATTCGGTGGCAACTCTTGCTATCCGCACATTTGCAATACAAAAACCTACAAAGTCGGTTCACCGACATGTAATCGGGCGACTACTGGGAGAAACACTAAAGAGAGAATTCCTTAGGGATTTCTAGATCACCTTTATTGCTGCTTGACTTGCTTGCTTTATCTTTAAGGGTTGCTTGGGTATTATATTTGTGGGGATCCTACACCCGATCCGGTTTTAGGTAAGTAGCAATAATCGTCACACCGTTAGACATATCAAAACGGTCAACATGATGGCTACGTTAGTGACACTTTGATGTCCCGATACTTCATTTCCAAGTTGAGGATAGTATTTGGCTTCATGCGGTGTCATCAAGCACTAACTAAAATTTTAGAACCTTATTGACCCATCTTGGCCATTAGAAGGTATTGAGATAGCCGACTTGGTGCGCATCGAGGTTGGTTGATACCGATGCTACGCCTATTGAGATTAGTCTTTGGAATATTTTCGGTCGACCACTTGGTAGTCGTATTGAAATCACGAGAAAGATCAATGATGTGAGATTCCTAGAACCCTTACTATTATAGTACAGATGAACCAACTCAAACTTTGGTGGGTAATCACCTATACCTCATGCAAGCCTTAAACCTAGGCTCATTGTGTGAATTGTTCAGGTGCTAAATATGACATCATGACATCAATCGCATTGCATCTCATTTCTAACTATTTCAAGGACCTATGGATTTATCTTTGCTCTGTTTTGTAGGTGTTATGGCTTCTAGAAAGACTATTCGAATCAACTTCATGGGTATACCTTCTACCAAAGAATTGGTTTCTAAATTCCGACTATGCCTGGCCTCATCAAACGACATGATTCTCTACTGACTTGGTTACCTCCGCTTGAAGAAGATATGATGTATGTCCTATTCCTTCTTGACCAAACACCATTGCTTTACCTTCCCAGATTATCGCTTGGTTCCTACCAAGAGTTCTCTGCTACTGGGATGCCTATTCTTGACCAAATGCCATTCCAAAAGTTCCTAGGTAAAGACATTGCATCGCCTTACATCTTAAGCCGACATTGAAGCCAATTGGGAAACAAGAGTGGAGTTAAGGGTTTACTTGCAAGTTCCTAATTAAGAAAGCCCGAGAATTCCTAAAAGTTATGAGTTTCCATGCATTCAAGACACTGCTGCCTTGCTAATCTATGGTTTGGTTCTATTCCTAACTGATCAATTCATAGATGTCAACGCCATCAAGTTGTTTCTCACCCGTAATCCAAAGGCCTACTTTACTTGGAGACACCTCGCATTCTCTCCACACTGCATTTATCAAAAGACAAGGAACTCTCATGTGTTGCATACCGCTACTATCCGTGTGGTTTATTTCGCACCTTCCTCCATCGCTTTTGAAGAATAAACAAAGGATGAAGTGGTCCTAAAGACTAATGTCACTCTCTCATTCGATATCCGTGGAGTCTCTTCTCTCAAAAGGACTTCACATTCATCGAGCGTTGTGGAGAATTTCAATGTACCACTCCTTGTATAAGGGGAGGTACTACTTACAACCCTTCTTAGCTCTACGCCGCTTTGGTTTTGCTCAAGAGATGGTCCTCATGATATGCTCTCCAAGATATTGTGTTCGATTACAATCACGATCTCCGCATCATCGAAGGTTCATACACGCTGGCATGGTAAAGAAGATCGATACTAAGACTTGGGGCACCAAAACTCCATTCCTTGGGAACCTTACCTAAAATGGGTGGAGCTCGAGCTCAAAACCTCATGATGCCATTCACTGCTCTACCAAGAATTATGGAACTCTGTTATAGGTGACGTGACTTACACCTGCTCTCCATCCCGACATGCCCATCGATTTTGAAGACTTGAAGAGATCCCGATTCAATTAAAGAAGAAAGGGATACATTCAAGCTCATGCAAGTGAGAAGAAAGTACTAGAGTTGACAAAGCTACTTCACGAGGAGCGAAGCATCAACGCCTACCTCGACACCAAGAGGAAGCGCCCATGGGAGACTTAGAGCTTTAGGACTTTTATGTTTTCCTTTTATTGTTTTGAACTATCTCTTGTACTTAAAAAGAAAAAGAATAAAAAGAGAGCTAATAAATGTTTGTTCATTGCTTGTTTAACAAATTTAAATCTCTAAGGTCCTTGAAAACATTGCATTGCATAAACATTGCATATCATAGCATAACATTGCATCACAGGTACATTGAAGATTGGTTTTCATTTCTCGCTATTTATTTTAGCGAAATGGCTTTTGAACAAATTCGTCAAGATCCTGTGCTCGTAATGCCCGCCCAGAGATGTTCGCTAGCTTGGTCCAAGGCCAAGAAGATCAAGAAACTCATCAACAGAAGAAGAAGGTCGCTTGTCTTCTCAACATGGGTAGACGCTACAAAGGTGGTCCTAAAGTGGTCAATGAGAGCCTCAAGGAAGTGTCAAGAATGAGGGAGGTCAAGGGTAATAAAGATGACCGGGTGAGCCGAGAGAGAGGATCGCCTGACTATAGCCAAGACTGATGAAGATGTACAAGCAACTTGAGGACCGTCTCAATGCCGTGGAAAACCAAGATGTCCGGCTGAATTTTGAAGATGTCTCCGTGTGGTGATTCCTCCCAAGTTCAAAGTTCCCACTTTTTCCAAGTATGATGGCATTTCTTGTCCGGTTACACTTGAAGTCTTATGTCGTAAGATCAACCCCCACACCGATGATGAAAGTCAGGATGCATTATTTTCAAGAGAGTTTGTCCAACTCAATTGGAGTGGTATTATCACCAGAGAATGATCGTATCCATACTTGGAGTGACTTAGCGATGCTTTCATGCAAGATGAGTACAATGTGAATTGACACCCACTCACATGCAACTATAGAGCATGTCTATGGGTCGTGATGAGAAGTTCAAAGAGTATGCTCGTAAATGGAGAGATCTAGCAGTGTAGTTCGCCACCCTTGTCCAATAGGGAGTTGGTTGATATGTTTATGGGACACTAATCAGCCCATTCTTCAATCATCCGATTGAAACTCTTCACCGGGTTCACAGAAATGATATTGACAAAGCGAGCGTATTGAAGCTAGTATCAAGAGTCGAAGATTCATGTAGAATCATCTTCAAATGTCGCAAGAGATCTTTCTATGGTAAGAAAGAAGCTAACGCCGTATGGTCGAAAAGCCGAGCAAAACCGACTGCGTTTCATATGGGGGCAACAGATCTCCAATCCCGCACTAGCACAACCTCTGAGACAACGCACAACTTAACGCCTACCTAAGATAGTTTACAAAGATCAATATGCTATTGTCGCAAGCCTTCCAACACATGTTGAAAGCGGAGTCGACACTTTGAAGGATCCTCCTCGTGAGTGTCAACACTTCCTCTCCGAGATACAATCCTAATGCTAAGTGTTTACCACTCAAACAAACCTGTGGCACGACATCGACAACCGCTGGGCTCAAGAACAAGATTCAAGATATGATCAAGCTAAGCATTGAGTTTGATCCTCCCCGAGACCGAATGATCAACGCGCCTATGCCAAACCATGACAAGAGTTCCAATGTCATTGGGAAGATACTTATGTTTCAACATAGATGACTCGATCATTCCTCTAATGATCAGAATTTGCTGCAATGTCAACCTGTGATGCCTGTAGAATCGCTGGTGCCCATCTCGCACCGATGGTTGTGCTTGGTGAGAAGACGAGTCCAAATGATGGATAACCGTGAGATACTATTCCCGAAACCACCTGTGGAGAGTTTGTGTGAAGACATGTCTAAGAAATCAAGATCAAGATGTGAATGAAACAAAGACCACCGCATGGGACACCTTGGGAAGCCAAGTGGAAAGTATGATTACATGGTGAAGTACACTGCTCCGGAAGCTACAAAATTCCTATTGAAGATGTTAAGGCGGATGGGGTGACGATTTCCCAAAAGATTATGCCTGATGTTAACACAAGGATTTCCTCACGATTTCGTGCTCAGAGTGGCACCTCTCATCATTATTTCTCCTGCATCGCCCACATTCCTCCGACAAGGCTATCCCGAATTATGGAGTCGATGTTTACTATCATCGCCAAGCAGGACCTCTCGACCATTGAAGATCTTGTTGAAGCTACCATTCTTGACATTGACAACATCACCGATCCAGAAGGTGACCAATCGAAGAGTATTCTTCCGATATCTCTCCTCCGAAGACATCACGACTCCAACAGATTCCAGTTTATTCAACCTATTCCCAAGCTAGAGGGAAAGAACCAAGGACTCATCCTTTTCGCATGTATACCAAAGGAAGTTATCAAGACACCTCAAACAAGAAATGGAAGAAATTCAAGATTATCAAGAAGAGTGACTACAATGTTGTGGAATACTGGGACAGACCCAAGATCTCCATGCTTGCTCGCTTCGTGCTCGAGGCTCATGCTAATGCCTTGGTGAAGTTTCAAGAATGCTCACGCATCGCAAGATACTACTACCGATCAATTTGAAGTTTGTATTGCTAGCCCCGCCAACAACGCATAGGTTTCTAATGCTAATTTGACTCTTCCGTAAGGAAACACAACAAAGCCTTGCACATCTCTTGAATGCAAGGGCATTACATTATCTCATGTTTTGGTGGATACCGGTTTGCTCAAAATCCCACCAAGACCGCTTTTGATCGACTTAATGTTGAAGGATTGGTTCAAACCCAAGGACATAATTGTGAGAGCTTTTGATGGTTCTAAGCGAACAAGATTGGAGAGCTATTCTACTCAAGTAAAGTCGGTTCCCCACTTTGACTCCACTTTCTTTGTCATGGACATTCGTCCACCTTTATGCATCGGACGCCTTGATACATGGGCAACATACTCTACCCCGCATCGAAGTTGAAGTACCGATGAAGGGAAGGTTGTTACAATATGTGGTGAAGAAGAATATATGGTCACCATTTGCGTCATTCCGATATCTCAAGATGGAGGTTGAATTCTTCGAGACACCTCACAAGCTTTTGAAACAATCCCGTAGTCATGCCTCGCTGACTCTCCGTCATTCCCGGTTACGCAAGTTCCGCCTAGGATGGCCTCACGAAAGATGCTCAAGCTGCAGAAGAGGAGGTAGCACTATTTGGGGTCAGTTCCCTGATCTTCCTTTCAAATCTGACAAGAATGGTTTAGGCTTCACCATCAAAGGTCAGAAGATGATACGCCGCGAACGTGCCGGCCAACTTCCTTTCTGCATCAGCCAGAGTGGAATCCATGCTATAGAAGACGACGACTACGACTTCGACATCAGCAAGTGGATCTTCCCAACTCCTGACATTGGGCTCAACAATTGGAAGACTAAAGACGTCATACCAATCTCCTTTAGACAGGAGTAATTGCTCTTGTTTTTGTTTTGCTTTCCGTATTTTCTATGTTTTGAACAATAAAGTTTAAAGCCTAGTGCCTTGCCCGGGGCATCATGGCTCGTTTGTGAGGGTTATTATCTGTCATTTGCATATTTTCATTCAATAAAATCGTTGGACTTTTGCATTCAATTGTTTGTTTTCTTTTACTTTATCACCCCTTGTAATACGGTGAACTGACTTTTTAGTGTTTTGTATCGCAAATGTGCGGATAGCAAGAGTCGCCACCGACTTTTATTTTTATCCAATTAAGGGAAGGTAAAAGTACGTAAAAAGACCTTCGTTAGATTCGAGTAAGGAGAAGGTTATGAAAAGGAAGGTATTAGCACCCTTTCCATCCGTAGTTATCTACTGCTCTTAGTTGCTCTTAGATCACTTTAAAATTGTGCTTCGTGTGTTTGACAAAAATGTTTTGAAAAAAGGCATTTCGCTTTGACTTTGTAATGATTCATGTAGGAATGTATACAAAGTGTTTGGAAATGTTTCGCTTTGAAAAGAGTTTGAACTTTGACAAAAGTGTGAGGTGTGAAAAGCATTTGATTTGAGCAAGCAACTAAAAGTCTTATTACCTACCCGTAATTGGTCGCTGTTGTTTTACGCTCCTTTAGAATAGCGCTATCCATACCATTAGTTGGTAGGTAACCTATTTGTTGGATGTAAAGGACATTCAAGGGACATCGATGGTCATAGAAAGCAACTTGTAGGAAGTATCCTAGCACATTCAAGGGACTATCATTATTTTCGAGGCGAAAATCGAGGGTCAAGATCATGTATTCGGAGGCTACATCGTGGGTCTTATGATCTTTGTATCGAAGGGACTATGATGATTTGTTTGAAGGCAACGGTACTAGAATACCTCTACGCTCGAGGGACATGACCATTTGAATTGTAAGGCAACGAGAGAGAATTACCCTAAGGGGTGCATGTGAAGAAGTGTGTTGATTCGATATATGTTATCTTGAAAGTTAGTGGGCTATGTTCAATTTTATCTTACCATACACGGCTAATTACTAGCAGCTTTATAGGTGCGGAAATTAAAATGCGAAAGTAAAGATGCGAAAGGTAAATGTCCCACGCTATTACATGGCTTTGGGGTAGATACATGATTTAAACTTATGGAAAATAAAACCTAATTTAAACTATTACATCCCATAGACAACATTATTGGAAAATGAAAACGTAAAAGAAAACGTCAAGCGGAATAACCGTGAAACGATAAGAGAAATCGAAAATATGATGAAATCGAATAAGAGAAAATGTTAGAAAAATGCAAATTTTTAATTGGGAAAATATGACATGTCGAAATAATATAAATATGCTAAAATAATTTTTGGGATTTTTGAATGCAATTTAATAATTAAAATACAATTAAGATTGATTTAAATGCTAAATTATGAATAAATATAAATATGCATGTAAATGATATTTTTAATTTTATAAATTAAATAAGTATTTTCAAAATAAATGCAAAAGGAAAAATATTTTGATGATTTTTAATGCATAAATAAAAATATGAAAAGAATTAAAATGATATGCAAAATATTAAATAAAATAAAAATATGAAAATATGAGTTTTGTAAAAGAGAAAACCAAATGGTCCCGCATGGTTCGAATCGAGACATGTGAGAGCATCCATCAACAGAAACGCTTTAACCAATCGAGCCAAGTGTGCAAGCATGTTTGGAAACGGAGTGAGTGGATTACAACACGCTGCCGCTTTCCCATTGCCACGAGCTCGCCAATTCATCGCCTTCTTCGCTTTGAAATTTTAAAAATGGGCCATTGCTCGACGCTATGTCCCCGCAAAATCAAAACCCAAGATACATAATATAAATAAGTTCTAAAGCCATGGTTCGATTCCCGAGATAATTCAACGCATTGGTATAGGTCTCATGGTCCAATTTTTTCATTTAAGAGAAACCCTAAAACGGCATGGAAACCCTAACAATGGTGATACGTGTTCCCGCCATGGAAATTCAATTAGAGTTCCCGTAAAGCTTGCAAACACATCACTAATCACAAAACAAACACAAAACATGTTAATAATGCATGAATAATGTACGATTTTGGAATTTTCAAGAATAAACCAAATTCAATTTCTTGTTTCGGATGGTTTTGATCAAAGTAAAGGTCCGGATCGACTCAGAGGTATCAAGGAATGTTGGACACCTCAAAATTGATTGAAAACGGCTGAAATAGGATTGCACTTTGCTTGTTTGCCACGGTTTTTTGAGTTGCAACAAGGGTTCTTGAGCCAAATTTTCTACCCTAATTCATGTGGTATGTATCATGTATATAGTAGAAGGATTCGTAGTTGTTTTGGGAAAGATTTAATCAATGATCAATGTTAATCAAATTTGATTTTGTACAAAATCAAATCTTCAAATTTTGGTCAATTTTCAATCCAATCTTGCCATATCCATCAAATTTCGAAAATTGCTAGCTTTTAATGAGTTGATTGGATCTCAAGGAAGAAATAAAAATCAAGTTTGCAATTAATTTTGATTTTATACTTTATTTTTAAATTTAATTTGTATTTAAATGAATAAATTCCAAATTAAATAGAAAATAAAATAAAATTCGTGGCATTGGGCTTGGATATTCCTAATTGTATAAGGAACAAGTTTGGATGAAGGAAAAGTAAGCCCATTTGCAAAATTTTGATTTTAGAAGCATCTCTTTGTGCACTCTTTCAAAATTGCCCAACTTGTGAATGGTGTATCTTGCTCAATTTTCCACATTTTTGAGTGTTCTTGGACTTTTGGAAAGCTCTAAGAGTCCTCTAACCAACCGTTTTGGTCTCATCTCAATTGGAGTTCCATGCTCAATATATCCTCAAAACAAAATGTTGACTTTTTGTTGACTTTGAAAATGACTCGTAATTTTTGAGCCATACCTCTCAAATGAAGCATTTTTGACATTCTTGTGAGACATGAAGTCGTAGAGAATTGAATTTTATTCAAAACAAGAGGTGGTGGAAAATTTCGAGAAAGTATGAAGAAGTTATGATCACCAAAGTTCATTGACTTTTCACCTAAACCCTAATTTAGAAAGTTTGACTTTGAGCAAATCTTGAGTTTTCTTGATGAATCATGATCAACCCTTGATCAAATGATGAATATAACTTCAAAATGAGGATTTTGACCAAAATTATGAAGTTTGACCAGATGTTGACCACGCTTGACTTTTGTCCAATACAACCGATTTTCAACCATCCGAGCAATCGTTCGAGGAAACTTGACTTGTAAGGCTTGAAACTTGACATGGAGAATCTTTGAAGCATATGAGGAGGCATGAAGACCATTGGAGATGTTGGAAGTCCATCTTGACCTGAGAATTGCCAAACCCTAGTTTGGGTTGATTGTCTAGAGAGAATTTGTCCGATCAACCTCGAGGAATCCTGAGTATGGATATATGAGATATCTCGAGGAGATGGAGGGAAAATTTTGGGTATGATGCCCTGCTCAATCCTCTTGTACCGAAGGTTAGATTGGCATGTGTGCCTTTCGTGACCTGGAGGTAGAAGATGATTGAACACTCGAGTACACCTGAAAATTTGCACTCGCTGATGGTGGATGATGCGGGAATGGGCTTACAGATGCCATTTGGAGAAAGTGGAGACTTTGCTGGGGGATGAGTCGTATGCTAGACTCGAGGTTGTGGATAGGAGGAGAATCGTCGGAGATGGGCTTGAGATGCCATCTGGAAAGGTCGACGCTGGGGAGTGAGCCATACGCTAGGCTCTGTAGATGTTCTTGATAGTGGAAGGAGCGCGGAGATGGGCTTAAGATGCCATCCGAGGGAGTCGACGTTAGACTTCGTGCTCACCTTGAATGAAGTTATTGGTTTGTATTGGTTTTAACCAAATATGCAGATTCAAAGTGGAGAAATGTTGATAAGTAGTCGAGATGGGCTTAAGATGCCATCCAGGCAACTGAGTCATACGCTAGACTCGTAGTTGCTGCTGATAATAAGAAGGATCGAATAAATCTTCGTGTCGATTACTCGAGGGAGGTAGTAGTTGGCAAAATGTGGATATCTTCCCAGCATCGGTGTTGATCCACCGCCGCTATCGGAGGATAACTAGGGCGGTCTTCGATAGTTTTCCCGTCGATCTGTGGCTTAATCTCGGACCACCGTCGAGGACAACTAGGGGCGGTCTTTCGATTGTTTTCCCGCCGATTCGAGGCTTAACTCGACCCGTTTATGCCGGTGACTTTCACTGCTTTGGAAAAACAAGAGAAACTTTGATAGAATATTCGTTAGTTTTATGCAAAATATGATGCATGACAATGTATATGAATGACATATGCATGAATTATGACTTTATGAGAAATGTATGAATGATAGATGTTGTGGTATTTCAAAACATATCCATCTTGAAGAAGATGTGGATGTTCGCTTGAGGATTTCCTTCCGCTTGGGGATTGAGTAGTGAGAACCCCGCCTTGAAGGAGAAGAAAGATATCCCGATTCCTCCGATGCACTATCTCGACCAAGTCTTGGGCCTAGATATTGTTGAGGAAGGTAGAGATTTGAGAAGCTCATTGTTGGAGATCTCATATAGACCCCTGGGAGAGTCTGGAGGAAGTCCGTTGGGATCTTGCATGTAGACCCTGTTGAAAATTAGAGGCGCCTCATCGGGATTTTGAGCGAGATCTCACCGGAGAGCTTTGATGGTTGTCGGGCGACTGGTCAGGGCTGGAATCTCCGACCGGGAATAGAAGATGTAGATTCTCCCCGGTGTACTATCTGACCAAGTCTCGAGTCCGGATACCACTGCTGGAGAAAAGGGGAATTGTTAGGAGATATTCTGCTAATGATAAATACCTCGGCTCGGGATGAAGTGTTACTGTTTGGAGACTGATGTAACATTGCTCAGTTGAGTGGAACCACTGTTCGGGGACTAACGTATACTCCGCTAGGGAAGGTTAGTTGTGAGCGATACTGCTGTGGGGATCATGCTCTGTGGGGAAATGCATTGGTGACCTTCGTCGTCATCTCAATTCCTAGAGCCTGTAGTAACTACTTTAGTATGCCCACTTTTCGTATGTTTGTGATTAGATTCTTATTGTCAAATGCGTATAGTCATTCAAAACAAACGTTAGACTTATTGCAAACGACAATAGTGAAAAATGTAAAGAGAAAGAATTTGTATCCATTTGAAATGTATGATGGCCAAGTAGTTTATACACAAGAAAAGTAAAAAGCTATGCAGAAACAATCTCGTTAAGTTCCAACTATGCTAGTACTCATATATTTCGACTATCTCATCTCCTTGTTGTCAGTAGAAAGTGAGTAGACTGATCTTCGCCATTTGAATCTTGAATGCCGATAGTCTCGAAGCAGTGGTCCGAAGAGACATAGTCGTACGCTTGAATCCCTAACTTTTGCCTAGACCGCCCTTTCGGGTTTTCAGTCTACCGGGATACCCTTTTTTGCCCAAGCCGCTATCATACCCCAAAATTTGCCCTCCATCTTTTCAAAAGATTTCATACATCCATGCTCAAGGATTCCTCAAGAGTTGATCAGACAAACTCTCTCCTAGATAATCAACCCAAACTAGGGTTTGGTATCTCCCAAGTCAAGATGGATTTCCAACATCTCCAATGGCCTTCATGCCTCCTCATATGCTTCAAAGATTCTCCATGTCAAGTTTCAAGCCTCACAAGTCAAGTTTCCTCGTAATTGCTCGATGGTTGAAAATCGTGTATTGGACAAAAGTCAACTGTGGTCAACATACACAAAACTTCGATTTTGGTCAACATCCTCATTTTGAAGTAACATTCATCATTTGATCAAGGGTTGATCATGATTCATCAAGAAAACTCAAGATTTGCTCAAAAGTCAAACTTTCTAAATTAGGGTTTCTAGATGAAAAGTCAATCGAACTTTGACCGATCATAACTTTCTCATACTTTCTCGTAAATTTTCCACCACCTCTTGTTTTGAAGGAAATTCAATTCTCTACAACTTCATGTCTCACAAGAATGTCCAAAAATGCTTCATTTGAGAGGTATAGCTCAAAACATTACAGTGTCATTTTCAAAGTCAACAAAAAGTCAACTTTTTGTTTTGAAGATATTTTGAGCATGGTAACTCCAATTGAGATGAGACCAAAGACATTGTTTATAGGACTCTTAGAGCTTTCCAAAAAGTCCAAGAACACTCAAAAATGTGGAAAATTGAGCAAGATACACTATTCAGAAGTTGGGCAATTTTGGACAATTGCACAAAAGGACATATTGGTCAAATTGCAAAATTTTCCAAATGGGCCTATAATCTTTTGATCCAAACTTGTTCATGATGTTATTTTTGACCCATAAAAGCTTTGCATTGATGATTTTCTATTTTCATGGTTTATATTTGAATTTTACAACATTTAATTCAAAAATAAATTATGTAAAATATGAAAATTAAGTTATTTTTTCAATTAAGTTGAATTTATATCTCTCTTAATGTCCAAGAAAGCCCACACCATTTACCAAATTCGTGCAAGCCATGGCATTGATGAGAAAATCATATTTTCTTCAAAATTTGATTTGATTTTCAATGAAAATATTTGCACATCAATGATCCAATCTTTTTTTCACTCTTTTGCCATCCAAACCTCTTCTATAAATTGCCAGCATTGTGAACAAACAAGAGGACGAAACCCTAGCCCTTGCACTAACCCTTATTTTGCCAAAATTTTCCATAAAGTTGCAATTTTCGATTTCCAATTTCCAGCCAAATTCAAGGAGTCTTGAGCATTCAATCTTACTCAGGAGGTTCCCAGCAAGCAAAAGCATATCTCACTTGAAGCCAGGACTGCCTAGAACTCGATCCTAAGCCTGCTCCGATTTGGTATATTTATGAAATTCGAATTTCATTATTCATGTGTTGTTAATGCTTTTTGTGTGTTTGTTTATGTTCAGGACGTTCATTAGAGTGCATTTGATACTTTACATGCAAGCATACACGTAGAAATCATCCATTGCCATTGTTAGGGTTCGAATGATTGTTTGAATCGAACCGGTTAATACAGGCATTTTCGTGGCAAACCAATAGTACCATTGATTCGAAGGTCCGATTTAGGGGTAGGGTACCTTAGAGCTTTTTATTCTCGCGATTTTCCGAAGTCAGTTGGAGCAACGGAGAAGACGACGAGCTAGGCCCGCGCCGCTAATCGGGTTTGACTCGCATGGCTTGCATGGCGTGAAGGAACGCTCGATTCGTCTGCTCGATTGATCGGGCCCGCTACGACCGTGTTAAAATTTCAAATATCCCTGACGCGTCATCACTCATATTGAATTGTTTTCAAATTTTCCAACACCAAATGACACTTGGCCTAGTGGTAAGGACGCTGTTGTTGGAAGATGCTCCAAAAGGTCCCTGCCTCGATCCACCTGTGGCCCGGTTTTGCTTTCTTATCTCAAAACTCCAAACTTTTCATATTTTTTCTATATTTTCCTATTTTTAATATTTTCATATTATTTTAATTGTTTTCATATTTTTTATTCCGCATTAAAAAATTACCAAAAACATTTTTTCTTTTTACATTATTTTCATAAAAATGTTTATTTAATTTAATTAATTTTAAAATATAATTTTTGCATGCATATTTATTTTTATTTATATTTTTGCATTTAATTCACTTTTAATTGCATTTTAATTATTAAATCTTTTTCAAAAAATCCCAAAAAATTATTTTAACTTATTTACCTTATTTCCAGCCTATGTTAATTTTCTCATATTTAAATTTGCATTTTTTCTAACATTTCATCTTATTTCGATTTCATTGTATTTTCCGATTTTCTTATTCCTTCACAAGTTGTTCCGATTCGGACGCTTTTTTCTATCATTCTATTTTTCCAATAATGTAATTGCTCATGGATGTAATAGTTTAATTTAGGATTTTATTTTCCGTAAGTTTAAATTATGTATCCGCCTCAAAGCCATGTAATAGCGTAGGATTTACCTTTCCGCACCTTTACATTCCGCATTTTACTTTCCGCACCTTTATCAATTGCTAGTAATTAGGCGGTATGGCAAGATAATAATTGGACATAGCTCACACTAATCTTCAAGATAATATATTCTGAATTTGATACACTTTTTCACACACGCACCCCTTAGGGTAATTCTCTCTGTTTGCGAATTCAAAATGGTCATGTCCTCTAACGTAGAGGTATTCTAGCACCGTTGCCTTCAAACGAATCATCATAGTCCCTTCGATACAAAGATCATAAGACCCACGATGTCGCTTCCGAATACATGATTGATAACACGATTTTATATAGTATATTTGATTTAATTTTCATAAATAATGTTAGTATTTTTATTTAATTATTTCATTTTATTTCCATATTACCGGTATTTTTATTGTTTCGTATTTTATTTTAAATAAACAAATTGAGCAAAGTAAAGAAATTAAGAAGATTATTTAATTAATTGTGCAAGAAATGAAGAAAAGGGTGTAAAGCAAAACAATGGATCAAAAGCCCAAAGCAACCAAAGGCCCAAACAAAGCCAAACCCATTGCAAGCAAAACCCTAGCAAACAACCCTAATTGCCACGACAAGAGTGAGACCCACGCCTCAACTCTTTCCTACAAGTGAGGCGCCCGCCGGACCCGCTCCTAAAAGGAGGCGTCCGCCTCCAGCCCACGTAGCCCTAGGAGTTGCTTGAGACGCACGCCTCAACGTGGAGGAAAAAGAGGAGGCTTTTTCTGACGACTTAGGCATTGGGACGAGTATTTTGAGGAGAAAATGCTACTAATATTTAGGAACGGTGGTTACTTCCTACCACTATAAAAGGACCTCTCCGATCATAATTCCACACACCGATTCTCGCCTTTATTTCCCGCTTCAAAGTTTACTTTCCGCATTTATTTTTCCATTGTAATCCAAATTCGAGTTATTTTCCGCACTATTTACATTCCTGTTGAAGAACCGAGACGTTGTACGAGTTGTTTCAGCCTTAATTCTTTCCAAAGATTTATTTAATTCGTGTTTTATTTATATTGCTTTTATTTATTTACTTAATCAATTGCATGATATATAATTGTTTTGCCATGAATTTATTTATAAATGTTAAAACCTTTAATTTATCCATGCTTGTTTTTATGAATATGTTTGGCTAAATTATTTTAATATCGGTATGTAATGAGTTAATTTGAAAGATCCTATAAACTGCTTGATTATATTTTATAAAATAAACACTTTTTCTGATTTAGTTATCTAATTTATTTTGTTAAAAAGGTTTAGAAACCAACAGAGCGAAAGTTTGAGGTTAATAAATTGACTAAGATTAGAAACCAACAGAGCATTGAGGTTTAGAATCGATAGTAGATACTAGGTATTGTTTTTAAAACCGCGACAGATTTTAAAACCAATTAAATTTTATTTATTTTCAAAAGTAATTTTAAAATCGGGATAGCGAAAGCATACATTAGAGTTTAAAATTATAATCTACTTCAATAGAGCGACATTTGAGAATAGGTTTTAAATAAATACTTTTTGTAAAAAGAAATTATTATCATTTTCTAAGCCGGAAAACCGGATTCTTTAGGATTAACGAAATACATACCGATATTCGCTTTATTATTATTTTAATTAAAATTAAGTTTTATTGCCCAAAATTCTAATTTATTTATTCGATAGCTATAGCTTTACACAAGAAGTTTAGATTACGTTAGTTCAATTTATAGTCCCTTTGGTTCGATATCTTTAAAACTACGCGATAGGGTCAGATACTTGCCCGATTAATTTAGACGATAAAGTCGCGATCAAGTTTTTGGCCGCTGTCGGGACTATTCAAGTTGATATCGTAATTTTATTACTAAGTAGACTATAGCAACTATTTCTTTCCTTGTATGCCAAATACTCGCCTCAAAGCGCCTTTGCATATACCGATTTACGACGTCGAGCGTTATCTTAGATTAAGAAGACGAATTCAAGAGTATTTAGAACACAACAATCTTCGATCAACCAAACTTCCTGACATTGAAGAACTCAAGAAGATGGCTGATATAGCACCTCCTCCTCCTCGTCCTCTTAAGGATTACGCTGTTCCTTCTCGCGAGCCTCATAATAGTATTGTTGCCCCGCTATCGTCAAACGATTTCGAACTAAAACCTTCGCTTCCGCCGCTCGCAGAACCGCTCGAGCTCCCACCGACGACCCAAATCTTCATCCGCTGTTGTTTCAGGCAAGACGCGAATCGTAAAGCGAATGGTGTGAACCCCGAGGCGATACGATCGCCTATTCCCTTTTTCTCTCGAGAGAGCTCAAGATGGTCAATCTCTTCCTTCCAACTCAATCACCACATGGGATGAGTTGAAGAAAGTATTCTTGGCTAGATATTTTCCCCAAGCAAAACTGCTATGCTCGAGCCAATATCAATGGTTTCGCATAAAAGGACAATGAATCACTCAAGCTTGGGAACGTTATAAAGACATGCTTAGACTTTGTCCTCATCATGGTTTAGAAGAATGGCGATCATTCACACGCTTTACAATGGTCTCTTGTATAATACGAGATTGACTATAGACGCCGCACCGGTGGCGCATCGATGAATAAACCATATGTCAAGCAAAGCAACTTATCGAAAGCATGGCTCGTAACCATTACCAATGGGGTATGGAGAGAGTTATCAGAGAGAAATCTCAAACTAAAGGTGCCATGGTTGAAGTGAATAGTCCGGATCAAGTCAACGCTAAAGTGGAAGCTCTCACCAAAAGCTCGAGGAACTTACCATCGCCTGCAGCCATCTCGCAATTACTCAAACTTATGACTTATGTGGTATTCAATCACATCTTGCTCCGTAATGCCCACTTCTAACAGGAGTTCCAGTTGAATGTTAATTACGTATGTAATAATCCTTACAAAGAACACATATAACCCCGGCCGGAAGAATCATCCTAACTTTTCCTACAAGAATAACAACGCTATATGCACCGGACAAGCTCCTGCTACACCACCGGTTATCCTAAAGCTATTCCAAATCACCCTAACAATGGTCCTAACACAACAAATGCTCCTAGGAAGTCTAATTTGAAATCATGATAGAGCACTTCATTGCTACTCAAAACCAAACCAATAGTGCTCAAGCCCACTAATAAGGAAGTTCAAAATCGAATATACACATTAATGAGCAAATGAAGCAGCTTAACAAGCTTGACGCTTTAGCTACACACAATAAAATGTTAGAAACACAAATCTCTCAAGTAGCAACAACAAGCAAGCTCGCTGCTCCCCGCCGTTCATTTCCGTCAACCTCAACCTAATCCCAAAGGACATGCAAATGTCATATCTTAAGAAGGGATGAGTATGATGGACCAGAGATCCGTAAACAATAGCCCAAATATGCAACAAAATTTGCCAAACCATCCGAAACTAAAGATAAACCAAAAGGAAATTCAGAAGATAATAATGAAGATACCACACAAAAGGACTAACCTTATATACCCCCACCACCTTATAAGCCTCCTATTCCATACCCTCAAAGGTTAGTTAAAACTAAGAATGTGGGTCAATTCAAGAAATTTGTGGATCTTCCAAGCAACTTAATGTTACAATTCCTTTTACCAAGCTATAACTCAAATGCCCTCTTATGCTAAATTCCTTAAAGAGATTCTATCCAATAAGAAAAAGCTTGAGGATAATGAAACTGCATGCTTATCACTGAATGTAGTGCAATTATTCAAGACACAATGCCTCCTAAACTCAAAGATCCCGGAAGTTTTCTATTCCATGTGTAATTGGCAAATTTGTCATAGACAAAGCTTTATGTGATCTAGGAGCCAAGATAAGTGTGATGCCGTTATCCATCCGCAAGAAACTTGATATGGGTGAGTGAGACCAACCAAAATGTCCGCTCAACTAGCGATAGGTCATTAAATATCCCGCAGAGTACTTGAAAATATTCCCGTACGACCAATTCTATATACCAACCGATTTCATTATCATGGACATAAGGGAGGACGGTTACTCCAATCATTCTTGAAGACCTTTCTTAGCCACTGCAATAATAGATGTGAAAAGAGGAAAACTTACTTTTGAAGTAGGCGAAGAGAAAATCGAATTTATCCTCTCTCAATTCCTGAAAGCACCTGCAATAGAAGATACTTGTTACTTCATGGATATCATCGACGAGTGCATAAAGGAGGCTGAGCTTGAAAATACGGATAATCTGGATGAAAGTCTGGATAATAATCTAAGTGAATGCTTAGCTATAGCACCAGATCCCACACAAAGTTTAAGGAAACCTTCCCTAGAACTCAAAACACTTCCTGAAAATTTAAGGTACGAATTCCTAGATTCCAAACTCGAACGTCCAAAGGATAGTCAACGAAAACTTGGAGAATCAAACCGAAAACTTTTAGATTCGAGGAAATATCCAACACCTTAGGGTATAATATCACCGATCTTAAAGGAATAAGTCCTCTATCTGTATGCATCGCATTATGCTAGAAGAAGATTGTAAAACTTCAAGAGAACACCAGAGGAGACTAAACCCGATTTTGAGCGAAGTTGTGAAAAAGGAAGTAATGAAGTTGTTAGAGGCAGGAATCATATATCCTATATCTGATAGCAAATGGGTTAGCCCTGTGCATGTTGTACCTAAGAAAGGAGGTGTCACAGTAGTCGAAAATGAGAAAGGAGAAATTATAACTAAAAGAATCGAATCTGGATGGAGAATGTGCATCGATTATCGAAAACTTAACAAAGCCACCAGAAAAGATCATTTCCCTTTACCATTTATTGATCGATGTTGAGCGCTTAGCTACACTCTCATTGCTTTCTTAGATTCGTTATTCGTGTTTCTTTCGATACCTATTCATCCCGATGACCAAGAGAAAACAACTTTCACATGCCCTTTGGAACCTTTGCTTATAGAAGAATGCCATTTGGTTTATGCAATGCTCCTGCAACTTTTCAGAGATGTATGATGGCAATATTCGCTGATTTTCTGGACAATATTATGGAAGTCTTCATGGACGATTTTTCCGTCTGTGGACAAAGCTTTGAAGAATGTTTAGAAAATTTAGAAAGGGTATTGGAACGTTGTGTGAAGGTTAATCTAGTGCTTAATTGGGAGAAATGCCATTTTATGGTACAAGAAGGAATTGTTTTAGGACACATTATATCCAAAAGAGGAATTGAAGTCGATTCTGCTAAAATCGTTATTGAGAACCTTCAACCTCCAAAACCGTTAGAGAAACCAGCTTTTGGGTCACGCCGTTTTATCGACGCTTCATTAAAGATTTCTAAGATAACTAAACCCCTAACCGAGCTATTAATGAAAGACGCCGAGTTCATCTTCGATTTAAAATGTTTAGCGCTTTCAAACACTTAAGAAAGCATTACGCTATCATGCAAACCCGATTGAATGAACCGCTTGAAATAATGTGACGAAGTGACTATGCCGTTGGAGCTGTTTTAGGACAGCGAAAGGATAAAAGACTTCACGTATATTATGCAAGCGTAACTCGGACGAAGCGCAGATGAATTATGCTACAACCGAGAAAGAGTTCTTAGCAAAGATCTTCGCTTAGACAAGTTTCGCTCCTACTTAGTAGGATCCAAAATAATCATATACACCGATCATGCCGCTATTAGATATCTCCTAACCAAAAAGGACGCTAAACCTAGACTCCGAGATGGATATTATCACGCAAGAATTTGATTTAGAAATCAAAGATAAGAAAGGAACCGAAATGTAGTAGCGGATCATCTCTCTAGACTAGAAAATCTTAAACATGAACAAGTGCCGATTGATGATGAATTCCAGATGATAAACTGATTGCCCACTTGGAAGACACAACCGATAAACTCATGGAAACCACTTTAGCTATTTCCTCCGTGCCTGGTATGCCGATTTCAGAATTACCTTGCCGCAGCGTTCTACCACCGAACTTACCTACCAATGTAAGAAGAAATTCTTCCATGACCTTAAACAATATTACGGATGAACCTTTACTTTTCAAGAGAGGTCCCGATGGAATTTTCCACCATGTGTGCCAAGAAGAGATTGAAAACATTATAACACAATGTCATTCTCACCTTACGGAGGACATGCTAGTACATCCAAAACATGTGCAAAGATCTTACAATCCGTCTCTATTGGCCTACTTTATGGAAGGACGACATGCCACCATCTTAAATGCGACAGTGTCAACGCACCGCAATATATCTAGACGTGACGAAATGCCACAAAAGGCATTTTAGAAGTCGAAATCTTTGATGTGGGGGATAGACTTATGGGACCCTTTCCTTCTTCATCCGGTAATAAGTATATACTGTGGCTGTAGATTATGTTTAAATGGATCAAGCTATAGCTTCTCCAACAAACGACACCCGAGTGGTACTTAAGTCGCTCAAGAACATAATCTTTCCTAGGTTCGTGTACCCCGACTGTTATGTTTACGGTGGATCTCATTTCATTTCCAAAATCTTTGAAAAATTATTAAGGAAATATGGAGTTCGACACCGCATAGCTACACCTTACCATCCTCAAACTAGCGGACAAGTTGAAGTTTCAAATCGCCAGATAAAACAAATCCTTGAAAAACTCGCTACATCCGTAAAGGATTGGTCCTTTAAACTTCATGAAGCTTTATGGGCTTATAGAACGCCTATAAACTCCCATCGGTACTACTCCTTTCAAGCTTATTTATGGAAAGTCATGCCATCTCCCTTGAGATAGAACACAAGGCTTATTGGGCCATTAAGAATCAACTTGTTATACCGGAGAGAAGCGTATCCTGGATATTAATGAATTGGAAGAACTTAGACAGATGCGATTTAAACGCTTAGGATTTACAAAGAGCGCACAAAGAAATGGCACGATAAGCGTATATCTAGGAAGAATTTTAATATAGGTGATTGCGACATTTTTAACTCACGATTAAAATTATTCCTCGAAATTACGATCTAGGTGGTCCGGACCTTTGAAATTACTCGAGTTTATCCAAGTGGTGCAATAGAAATTAAGGGACCTTCGATTGAACCGCTTTGTAGTAAATGCATTAAAACATTACCATCTTACCGAAATCGAGGGATGTTCTCAAAAGATAAATCTAGACGAGCCACAAGCTCGATTAGACGACTAATCTTTAGTTTTATTTGTCGAGCTTACGACATAAAACAAAGCGCTTTGGGAGACAACCCACCGTTTTATATTTCTTTCTTCTTATTTTATTTCTTTATTCTATTCAAAACAACAAACAAAAAATATATCTATTTCTTTTTATTTCTTTTCTCTGTTTTATTTCTTTCGTTTATATTCTCTTCTTATCGGATTTGGCCAATGCGATTTTCTTTTATTCTCTTCGTGATACTTCTAGCTACTTTTCTCTTTCCACTATGTCTCGTGTTGATGATATGCCGGTTTGAGGAAGAAATCAACACCAAATATGGAGTTTTATCTGAGCGTGAGATGTTTCCTACTACCTACTTTCATTATGGTGCTATGGATGCTCTTGGCATTCGTGATAGTGTGCTTTTTCTGCTAAATCAGATTGGGTGGGATAATTCACGCCTGATGACTTGCTTTGCCACTTATCGGAACCTCACTTTGGAATTCCTCAGCTCTTTAGCTTATTTTCCTACTCATGGGATAGCTCTACTGTGGACTTATTATTTTCGACTTTTTGGCTTCACCTTCAAGTTTACCCATAAGGAATTGATCTTCTTGGTTTTCCTAGTGGTTTAGGAGTTTATATCGAAACTCGTGAGGAGTATCTTGGGTTTAGAGATCTTGACTATTTTTGGGGATCTATTTCTGGAATCCTTAACCCTGAGCCCGAGGACCTTGTATCAGAGAATATCCATAACCCGGCCTTCAGGTATTTCCATAAGATTCTTGCCCATACCGCTTTTGGAAAACCCTGTAATGTCACTACTGCTTCTAAGGATGAGTGTTTATCATGTTTGTGCTTCGCAGACCGTCCTTAATGCGATCCCTTATCTCGCCTGCACTTTGTGAATCTCATTGATATCGATCATGCACCCATTCGGATGGGAGGTCTCATTATGATTACAAATGTTGTTGGCTTCGACGACCTTTTAAGCATCTCGAATGCTTTTGCTGGTGTTACTTCCATGACCATCGAGTTCGCTTTCAACACCGTATGATTGGTGATCTTGGCCCGACTCAGCTTACCTTGTTGATTAATGGTCAAGTTATGCAACTGCTACCTTGCCTAACCCTCGCTATTAGTGTATAACAAAGCCAATTGGCTTTATGGTTTTGATCAAGATCCTTCTCCGCCAAGCACCCCGAGATTCCACCGTGTTTTGATGTTTTAGAGGACGCCGAAGTTCCTCTCGCCAGCCCACTTCCACCGATCCTCTCGTTGTTCTCGATAATCGTTATGCATGAGGCTCCTCCTACCGATTATGCGATCGTTATCCACGCCTTCGTGTGGAACATCGCTTGAGGGACGAATTCACTACTCATGAAATGACTTTTTAGTTTTATGGATACAGTTTCGCACAATTTCAAGAAGTCTTATCCTATCTTCATTCTCCTCTCGCTCCTAAGGTGACCACCTAGTGGCTAGAGTTCTTTAGTAGTTAATTTAGTTTATTTAGTTTAGTTTAGTTTGATTTCATTAGGATTTTATAATGCTATCATTATGTTTTTTTTATTTATTTATTATGTTTCTCTTCCAAATACTTGATTCCTACATTGTAAGCAACTTTGCTCTCCATTCTAATGCAATTCATGTTTCCTTTATTATAATGTTGCATATTATATTATATTACATTATTATTATCATTATTCTTCTTAAGTTGCATTATTATTGTTGCTACGTATTTACTGACCCATCTTTTATTTCGATTCTCCTTTGTTTTTATCGCACTGAGGACATTGCTCCTTTTAAGTATAGGGGAGTCGGATCATTTCCTTGCTCATTTATATTGCCTTTGCTCTCTTTGTAGTATTTTTCCTTTTATTTATTTATTTTCTTGTATCGCAAATTTCAATTCAATAAAATACATGTTTATGTTAATTTTAATCTTATATGCAAAATTTAGTGTTTATTCGAATTCTTCCTATTTCTTGAGCCATAACGAAAAATTTAAAACACATTTATAAACATATTCAACTAGTATTAAGGTTGCTTAATCTAAATAAGGATTCAAGTACGACTTAGCAAAATTGTTATCGTCCTAACACTTTAAAACCCCCAATATGTTAGATCGATTTAAGTACTTATTATACCAAGAACCTTTAAAACTTAGTTTTAGATTAGCCCCAAGTAGTTTATTAAGCAGTCGGCACCGCCATAAAACACAAACTACGTGGAGAACCGATGAATATAAGTGATTGATCAAATATCTTTAAGAAAATTGCTTTTATTTAAGATGCACTTACTAAGTTAGATGGTCCTTACCAGATCGTTTAATCCAAAAGTTGCTGAAAATATGAATTTTATGCAAAATAATCCATTATAGAAATTGGTTCAGTGGTCCCTGGTGCTGAACTTGGTAGGGCGAATTACGGTTCGATCCCCCGCAATTTTTAAATTGGAAAAAGGAGTACCAAATATTCTATTACCAGAACTCCTAGCTGGCTTACTAAGATCAAATTCACTAACCGGTTACTCCACTATGTGCGTAACGGTAATGGGCTTAATGTGATTGCACTAGAATGAAAACGGGTGAAATAAAACATAGTATTAGGTTGAAGCTATAATGACATGACTTGAATTGGTCTGCATAGATGGGGTTGTCTAGTGTTCCTACGATAACTTTGGTGTTTAAGTTTGACTTAGATTCTCTAACAATATCAACCTGCAACCTGATACGAATTGATGTATGTCTTATATCTGTGTTTAACTATGCTTCAAAGATTTTCATTTTTACTTATTTGCTTGAGGACAAGCAATGGTTTAAGTATAGGGGAGTTTGATAACACGATTTTATATAGTATATTTGATTTAATTTTCATAAATAATGTTAGTATTTTTATTTAATTATTTCATTTTATTTCCATATTACGCTGGTATTTTTATTGTTTCAGGTATTTTATTTTAAATAAACAAATTGAGCAAAGTAAAGAAATTAAGAAGATTATTTAATTAATTGTGCAAGAAATGAAGAAAAGGGGTGTGCAAAGCAAAACAATGGATCAAAAGCCCAAAGCAACCAAAGGCCCAAACAAAGCCAAACCCATTGCAAGCAAAACCCTAGCAAACAACCCTAATTGCCACGTACAAGAGTGAGACCCACGTCTCAACTCTTTCCCTACAAGTGAGGCGCCCGCCTCGGACCTGCTCCTAAAAAGGAGGCGTCTGTCCAGCTCCACGTAGCCCTAGGAGTTGCTTGAGACGCACGTCTCAACGTGGAGGAAAAAGAGGAGGCTTTTTCGGACGACTTAGGCAGTTGGGACGAGTATTTTGAGGAGAAAATGCTACGAATATTTAGGAACGGTGGTTACTTCCTACCACTATAAAAGGACCTCTCCAGATCATAATTCCACACACCGATTCTCAGCTTTATTTCCCAGTTTCAAAGTTTACTTTCCTGCATTTATTTTTCCATTGTAATCCAAATTCCGGAGTTATTTTCCCGCACTATTTACATTCCTGTTGAAGAACCGAGACGTTGTACGAGTTGTTTCCAGTTTCCAGAATTCTTTCCAGCATTTATTTAATTCAGGTTTTTATTTATATTGCTTTTATTTATTTACTTAATCAATTGCATGATATATAATTGTTTTGCCATGAATTTATTTATAAATGTTAAAACCTTTAATTTATCCATGCTTGTTTTTATGAATATGTTTGGCTAAATTATTTTAATATCGGTATGTAATGAGTTAATTTGAAAGATCCGGTATAAACTGGCTTGATTATATTTTATAAAATAAACACTTTTTCTGATTTAGTTATCTAATTTATTTTGTTAAAAAAGGTTTAGAAACCAACAGAGCGAAAGTTTGAGGTTAATAAATTGACTAAGATTAGAAACCAACAGAGCGACAGTTTGAGGTTTAGAATCAGATAGTAGATACTAGGTATTGTTTTTAAAACCATGACAAGATTTTAAAACCAATTAAATTTTATTTATTTTCAAAAAGTAATTTTAAAATCATGGATAGCGAAGCATACATTAGAGTTTAAAATTATAATCTACTTCAATAGAGCGATTTGAGAATAGGTTTTAAATAAATACTTTTTTTTAAAAGAAATTATTATCATTTTCTGAAAATAAGCCAGTGGAAAACCGGATTCTTTAGGATTAACGAAATACATACCGATATTCGCCTTATTATTATTTTAATTAAAATTAAGTTTTATTGCCCAAAAATTCCCAATTTATTTATTCGATAGCTATAGCTTTACACAAGAAGTTTAGATTACGTTAGTTCAATTTATAGTCCCTTTGGTTCGATATCTTTTAAAACTACGCGATAGGTCAGATACTTGCAGCCTCCCGATTAATTTAGACGATAAAGTCGCGATCAATGATCTTGACCTCGATTATCGCTACTTAAAATGATGACAATTCCTTCGAATGTGCTAGGATACTTCCTACAAGTTGCTTTCTATGACCATCCGATGTCCCTCGAATGTCCCGCTTACATCCAACGAATGGAGCTACCTACTAACTAATGGTATGGCTAGCGCTATTCTAAAGGAATGTAGAAGTACAACAAAACGACCAATTGAAAGGTAAATAAGTCTCTTAGTTGCTCGCCTATCAAATGCTTTTCACACCACACACTTTTTCAAAGTTCGATTTTTTCAAACGAAACATTTCCGAACACCTTGTATACACTCCTACATGAGTCATTACAAAGTCAAAGCGAAATGCCTTTTCAAAACATCTTTGTCAAACACACAAAAGCAATTTAAAAAGTGATCTAGAGCAACTAAGAGCCAGATAACACGGATGGAAAGGGTGCTAATACCTTCCCTTTTCATAACCATTCTCCGAACTCGTAATCTAACGAAGGTCTTTTTCTCACTTTTACCTTCCCTTAAATGGATAAAAATAAAAGTCGGTGGCGACTCTTGCTATCCGCACATTTGGATACGAAAATCCTACAAAGTCAGTTCACCGTATCACAGAATTGGAGACTCTACTGGGGAAACACCCTAAAAGAGAGAATTGCCTTAGGGATTTCTAGATAACCTTTAATGCTTTTGTTTGACTTGTATGCTTTATCTTTAAGGGTTGCTTGGGTATTATATTGTTGGGATCCTACACCGGATCCGGTTTCCTTTAGGTAAGTGGCATTAGATCATCGCGACCGCTAGACGATAACTAAACGGTCAACATGATGGCTATGTTAGCGTGACACTTTGGTTGTCCCGATACTCTTCATTCCCAAGTTGAAGATAGTATTTGGCTTCGTGGTGTCATCAAGCGCTAACTAAACTTTTAGAACCTTAATTGACCCATCTTGGCCATTAGAAGGTAGTGAGATGGCCGGCTTTGGTGTAGACCGAGGTTGGTTGATACCGATGCTACGCTTTTGAGATTAGACTTTGGGACATTTTCGATCGACGACTTGGCCGTCAGATTGAAATAAGCGCCACGAGAAAGATCTATGATATGAGATTCCTAGAACCCCGTACTATTATAGGACAGGATGAACCAACTCAAACTTTTGGTAGGGTAATCACCTATACCTCATGCAAGCCTTAACCCTAGGCTCATTGTGTGAATTGTTTGTGTGTGCTAAACATGACATCATGACATCATTCGCATTGCATATCATTTCTAACTATTTCAAGGACCTAGGATTTATCTTTGCTCTGCTTTGTAGGGATTATGGCTTCTAGAAAGACTATCCGAATCAACTTCATGGGTATCCTTCTCAACTCAAAGAATTGGTTTCGTAAATTCCCGACCATGCTCACTCATCAAAAGACATGGTTATCTACTTGATTTGGTTATCTCCTTTTGAAGAAGATATGGTGCATGTCCTATTCCAGTTCTTTTGATCCGAAACACCATTGCTTTACATTCCTGCATTATCATTGGTTCCTACCTTAGAAGAGTTCTCTAAGCTACTTGGGATACCTATTCTTGACCAAATGCCATTCACCGGTTTGGAAAAGGTTCCTAAGTTCGAAGACATTGCATCCGCCTTACATCTTAAGCGCTCAGATATTGAAGCCAATTGGGAAACTAGAAGTGGAGTTAAGGGTTTACTTTCCAAGTTCTTAATCAAGAAAGCCCGAGAATTCCTCAAAGTTATGAGTTTCCATGCATTTGAGAACATTGTGGCCTTGCTAATTTATGGTTTGGTTCTATTTCCTAACTCGGATCAATTCATAGACATCAATGCCATCAAGTTGTTCCTTACCCGCAATCCCGCCTACTTTACTTGGAGACATCCCATTCTCTTCACACTGCATTACTAAGCGACAAGGAACTCTCATGTGTTGTATCCCGTTGCTTTCAAGGTGGTTTATTTCGCACCTTCCTCCATCAGTTTTGAAGAACGAACAAAGGTTGAGATGGTCTCAAAGATAGATGTCACTCTCTCATTCCGACATCCGTTGGAATCTTTTCTCTCAAAAGGACTTCACATTCATTGAGCGTTGTGGAGAATTCCCTAATGTACCGCTACTTGGTATAAGGGGGGGTATCACTTACAACCCTTCTCTAGCTCTACGTCAGTTTGGTTTTGCCCGAAGAGATGGTCCACATGATATGCTTCTCCAAGATATTGTGTTCGACTACAACCACGATCTCCAGAATTACTGACGAAGGTTTATACATGCTTGGGGCATGGTTAAGAAGACTGATACCAAGACTTTGGGGCACCCGAACTCCATTCCTTGGGAACCTTACCTCAAATGGGTGCGAGCTCGAGCTCAAAACCTCATGATGCCATTCACGCCTGTTTTACCAGTAATTATGGAACCTGTTGCTATAGGTGATGTACCCTATGTTGTTCTCCATCCTGACATGCCTACTGATTTTGAAGACTTGAAGAGATCCTGGATTCAACTTAAAGAAGAAAGGGATACCTTTGAAGCTCAGTGTTACGCAAGCGAGAAGAAAGTTCTAGAGTTGACCAAGCTACTTCACGAGGAGCGAAACATCAACGCTTACATCGGCACCAAGAGGAAGCGCCCATGGGAGACTTAGAGCTTTAGGATTTATTTGTTTTCTTTTATTGTTTTGAACTATATCTTGTACTTAAAAAGAAAAAGAATAATGAAAAGTACTAATAAATGTTTGTTCATTGTTTGTTTAACAAATTTAAATCTCTAAGGTCCTTGAAAACATTGCATTGCATTCGCATAAACATTGCATAGCATAGCATAAACATTGCATCACTGTACATTGAGATTGGTTTTCTCATTTGCTCGCTATTTATTTTAGCGTAAATGGCTCTTGAACAGATCACAAAGATCTCCTGTGCTCGTAATGCCTGGGCCAAAGCAGATGTTTACCAGCTTGGTCCAAGGCCAAGAAGATCCAAGAAGCTCATCAACAAGAAGAAGAAGGTTGTTGGTCTCCTCAACATGGGTAGACGCTTCAAAGGGGTCCTAAGGTGGTCACCAGATTGAGATCTCTCAAGGAAGTGTCCATACCGAGGGAGTACCAAGGGCGATGAAGGTGAGCAGCGTGAGCCAAAGAAAGGAGGAGAGGATCACCGATTATAGCCAACACTCTGATGAAGATGACAAGTACAAACAACTTGAAGACCGTCTGAATGCTGTGGAAAACTTGAAAATGTCCGGGCTGAACTTTGATGATCTGAGTCTTGTTCCTGGTGTTGTGATTCCTCCCAAGTTCAAAGTTCCTACTTTTTCCAAGTATGATGGCATGTCTTGCCCAAAGTTGCATCTGAAGTCCTATGTCCGTAAGATTAATCCCCACACCGATGATGTAAAGTCAGGATGCACTATTTTCAAGAGAGTTTGTCCGGAACCCAGTTGGAATGGTATTATCAGCTAGAGAATGACCGTATCCGTACTTGGAGTGACTTAGCCGATGCTTTCTACAAACAATATGAGTACAATGCTGAATTGACACCCACTCGCATGCAACTACAAAGCATGTCTATGGGTCGCGGAGAAGTTCAAGGAGTATGCTCGTATGGAGAGATTTAGCAGTAGAGTTCAACCACCCTTGTCCAATAGGAGTTGGTTGATATGTTCATGGGCACACCGACAGTCCGCTCTCAATCATCCGATTGAAATTCTTCATCCGGATTCACCGAAATGATATTGACAAAGCGAGCGATTGAAGCCGGTATCAAGAGTGGAAAGATTCATGTAGAGACATCTTCAAATGTCAAGAGATCTTTGGTGCTAAGAAAGAAACTAATGCCGTGTATGGTCGAAAAGCCGAGCCAAGTCCGACCGTGCTCAATGTGGGGCGCCAGATCTCCAATCCTACATCAAGACAACCTCAACGAGACAACACGCGAACTGTAACGCGCCACGAAGATGCTTTTACGAAGATCAACATGCCTTTGTCGCAAGCCTTGCAACACATGTTGAACGCAAGTCGATAACCTTGAGGGATCCTCCTCGAATGTCAACACTTCCTCTCCAAGTACAATCCTAATGCTAAGTGTGCTTACCATTCTAATAGCCTGCACGACATCGACAATTGTTGGGCTCAAGAACAAGATTCAAGATATGATTGAAGCTAAGCGCATTGAATTTGACCCTCCCGTTGAGACCGAATGTGATCAACGCGCCTATGCCTAATCATGACAAGAGTTCCAATGCTCTTGGTGACGATACTTATGTTTTCAACATAGATGACTTGACCATTCCTCTGATGACTGTTAAGAAGAATTTGTTGCAAGCCGTGTCAATCCAGATGCCCGTAAGATTGTCGTTGGTGCCCATCCGCACGGATGGTTGCGCTCGAGAAGACGGTTCAGTATGATGGACAACCGCGAGATACTATTTCCAAACCACCGTGCGTGTTGTGTGAAGAAATGTCTAAGTTGAAGATCGACAATGCGAACGAAACTGTACCATCTGTGTGGGATACCTTGGGGCAGCCAAGTGGAAAATATGATTACATGGTGAAGTACACTGTCCCTGATAGTTACAAGATTCCTATTGAAGATGTTAAGGCGACCGGATGGGGTGACGATTTCCGTAAGACTATGCCGATGTTAACACAATAAGGATTTCCTCACGATCCCGTGCCTAGGGTGGCACCTCATCATCACTTCTCCAAGACCAGCCCATATTCCTCCGACAAAGCTATCCTTGAACTATGGAGTCGACGTTTACTATCATGGCGCCAAACAAGATCCTCTCGACTATTGAAGATCTTATTGAAGTTTCTATTCCGACATTGACAACATCACCGGATCCAAGAAGGTGACCGAACCAAGGGTATTCTCTCCAGATCTCTCCTCCAAAAGACATCATGACTCACTGCATTCCATACTCAATCAATATCCCGCTAGAGGGAAAGAACCAAAGACTCATCCCGCTAACCGTAAGTACCAAAGGAAGTTATCAAGGCACCTCCAAACAAGAAATGGAGGAAATTCAAGATCATCAAGAAGAGTGATTACAATGTTGTGGAACAGTTAGGACAGATCCAAGATTTCCATGCTTGCTCGCTTCTTGTGTTCCGAGGCTCATGCTAATGCCTTGGTGAAGTTTCAAGAATGCTCACGTGCCGCAAGACACTACCACCGATCAATTCAAGTTTGTATTGCTAGCCCGCCAACAATGCCTAGGCTTCTCGATGTCGATTTGACTCGCCGAAAGAAACACAACAAAGCCTTGCACATCTCGTTGAATGCAAGGGCGCTACCCTATCTCATGTTTTGCTGACACCGGTTCGCCTCAATATCCCACCAAGATTGCTTTTGATCGCTTGATGTCGAAGGGTTGGTTCGAGACCCAGTGACATAATCGTGAGAGCTTTTGATGGATCCAAGCGAACAAGATTGGAGAGCTCATCATCGTTAAAGTCGGTTCCCGCACTTTTGACTCCACTTTTTTGTCATGGACATCCGTCCACTTACTCTTGCTTACTTGGACGCCTTGATACATGGGCAAAGCCATACTCTACCTTGCATCGAAAGTGAAATACCCTGAAAGGGAAGGTTGTTACAGATGTGGTGAAGAAGAGTACATGGTCACCATCTCAGTCATTCCGATACCTTGAGATGGAAGGTGAATTCTTCGAGACTCCCGCAAGCTTTTGAAGCAATTCCCGAGTCATGCCTGCTGACTCTCCCGCACTCCCGGTTACTAAAGTTCCGCCTAGGATGGCCTCATTGAAAGATGCTCAAGTCGTTGAAGAAGGAAAGAGTACTATTTGGGGTCAGCCCCGATCTTCCTTTCAAATTTGACAAGACCGGTTTAGGCTTCACCATCAAAGGTCGAAGATGATACGCGAACGTGCCGCCAACTTCCTTTCCGCATCGCCAGTGGAATCCATGCTATAGAAGACAACGACAACGGCTCGACATCGCGAATGGATCTTCCTAACTCCGATAAAGGGCTCAAGAATTGGAAGATCAAGACGCTATACCAATCTCCTTTAGTCGAGTAATTGCTTTGTTTTGTTTTGCTTTTCGATTCCTTTATGTTTTGAATAATAAACTTTGAAAGCCTCGTGCCTTGCCCGGGCCATGGCTCGCTTAGGGTTATTATCTGTTGTCATGATTTTCATTCAATAAATTCGTTGGACTTTTGCATTCAATTGTTTGTTTTCTTTCTTTTACTTTATCACCCCTTCAAAAGCTATGTGTTCTTACACACAACCACGTGATACACGCAATCACTCCGAATCTCGTATAACAAATGCTAGTGCTAAATATGACTTCGATAATCCGATCTACCAAGTCAAGACGAAAGTGAGGAAGATTGTGAAGTGCCAGGAGAACTTGCCAGATCGCACAAAGAAGAAGAGCGAGTTATACACCACACTAAGAGCAAGTTGAGGTTGTGAATTGGGTACCGACGAAGATGTAAAAGAGATTAAGATAGGAGCGATCTTGAGAACGTTGTTAAAGAAAGGTTGATTCAAATGCTACGAGACTATGTTGAGGTTTTTGCTTGGTCATACGAAGACATGCCGGTTTAGACATTGATATTGTGGTACATCGATTGCCGACAAAGGAAGGTTTTCTCGCCTGAAATGAAGGTCTGGTCGCATGCGTCCCCGAGATGTCGAGAAAATCAAAGCCGGTTATGAAGCTCAATGGTTTCTAGTCATACCTCCTATCCCCAAAGGTTGCTAATGTGGTACCCGTGCTCAAAAGGATGGTAAAGTACGAATGTGTGGATTACGAGATCCGAACAAAGCGAGTCCGAAAGACGATTTCCACTTCCTCGATATTGATGTTCTAGTTGACAACACCGCCAAAGATAAGGTTTTCTCCTTCATGGATGGTTTCTCCTACAATCGATTAAAATGGCTCCCGAAGACATGGAGAAGACTACTTTCGTTACACAGTGGGGCACTTTCTGCTACAAGGTTATGCCGTTCGGACTGAAGAACGCGGGCGCCACTTACCAACGTGCTATGGTGACATTGTTTCATGACATGATTCATCACGAGATAGAGGTCTACGTTGACGACATGATAGCTCGATCACAGACTGAGGAAGAACATCTCGATCATCTACAAAAACTGTTTGATAGATTGAAGAAGTACAGATTGAGACTGAATCCCAACAAGTGCACCTTTGGAGTCAGATCCGGAAAACTCCTAGGGTTTGTAGTCAGTGGAAGAGGTATTGAAGTTGATCCCGCCAAGGTTAAAGCTATTCAAGAGATGCCAACTCCCCGCACCGAGAAAGAAGTCAGAGGTTTCTTGGGCCGATTGAACTACATTGCCAGATTCATTGCACACCTAACCGCTACCTGTGAGCCAATCTTCAAGTTGCTAAAGAAAGATCAAGTAGTGGAATGGAACGACGATTTCCAGATCGCTTTCGACAAAATCAAGGAGTATCTACAGAATCCTCCTATTTTGATGCCACCCGCCGAAGGAAGGCCTCTTATCATGTACTTGACAGTGTTAGAGAATTCAATGGGGTGTGTGTTGGGGCAACATGACGAGTCTGGTCGAAAAGAGCATGCAATATACTACCTTAGCAAAAGTTTACCGATGTGAAACAAGATACTGCTTGAGAAAACTTGCAACGCTTTGGCTTGGCTGCTCACGACTAAGACAAGATATGTTGACTCACACTACCTTGTTAATTTCAAGATGGATCCAATAAAATACATCTTTGAGAAACCAGCCTCCCGGAGAATAGCAAGATGGCGATGATCTTGACCGAGTATGACATCCAAGACACCTCTCGTAAAGCAATCAAAGGAAGTGTAGTAGATCATTTGGCTCATCAAGTCAGATGACTATCACCTATGCGTCAATTTCCAGATGAAGATGTTTTACTAGTTACAGATCAGGAAGAACTGTGCCTGCAAAGGACCCGAACAAGGATCCCGATGGACTATGGTCTTTGATGGGCCTCAAACGCACTTGAAATGGCATTGGCGCCATCATTACATCCCTACAGCGGACACACGCCTTTCACCGCCAGATTATGTTTCATTGCACTAACAACATGGCACGGTTGCATCATGGGTCTTAAAGTCGCTATTGACTTAAGAATCAAGTTCTTGCAAGTGTATGGAGACTCACTTTAGTGATCACCGATAAAGGCGAGTGGGATACGAAGCATCCGAATCTCATTCCGACGAGAGCATGTTTTGAGTTTGATCCCCTACTAAGAGATTACTTTTGATCACATTCCACGAGAAGAGAATCACAGCACGATTAGCTACTATGTCGCCTATGTTCAAGGTCGATGGGACAACGAGGCTCCCTGATCATCATTGAGAAGTTTGACGAACCAAAGATATTGTTATGAGCTCGACGCAAGAGAAACCTTGGTACTATGACGTGAAGAGGTATCTTGAGACTCGGAATATCCCGCAGGGCATCCACAACGATAAGAAGTTCATGAGAAGATTTGCATCTAAATTCTTCCTCAAAGAACGGCATTTTATACAAGCGCAACCACGACTTGTGCTTACTCCGCTATGTAGACCGAAAAAAGAATGCGTATCATGGAAGAGTTACACGGAATTTGGTACCCACTCCAAAGGACACACCATGGCTAAGAAGATTTTGAGAACAGTTACTATTGGTCCACCATGGAAGCCGATTGTCACCGCTTATGCTCGATCTTGTCACAAGTGCCGATTTATGCCGATAAAGTACACGTACTCCAAGACTCAATGTTTTAACTTCCTTGGCCTTTGCAATGTGGGGCATTGACATGATCGGAGAGATTGCCCACGCCCAATGGACATCGCTTCATCCTTGTGGCAATTGATTACTTTACCAAGTGGGTAGAAGCAGCCTCGATGCATCCGTTACCAAGAATGTTGTGGCTCTATTCATCAAACATAATCTTATCTCGCCGGATGGCACTCGAAAGGATTATCACGATAACGGTTCCAATCTCAACAACAAGATGATCACCGAACTCGCACGCAGCTCAAGATCAAGCATCATAATTCTTCTCCATATCGGCCTAAAATGAATGGCGCAGGAAGCCGCCAACAAGAACATTAAGAAGATTATACAGAAGATGACAAGACTTACAAAATTGGCATGAGATGTTACCATTTGCTCTTCATGGTTATCGACTTCAAAGACGAACATCAACAGGCAACCCCTTCTCTTGTATACGGTATGGAAGCCGCCTTACCCATCGAGGTTCGGGATACCTCAACCGTGGTCCTCCAAGAGGCAGAGTTAGCGAAGACGATTGGGTTCACTGCTTGACCGTATTAATTTGATTGATGAGAAACGACGCATCTATCCGCCATGGATGATTTATCGCGAATGATTAGAGCATTTAACAAGAAGGTCAAGCACCGAGTCTACCAAGTCGGCGATCTAGTAGTCAAGCGCATCATTCTTCCACAAGGTGATCCTGTGGGAAAATGGACTCCCACCCATGAGGGACCATTTGTAGTTAAGACAAGATTTTCCGCGGAGCTATGATACTTAGCACCATGGATGGTGAAGACTTCCCACACCCCGTGAACGCAGACATAGTCAAAAATACTACGATGAAAAAGACCCGCTAGGTCGATCGCCTAGGCAAAAATATAGCATCCTCGCGAACCAAAAGGGTTCGCAAAAGTTAAGGATATATACAAAACATGTACACCGGCAAGTCGAAAACCAAAAGGCGGCTTGGGCAAAAAGGGTATCCCGAGACTAAAACCCGAAAGGAGGTCTAGGCAAAAGTTAGGATTTAAGCGCACGACTATGTCTCTTCCAGATCACCCGCTCTGCACTACTATCAAGATTCAAGATTCAAATGGCGAAGATCGCCTACTCACCTTCTACTGACAGCAAGGAGATGAGATAGTCGAAATATATGAGTACTAGCATAGTTGGAACTTAACGAGATTGTTTCCGCATAGCTTTTTACTTTTCTTGTGTATAAACTACTTGGACATACGCCACCTTTCAAATAAACGCGAAATTCTTTCTCTTTACAATTTCTGTTGTTATTTGCAATAAGTCCAACGTTTGCTTTGAATGACTATACGCATTTGACAATAAGAATCTAATCACAAACATACGAAAAGTGAACATGCAAAGGTACTTACTACAGGCTCCAGGAGTCGGGATGACGACGAAAGTCACCAACACAGTTCCCCACAGAGCATGATCCCCCACAAAGGTGTCACTCACCACAAACATCCCCATCGGAGTATATGTTAAGCAGTGATTCAACTCAACCGAGCAATGTTACATCAGTCTCCAAGCAGTAACACCTCATCCCCAGTCAAGGTACTCATCCCCAGCGGACGTGTCTCAATCCTCCCCCTTCTCCCCGGCAGCAATATCCAGACTCGAAACTTGGTCAGATAGTGCATCGGAGGAAACATACACCTTTATTCCCAGCCAGATTACAATGACTCTGACTCTTCTATCCCGGTCTCAACAACCATCAAATGCTTCCAAGAGATCTACTGAAATCCCCAAGAGAGCGCCTAAATTTCCCTAGCAGATCACACATGTAATCCCCAAGATCGCCTCCTGACTCTCCTCAAGATGGTCCATATATGAGATCTCCAACAACGTGCTCGGCCTCTACCTCCTCAACAATATCTAGGCCCAAGACTTGGTCGATAGTGCATCGGAGGAATCCGTGATATCTTTCTTCTCCTTCAAAAGCGGGTTCTCACCTACACACCACCAAGCAAAGTCGAATTTTCAAATGTAACATCCGTGATCTTCTTCAAGATGGATATGTTTTGAAATATCCCAACATCAATCATTCATACATTACTCATGAAGTCATAATTCATGCATACGTCATTCATATACACCGCCATGCATCATACTTTGCATAAACTAACCAATATTCTCAAAGTTCCTCTTGTTTTTTTCAAAACAGTAATACCACTCGACGAAACAGTCCGTGATTAAGCCCGAACCGACGGAAAACTATCCGAAGACCGCCTGGTTGTCCTCCGACGACGGTCCAGATTAAGCCCCGAACCGACGGAAAACTATCCGAAGACCGCCTTGGTTGTCCTCCGACGATCGCCCAGATTAAGCCCCGAATCGACGGAAAACTATCCGAAGACCACCGTTATCCTCCGATAATGTGCAATGGATCAACACCGATGCACAACTGGGAAGCTATCCGCATTCTTGCCAACTACTATTCCCCTCAGAGTAATCAACACAAAGATTTATTCTGATTCCTTATTATCAACAACAACTACAGAGTCTGGTGTACGACTCAGTTGCCTTGGATGGCATCTTAAGCCCATCTCCGGCACTCTCCTATTGACAACCTCGAGTCTAGCGTACGACTCGTTCCCCAACGAAGTCTCCAACTTCTCCAAATGGCATCTGTAAGCCCATTCCCGCATCGCCAGCCAATAGCGAGTGCAAATTTTCAGGTGTACTCGAGTGTTCAATCATCTTCTACCTCCAGGTCACGAAAGAAAAGCGTGTCAATCTAACCCTCCGGTATAAGAAGATTGAACAGGGGCAGCTGTCATACCCCAAAATTTGCCCTCCATCTTTTCAAAAGATTTCATACATCCATGCTCAAGGATTCCTCAAGAGTTAATCAGACAAACTCTCTCCTAGATAATCAACCCAAACTAGGGTTTGGTATCTCCCAAGTCAAGATGGATTTCCAACATCTCCAATGGCCTTCATGCCTCCTCATATGCTTCAAAGATTCTCCATGTCAAGTTTCAAGCCTCACAAGTCAAGTTTCCTCAGACAATTGCTCAGATGGTTGAAAATCGGGTGTATTGGACAAAAAGTCAACTGTGGTCAACATACAGTCAAAACTTCTGATTTTTGGTCAACATCCTCATTTTGAAGTAACATTCATCATTTGATCAAGGGTTGATCATGATTCATCAAGAAAACTCAAGATTTGCTCAAAAGTCAAACTTTCTAAATTAGGGTTTCTAGATGAAAAGTCAACTGAACTTTGACTGATCATAACTTTCTCATACTTTCTCAAAAATTTTTCCACCACCTCTTGTTTTGAAGGAAATTCAATTCTCTACAACTTCATGTCTCACAAGAATGTCCAAAAAATGCTTCATTTGAGAGGTATAGCTCAAAACATTACAGGTCATTTTCAAAGTCAACAAAAAGTCAACCTTTTGTTTTGAAGATATTTTGAGCATGGTAACTCCAATTGAGATGAGACCAAAGACATTGTTTAGAGGACTCTTAGAGCTTTCCAAAAAGTCCAAGAACACTAAAAAATGTGGAAAATTGAGCAAGATACACTATTCAGAAGTTGGGCAATTTTGGACAATTGCACAAAAGGACATATTGGTCAAATTGCAAAATTTTCCTAATGGGCCTATAATCTTTTGATCCAAACTTGTTCATGATGTTATTTTTGACCCATAAAAGCTTGGCATTGATGATTTTCTATTTTCATGGTTTATATTTGAATTTTACAACATTTAATTCAAAAATAAATTATGTAAAATATGAAAATTAAGTTATTTTTTCAATTAAGTTGAATTTATATCTCTCTTAATGTCCAAGAAAGCCCACACCATTTACCAAATTTGTGCAAGCCATGGCATTGATGAGAAAATCATATTTTCTACAAAATTTGATTTGATTTTCAAAGAAAATATTTGCACATCAATGATCCAATCTTTTTTTCACTCTTTTGCCATCCAAACCTCTTTTATAAATTGCCAGCATTGTGAACAAACAAGAGGACGAAACCCTAGCCCTTGCACTAACCCTTATTTTGCCAAAATTTTCCATAAAGTTGCAATTTTCGATTTCCAATTTCCAGCCAAATTCAAGGTGTCTTGAGCATTCAATCTTACTCAGGAGGTTCCCAGGAAGCAAAAGCATATCTCACTGAAGCCGTGGATCGCAACTCGATCCTAAGCTCCCCGATTGGTATATTTATGAAATTCAATTTCATTATTCATGTGTTGTTAATGCTTTTGTGTGTTTGTTTATGTTCGTGACGCTCATTAGAGTGCATTTGATACTTTACATGCAAGCATACACGAAATCATCCATTGCCATTGTTAGGGTTCAAGGACTGCTTGAATCGAACCGTTAATGCATTTTCGTGGCAAACCAATAGCACCATTGGATTCGTAGGTCCGATTTAGGGGTAGGTACCTTAGAGCTTTTTATTCTGCGTATTTTCCGAGTTTTCGTGTTGAGCAACGGAGAAGACGAGTTAGGGGCTCCGTCGCGACCGGGTTTGACTGCATGGCTTGCGTGGCGGAAGGAACGTTCCGATTCGCCTCTGCTTGTATTGACCGGGCCCGCTACCGATCGTGTTAAAATTTCAAATATCCCCGACGCATCACCATATTGAATTGTTTTCAAATTTTCCAACACCAAATGACACTTGGCCTAGTGGTAAGGACGCCTGTTGGAAGATGCTCCAAAAGGTCCCTGTTCGATCCACTCTGTACCGGTTTTGCTTTCTTTTCTCAAAACTCCAAACTTTTCATATTTTTTCTATATTTTCCTATTTTTAATATTTTCATATTATTTTAATTGTTTTCATATTTTTTATTCTGCATTAAAAAATTACCAAAAACATTTTTTCTTTTTACATTATTTTCATAAAAATGTTTATTTAATTTAATTAATTTTAAAATATAATTTTTGCATGCATATTTATTTTTATTTGTATTTTTGCATTTAATTCACTTTTAATTGCATTTTAATTATTAAATCTTTTCCAAAAAATCCCAAAAAAATTATTTTAACTTATTTACCTTATTTCCAGCCTATGTTAATTTTCTCATATTTAAATTTGCATTTTTTCTAACATTTCATCTTATTTCGATTTCATTGTATTTTCCGATTTTCTTATTCCTTCACAGGTTGCTCCGATTCGGACGTTTTCTTTCTATCATTCTATTTTTTCCAATAATGTAATTGCTCATGGGATGTAATAGTTTAATTTAGGATTTTATTTTCCGCAAGTTTAAATTATGTATCTGCCCCAAAGCCATGTAATAGCGTAGGATTTACCTTTCCGCACCTTTACATTCCGCATTTTACTTTCCGCACCCTTATCAATTGCTAGTAATTAGGCGTGTATGGCAAGATAATAATTGGACATAGCTCACACTAATCTTCAAGATAATATATTCTGAATTTGACACACTTCTTTCACACACGCATCTGCTAGGGTAATTCTCTCGCTGCCTTTGCGAATTCAAATGGTCATGTCCTCGAACGTAGAGGTATTCTAGCACCGCTGCCTTCAAACAAATCATCATAGTCCCTTCGATACAAAGATCATAAGACCCACGATGTCGCCCGAATACATGATCTTGACCTCGATTGTCGCTACGAAAATGATGATAGTCCCTTCGAATGTGCTAGGATACTTCCTACAAGTTGCTTTCTATGACCATCCGATGTCCCTTCGAATGTCCCTCTTACATCCAACGAATGGAGCTACCTACTAACTAATGGTATGGCTAGCGCTATTCTAAAGGAATGTAGAAGTACAACAAAACGACCAATTCTGAGTGGGTAAATAAGTCTCTTAGTTGCTCGCTCTATCAAATGCTTTTTACACCACAAACTTTTTTCAAAGTTCGATTTCTTTTCAAAACGAAACATTTCCGAACACCTTGTATACACTCCTACATGAGTCATTACAAAGTCAAAGCGAAATGCCTTTTCAAAACATCTTTGTCAAACACACAAAAAGCAATTTAAAAAAGTGATCTAGAGCAACTAAGAGCCCGTAGATAACTACGGATGGAAAGGGGTGCTAATACCTTCCCTTTTCATAACCATTCTCCGAACTCGTAATCTAACGAAGGTCTTTTTCTGTTACTTTTACCTTCCCTTAAATGGATAAAAATAAAAGTCGGTGGCGACTCTTGCTATCCGCACATTTGGATACGAAAATCCTACAAAGTCAGTTCACCGTATCACAGCCGCCTTGTCAGGTTTTCGACTTGCCGGGTGTACATCTTTTGTATATATCCTTAACTTTTGCCCGAACCCTTTTGGTTCGTCAGATGCCCTTATTTTTGCCTAGGTCACCGTCCTAGCGGGTCTCTTTATGCGTAGTATTTTTGACTATGTCTGCTCATGTGGTGTGGGAAGTCTTCACCATCCATGGTGCTAAGTATCATAGCTCCGAAAACACTGCCTTGACTACAAACGGTCCTCGAGGTGGGAGTCCATTTGCCTCGGGTCACCTTGTGGAAGAATGATGCGCTTGACTACTAGGTCACCAACTTGATAGACTTGCTTGACCTTCTTGTTAAATGCTCGATCATTCGCTTCGATAACCGCCCATGGCAAATGGATGCGAGTCGCTTTCATCAATCAAGTTAATCTGATCGAGGCGGTCTCGAACCCAATCGCCTTCACTCTAACTCTCGCCCCGGAGGACTCGTTGAGGGTATCTAAACCTCGATGGGTAGGACTGCCCATACCGCATACAAGAGAGAGGGGTTGCCCTGATGTTCGTTGTGAGTGCGATAACCATGAAGAGCAAATGGTAACATCTCATGCCAATCTTTGTAAGTCACTGTCATTTTCTGTATAATCTTCTTAATGTTCTTGTTGGCGGCTTCCACTGCGCCATTCATCTTAGGCCGATAAGGAGAAGAATTGTGATGTTTGATCTTGAACTGCGTGTAGAGTTTGGTGATCATCTTATTGTTGAGGTTGGAACCGTTATCTGTGATAATCCTTTCGGGAGTGCCATACCGACAGATAAGATTATGCTTGATGAAACGAGCCACAACATTCTTAGTAACAGATGCGAACGAGGCTGCTTCTACCCATTTTGTGAAATAGTCAATTGCCACAAGGATGAAACGATGTCCGTTGGAAGCTGTGGGCTTGATTTCTCCGATCATGTCAATGCCCCACATTGCAAAAGGCCAAGGAGCTGTTAGAACATTCAGAGGTACTGGAGGTACGTGTACTTTGTCTGCATAAATCTGGCATTTGTGACAAGATCGAGCGTAGCGGTGACAATCAGCTTCCATGGTGGACCAATAGTAACCTGTTCTCAAAATCTTCTTAGCCATTGTATGTCCACTGGAGTGGGTACCAAATGCGCCTTCGTGTAACTCTTCCATGATGCGTATTGCTGTTTTCTGGTCTACACAGCGGAGTAAGCACAAGTCATGGTTGCGCTTGTATAAGATGTCGTTGCTGAGGAAGAATTTGGATGCAAATCTTCTCATGAACTTCTTATCATTAACAGATGCCCCTGCGGGATATTCCTGAGTCTCAAGATACCTCTTCACGTCGTAGTACCAAGGTTTCTCTTCTGTATCAAGCTCATAGCAATACGCTGGTTCGTCAAACTTCTCAATGATGATCTGGGGAGCCTCGTTGTCCCATCTGACTTTGAACATAGACGACATAGTAGCCAATGCGTCTGCCAACTGATTCTCTTCTCGTGGAATGTGATCGAAAGTAATCTCTTCAAAGTAGGGGATTAGACTTAGAACATGCTCTCGATATGGAATGAGATTTGGATGCTTCGTATCCCATTCGCCTTTAATCTGACTGATCACCAAAGCTGAGTCTCCATACACTTGTAAGAACTTGATTCTTAAATCAATAGCAGCTTTGATACCCATGATGCACGCTTCATATTCGGCCATGTTGTTCGTGCAACTGAAACATAATCTGGCGGTGAAAGGCGTATGTCCTCCTGTAGGGGATTTAATGATGGCGCTAATGCTGTTGCCAAGCGCGTTGAGGCTCCATCAAAACCATGGTCCATCGATCCTTGTTCGTGTCCTTCGTCTGGCCTCGGTTCTTCACAATCATGACTAGTAAAACATCTTCATCTGAAATTGACTCGCATAGATCGATAGTCATCTACGGCTTGATGAGCTAAATGATCGGCTACTACACTTCCTTTGATCGCTTTCGAGAAGTGTACCGATGTCGATTCGGTCAAGATCATTTGCCATCTTGCTATTCTTCCCGAGAGTTGGTTTCTCAAATATGTATTTTATCGGATCCATCTTGAAATCAACAAGGTAGTGTGAGTCAACATATACGCCTTAGTCGGCGAGCAGCCCAAGCTAAAGCGTTGCAAGTTTTCTCGAGCTGTGAGTATCTTGTTTCACAATAAACTTTTGCTAAGGTAGTATATTGCATGCTCTTTTCGACTGCACTCGCCATGTTGCCCCAACACACACCCCATTGAGTTCTCTAGCACCGCAAGTACATGATAAGAGGTCTTCCTTCGCAGCGGCATCGTGATAGGAGGATTCTGTAGGTACCCTTGATTTTGTCAAAAGCGATCCGGCAATCGCATTCCATTCTACCACTTGATCTTTCTTAAGTAACTTGAAGATTGGCTCACAAGTAGCAGCTAGTGTGCAATGAACCGGCAATGTAGTTCAATCGGCCCAAGAAACCTCGACTTCCTTCTTGGTGCGGAGTGGCATCTCTTGAATAGCTTTAACCTTGGCGGGTCAACCTCAATACCTTTTCCATCGACAACAAATCCTAGGAGTTTTCCTGACCGACTCAAAGGTGCACTTGTTAGATTAAGTCTCACCGACTTCTTCAACCTATCAAACAATTTCGAAATGATCAAGATGTTCCTCTTCATCTGGATCGAGCTATCATGTCGCCGACGAGACCACTATCTCGTGAAGAATCATGTCATGAAATAATGTCACCATAGCACGCCGATAAGTGGCGCCGCGTTTTAGGCCGAACGCATAACCTTGTAATGAAAGTGCCCCACCGTAACGAAAGTAGTCTTTTCCATGTCTTCGGAGCCATTTTGATCTGATTGTAACCGGAGAAACCATCCATGAAGGAGAAAACCTTATGCCGAGCGGTGTTGTCAACCGTGACATCAATATGGGGAAGTGGAAAATCGCCTTCGGACTTGCTTTGTTCGATCTCTATAATCCACACACATTCTACTTTGCCATCCTTTTAGGTACGGGTACCACGCTTGCAACCCATTGTGGATAAGAAGTAACGCTAAGAAACCGCGTTGAACCGTTTATAACTTCGGCTTTGATTTTCTCTCGACATCTCGTGACGCATGCGATGAACTTTCTGCTTTCACCGAGAAAACCTTCCTTTGTCGGCAATCGTGTACCACAATATCAATGTCTAAACCAGCATGTCTTCGTATGACCAAGCAAAACCTCAATATAGTCTCGTAGCATCCGAACCAATCTTTCTTTAACACTGCTCTCAAGACCCGCCTCCTATCTTGATCTCTTTTCTGCCTTCAGTACCCAAATTCACAACCTCAACTTGCTCTTCATGTGGCTGATAACTCGATCTTCTTGCTATAGCAGCCTGCAAGTTCTCCGGCACTTCACAATCTTCCTCACTTTCGCCTTCGGCTTGGTAGATCGGATTATCAAGTCATATTTAGCAATAGCATAGTCATATTAACGAGATTCGAGTGATTCCGCAGGTATCACGTGGCGTGTGTAAGAAACACATAGCTTTTGAAGGTGATAAAGTAAAAGAAAGAAAACAAATAATTGAATGCAAAAGTCCAACGAATTTATTGAATGAAAACGCAAACAATGAGATAATAACCTCAGAACGAGCCATGATGCCCGCAAGGCACTAGGCTTTCAAAGTTTATTGTTCAAACATAAAGAAATACGAAAGCAAAACAAAACAAGAGCAATTACTCCCGACTAAAGGAGATAGGTATGACGCCTTCGCCTTCCAATTGCCGAGCCCTTTATCCGAGTTGGGAAGATCCACTTGCTGATGTCGAAGTCGTTGTCGCTGTCTTCTATAGCATAGATTCCACTGGCCGATGCGGAAAGGAAGTTGGCCACACGTCATGCGTATCATCTTCCGACCTTGATGGTGAAGCCTAAACCAGCCTTGTCGGATTTGAAAGGAAAATCGGGGAGTTGACCCCAAACAGCACTACCTCCTTATTCAACAGCAGCTTGAGCATCTTTCAGCGAGGCCATCCTAGGCGGAACTTGCGTAACTTCAGGAGCGACAGGAGAGTCAACAGCATGACTCTGGGGACTGTTTCAAAAGCTTGACAGGGAGTCTCGAAGAATTCACCTTCCATCTCGAGGTATTGGAATGACTGTAGATGACTGACCATATACTCTTCCTCACCACACACTGTAACAACCTTCCCTTTCACCGGATACTTTAGCTTTTGATGCAAGGTGGAGGTAACAGCGCCTGCCCCATGTATCCAAGGGCGTCCGAGTAGGCAAGAGTAAGCTGGACTGATGTCCATGACAAAGAAAGTAGAATCAAAAGTCTAGAACCGACTTTAACAGTGCAGTGAGCTCTCCAAGCACTGCTCGCTTAGAACCATCAAAAGCTTTCACAATAATGTCACCGGTCTCAAACCAACCCTTCGACATCAAGTCGATCAAAAGCGCCTTCGAAGGATATTCAGAGCGTAACCGTATCCACCAAAACATGAGACAATGTAACACCCTTGCATTCAATGTAGATGTGCAAGGCTTTGTTGTGTTTCTTTCCTAAGGAATCAAATCAAGATCGAGAAGCCTAGGCCGTTGTTGGCAGCTAGCAATACACACTTCAAACCGGGTCGTGGTAGTGTCTTGCAGGCACGTGATCATTCTTCAGAAACTTTACCAAGGCTTTAGCATGAGCCTCGGAGCACAAGAGAAGAGCAAGCATGGAGATCTTGGATGGAGTCTGTCCCAACTGTTCCACAACATTGTAGTCACTCTTTTTGATAATCTTCAGAATTTCCTCCATTTCCTGTTTGGAGGTGTCTTTAGTAACTTCCTTTGGTACTTCTGGTTGAGCAGGATGAGTCACTGGTTCTTTCCCTCTAGCTTGGGGAAAGGGTTGAATAAATGGAATGCGAGCTGGAGTCGCGGTGTCTTTTGGAGGAGAGATATCTAGAGAGAATACTCTTCCGGTTCGAGTCACCTTACTTGATCTGGTGATGTTGTCAATGTCAGGAATGGTGGCTTCAACTGTAAGATCTTCAATGGTCAGAGGGTCTTGCTTGACGCCATGATAGTAAACATCACCTCCATAATTCCAAGGGATAGCCTTGTCGAGGAATATGGAACCGCCTTGAGAAGTGATGATGAGAGGTGCCACCCTAGGCACGTAATCGCAGAGGAAACCTTATTGTGTTAACATCAAGATAGTCTTCTGGGAACTCGTCACCCCATCCGGTCCCTTTAACATCTTCAATAGGAATCTTGTAGCCAGAACAAAGTACTTCACCATGTAATCATACTTTCCACTTGCTGCCCCAAGGTATCCCACACGATGGTATACCTTCGTTGCATTGTCAATCTTCAACTTAGACATTTCTTCACACTACCGACCGGTGGCTTCGTAAATAGTATCTCACGGTTGTCCATCATGCATCGAACACGCCTTCTTAACCAAGCACAACCATCGCGCAGATGGGCACCAACGGCAATTCTCCGGGCATCCTGGATTGACACCGCTTGCAAGAAATTCTTCTTAACATCATCGAGGGATGGTCAAGTCATCTATGTTGAAAACACAAGTATCTTCAACAAGATTGGAACTCTTGTCATGATTAGGCATAGGCGCTTAATCACATTCGAGTCTCAACAGAGGATCAAACTCAACTGCTTAGCTTGAATCATATCTTGAATCTTGTTCTTCGTGAGCCCAACAATCATCGACTATGTCCCGGCTATTGGAATGGTAAGCACACTTAGCATTAGGATTGTATCTCGAGAGGAAGTGTTGATATTCGAGGAGGATCCTCAAGGTAATCACCGCTTTCAACATGTGTTGCAAGGCTCATGACAATGGCATGTTCATCTTCGTGAACCGCCTCGCTGCTGCTCGACACGCTGTCTCACTGAGGTTGTACCGATGTAGGATCGAGATCACAACCGCCCCACAGATTGAGTGCGGTCGGTCTTGGCTCGCTTTTCCGACCATACACATCATTAGTTTCTTTCTTACCACCAAAAGATCTTTTTGCAAAGATTTGAACATGTCTCCATCCGAATCTTTCCGCTCTTGATACTAGCTTCGACACCACTTGTCAATATCACTGGTGAACTCGGTGAAGAGTTTCCAATCGATGATTGAAGAATAGGCCTGCTGTTCCCATAAACATATCAACCAACTCCCTATTCGACAAGGGTGGCCGAACTCTACCACTTTGAGCATACTCCTTGAACTTCTCATCACGACCCATAGACATGCTTTGTAGTTGCATGCGAGATTGTCAATTCATACTGTCTGTAGAAAGCATCAGCTGTTACTCCAAGCACGGATACGGTCATTCTCTAGTCGATAATACCACTCCAATTGAGTTCCGACAAACTTTCTTGAAAATAGTGCATCCACAACTTTCATCATGGGGATTGATCTTCCGGACATAGGACTTCAAATGCAGCTTAGGGCAAGACATGCATACTTAGCAAAAGTTGGAACTTTGAACTTGGGAGGAATCACAACACCGTGACTAGACTCAAATCATCAAAATTCAGCCCTGACATCTTCGTGTTTTCCACAAGATTCGACGGTCTTCAAGTTGTTTGTACTTGTCATTCTCATCAGAGTATTGGCCATCATCATAGTTCTTCTCAAGCTCAGGCTGACTGCCTTCGCCATCCCCCTTGTTACTTTGCTCATCCTCCTTCTTGACACTTTCTTCAGAGAGTTCAATTCGACTAACCACTCTAGGACCACCTTTGTAGCGTCTACCCATGTTGAGGAGACCAACAACCTTCTTCTTTCTGTTGATGAGCTTCTTCAGATCTTCTTGGCCTTGGACCAAGCTGGTAAACATCTGCTGAAACTGAGCATTCTGAGCTTGAAGATCTTTGACAGACTGTTCAAGAGCCATTTCTGCTAAAATAAATAGCGAGAGAATGAGAAAACCAATCTTCAATGTACCTGTAATGCAATGTTATGCCATGATATGCGATGTTTATGCAAATGCAATGCAATGTTTTCAAGGACCTTAGAGATTTAAATTTGTTAAACAAGCAATGAACAAACATTTATTAGTACTCTTTTCATTATTCTTTTTTTCTTTTTAAGTACAAAGGATAGTTCAAGACAAATAAAAGAAAATCCTAAAGCTCTAAGTCTCCCATGGGCGCTTCCTCTTGGTGCCGATGTAGGCGTTGATGTTTCGCTCCTCGTGAAGTAGCTTGGTCAACTCTAGCACTTTCTTCTCACTTGTATAACACTGAGCTTCAAAGGTATCTGTTAGTGTTTTAAGTTGGCATCAATTTTGGTAAAACTAGGCTTTAGAAATGTCTTGATAGATGTCATGACATTCAGAGATTGAAGATAAATCCTACCGGACAAGGATGGTAAAAGTACACCGTAAGTGGAAGCTAAAGTCAGGCTGAAATTCAGAAAATCGATGTCATAACGTATGTTATGACATTCAGCAGACATTCTCGCTAATCGCTTTTTCCCGAGATTTTTCGAAGTTTGTTGAGCATTTTATTTATGTTTTTCGTTATTAGAAAGCATGCTCACGTGGCTGCTAGGTTAATCTTAATTAAACCTAAATTGGTTGTTGAACAAAACCATGTTTTTAGGAGAGAATTAAGTAAACCCTAGCTATCTTTATGGAAGCCCAAAACCAAGATTCAGGATCTTTCTATATAAAGAATTCAACCCTTACTCTACAGCCACGCCTCGGATTCCATTGAAGACATTGAAGGCTTTTGTTTGTGTACTGTTAAAGGTTTTAACAGTTGGTCTTTGTAATTTAGTTTCTTCAGAGCCAAGCAACTATCAATTGATAAGTGCATTGACTAGGATTTGTTGTAAGGGTAGTTTATCACCAAAGCTTTAAAGCACGAGTATTTGTCTCTTGATTAAAGCTTTGAAGCAAGATCAAGATATTTTATTGAAGTGTGTCTTCACAATTCAATTAAACAATAGGTTGATATCAATGCTGTGATCGAGGGGAGTGAGTAGGAACTCATATCTAAGTAGGACTTAGGTAAAAGGGTCATTGGCAGTGATTAATGAGAAGGTCACAGTGTGTGTTGCAGAGTCTTTGAATTGATACTACTAATAGTGAACTTTATCCCTGGCTTGGTAGCCTCTAGACGTAGGTTTGTTAGAACCGAACTGGTGAACAACTTATTGTGTTATTTATCGCTTATATATACTATGTGAATTGTTAAAGCAAAGGTCGATATCGTGTCATAACATTCTCGTGACATTAAGTATCCGCTGCCAGAATTTCAATTGGCATCGTAGCGGCGCCCGCTTGTTATTTCGGGTGAGATCTAGGGATAATAGTTTCCGCATAATGGATAAAGAAGCAGATTTGGAGGTAGACCACCTATTCGGATGGGTCTAATTATGAGTACCGAAGCCTGTGATGGTTGCCTTCCTAAGATCGTGATATCAAGGCTTGAGAGTCACTGATAAAGGATGGAAACATCCAACCAAGGTTGAGAAAGATGGGACTACTGCCTTGAAACCCGAGGAGGAATGGAGCAAAGAGGAAGAGGAGTGGCTCTGGAAACTCTAAAGCATTGAATGCTTTATTTAATGGTATTGATGTAAATATCTTCGATTGGTTCATCAATGTGAACCGCCAAGGATGTTTGGGACACCCTCAAAACTACTCATGAGGGAACATCTAAGGTGAAGATGTCAAGACTTCAGATGCTCACTACCAAATTTGAGAATTTGAAGATGAAAGAAGATGAGACTATTCATGAGTTTCACATGAATGTGTTGAGATTGCCAATGCCTCGTGAGCACTTGGTGAAAAGATGTCGAGGAAAGTGGTGAGAAAGATTCTCGTGTCCTTGCCCAAAAGGTTTGCAATGAAAGTTACCGTAATTGAAGAGGCTCAGACACATCAAGACCTGAAGGTTGAAGAACTGATAGATCTCTTATGACTTTGAGATGGGAATTAGTGAAACCTGACAAGAAGAGCAAGAGCATTGCACTTGTATCCAATTCAAGAAGGATGCAAGGAGGAAGATGAGGAGAAGATATCTGGCTATAGCTATGCTTGGAAGACAGCTCAACAAACCGATCAGAGAATTGATCCAAAGTCAAGGTCAAATGTCAAGGACATCGATCCGACATCGCAGATCTTATGACTCCAAAGAAGATCCAAGTCGAGGAAAAAGGAAGTCAAAGCAGAGGAGTCCAATGTCATGAATGTGAAGGATATGGACATATTAGAGCTGAATGTCCCACCTTTCTTAAGAAACAAAAGAAAGGAATGGCTGTCACTTGGTCTGATGGTGATTCAGGAAGTGAATCTGAGAAAAAGGTGCCAAACTTGTCACTGTACTCACTGGAGTGTACAATTCTGAGATGGACTCTAGTGATGAGGAAGTAACCTTTGAAGAGCTTCACGAGACCCACAGAAGTCGTGTGTGAAAAATGGTGAAGTGTGTCACAGAACGAGGAATGTAAAAGCGATTGAGAAGTTGAAGTCGAGAATGTGAAGCTAGAGGTGAGAAAAGGAAAACACAGCCACTATAAATCTCCTCAACAAAGGATATTGTCATGTTGAACTCCAAACTTGATCGATGTCTAAATCACAAAATGTTGACATCCGCATCGAAAAGTTGATAAAATTTTCACTTGACAAAATGCAGTGAAATAAGCATGGTTTAGGATATGTGGTCGAAAAGAAACCTGGGTGACATCAAGGAGAAGAGACATGGAGAACAATGTCAAACAAATTGCCACAACACAAAACAGATATGTGTCCGAACAGGTATGTGGTCGCAAAGAGATTTGCTAATAACCGTGAAAGGAACAAAACTGGAAGTCAAAGGCAAAGAGGATGTCTTACCACAAAACAGAAATAGGTCCGCTCAGATATGTGAAGGCTAAGAAATTTGTTGATCACAAAAGGAAAATGACCTAATGAACCAATGTCAAAGCAGATGTCACAACATTGGGTTCAACATCAAAATCATAGAAACCTCGATCCAAAAGTTTCAAAGATGGAGATGTTATTATTGTGGAAGGTTTGGTCACATAAAGTCCACCGCTATAGGCTACATGGGTATCCTAATCAAGTTCCATATGTGAAGCCTAAGTTCAACAAGGCATCATACACTCAAAGGAAGAAGAAGAAGACTACAGCCGATAGCACGACTTTTCCTAGAGTATCTCCCAAGGAAGATTGGTATTTTGACAAAGGATGCTCCAAGCATATGACCGAGACGTAAATCTTCTCAATGATGTTAAGCCTCATTCTACCAGCTTTGTTACCTTTGGAGATGGAGCTAAAGGAGAAATCAAAGGTGTTGAAACTCAAACCGGTCCTGAGTTCCAAACCGAATGGAGTAATCATGGTAAAAGGTTTGATCGCAAATCTCATTAGCATAAGTCACTATGTGATATGGGATTCACAAATAACTTCACTAAGACCGAATGCCTTGTGATCAATGATGAACAAGCAAAGGATTATGAGAGGAGTCAGATCAAAGGACAACTGCTACTTGTGGGAATCTGAGAACCCCACTCTGCCATCTGTGTGCTCTACAGACAAAGATGAAGAAAAAGTGAAGTTGGGAGAACAAGAAACTGATCAGCCACATCTTAGAGGAATAAAAAGGATCAGTTCCATAGAGGGAGTCAGAAGATTACCAAGAATTCACATGGGAAAAGGGAAAATCTGTGGTAATTGTCAGGCTGGACAGGAAATCAGAATGTCACATTCAATGTCCAGACATTTGATCACTCCTGAAGTACTGAAGCAAAGTACCAGGTTCTGGCATGAAAGGCTGACCAAGTGTCTTAATGTCAAAGAATACAGGAGAAGAGTATTGGATGACATCCTCATTGTCAGAGGAGGAAATATCATGGTGGCCTTTAGTCATGGTAATCACTTGGAATCTGAAGAAGTCTCAGATAGATTGATGGATGACTCAACACTTCTTTCACGTAATGTGTGCAAAGAATTGTGTCAAGAAGCTTGAATGAGGAATGACACCCACACTAGACTATTACCCTTCCACATTTGAAGGCCCAAAAGAACAAGTGGAAAAGGTGTTGATCAAAGCTTGTGTAAAAGGATTTCTGTTGGATGTGTCTCCTTGAGAAGTAATCTCACTCCTTGGATCAGCAAGAAGCAAAACTATGTGGTCCTATACAATGTTGAAGCTGAACTCACAACACAGATAGCAATTGTTCTAGGGTGATCCGATGAGGCAGACATCGATTGAGTACAATGTCATACAGATGTCATGACTTTGTATTGTGACATTGTTACAAAAATTCTTGAGACTAGTCAATTTAAGACCTTAAGGGATAAATTGGGTATTGGTCTGTGATACGGTGAACTGACTTTGTAGGATTTTTGTATCCAAATGTGCGGATAGCAAGAGTCGCCACCGACTTTTATTTTATCCAATTAAGGGAAGGTAAAAGTAATGTAAAAAGACCTTCGTTAGATTCTCGAGTTCGGAGAATGGTTATGAAAAGGGAAGGTATTAGCACCCTTTCCATCCGTAGTTATCTACGGCTCTTAGTTGCTCTAGATCACTTTTAAAATTGCTTTCGTGTGTTTGACAAAATGTTTTGAAAAAGGTATTTCGCTTGACTTTGTAATGACTCATGTAGGAGTGTATACAAAGTGTTCGGAAATGTTTTTGTTTTGAAAAGATTATGAACTTTGAAAAAGTGTGTGTGAAAAGCACTTGGTTTAGAGCAAGCAACTAAAAGACTTATTTACCCACTCGTAATTGGTCGCTTTGTTGTACTTCATTCCTTTAGAATGGCGCTAGCCATACCATTAGTTAGTAGGTAGCTCCATTCGCTGGATGTAAGCGGACATTCAAGGGACATCGATGGTCATAGAAGGCAACTTGTAGGAAGTATCCTAGCACATTCAAGGACTATCATCATTTTTCGAGGCGACAATCGAGGGTCAAGATCATGTATTCGGAAGCGACATCGTGGGTCTTATGATCTTTGTATCGAAGGGACTATGATGATTTGTTTGAAGGCAACGGTGCTAGAATACCTCTACGTTCGAGGGACATGACCATTTGAAATCGAAAGGCATCGAGAGAGAATTACCCTAAGGGGTGCATGTGTGAAAGAAGTGTGTTGATTTCATAATATGTTATCTTGAAAATTAGTGGGCTATGTCCAATTATTATCTTGCCATACACGCCTAATTACTAGCAATTGATAAGGGTGCGGAAAGTAAAATGCGAATGTAAAGGTGCGGAAATAAAACCTACGCTATTACAAGGCTTTGGGGCATATACATAATTTAAACTTGCGGAAAATAAAAGCCTAATTAAACTATTACAACCCATGAGCAATTACATTATTGGAAAATGAAATAATAAAATGATAAAGAGGAAATCGTCTCGAATCGGATCAACCTGCAAAAAGTAAGAAATCTGAAATGCAATATGAATCGAACAAAAGAGAAAATGTTAGAAAAATGCAAATTTTAATATGAGAAATTTAATATATGCTGGAAATAAGGTAAATAAGTTGAAATAATTTTTTGGGATTTTTTGGAAAAGATTTAATAATTAAAATGCAATTTATAATGATTTAAATGCAAAATTAAAAATAAAATAAATATGCATGCAAAATTATATTTTTAATTTATTAAATTAAATAAAGGTTTTAGAAAAATGATGTAAAAAGAAAAAATGTTTTTGGCAATTTTTTAATGCAGAATAAAAATCATGAAAACAATTAAAATAAATGAAAATATTGAAATAATATGAAAAATATGAAAATAGAGTTTTGTAAAAAAGAAACCAGAGTTGGTCTTAGCATGGTTCGAACCCGCGTCCTGGCCTTCAAACCTTGAGATCCTTCACTCTGACCGCTACGCCATGTGTGCATCCGTGTTTGAAAACTGGAACGAGTGAAATACAAGCACGCCGCCTCCTATTGCCACGACCGCGCGCACTTCGCCTTCTCCAATTTGAATTTTAAAAGTCTCGCCGCCATGGTTCGACGCTATGTTCCCGGCAAACCGAAAATCAAGCACGCATAATATAAATACATTCTAAAGCCATGGTTCGATTGGAAACATCATTCCGAATGCAATGGTACTGGTCTTGAGGTCCAATTTTTCCGTTTAAAGGAAACCCTAAATCGTGTTCAGGAACCCTAGCTATGGCAATACGAGTTCTAAGCCATGGAAATACAATTAACCTGCCCAGATCGCTTGCAAACTTCTCACTAATCACAAAAACAACAGTAAAACATGTTAAAAATGCATGATAATTGAAATACGATTTTGAAATTTTCTTGAATAAACCGATTTCGATTCTTTGATTCTTGATGGTTTTAAGCAATGAGGGTCTGATCGATTCAGAGATGTCAAGCAATGTGTGGACACCTCAAAACGATTGAAAACGGTGGAAGTAGGGTTACCACTTGCTTGTGCACCACGGTTTTTTGAGCTTTGGAATAGGGTTTGTAGAGCAATTTTTTCGTCCTCTCTTGATAGGTATGCATCATATATTTATACTGGATGGATTTGGGATTGAATTTGGAAAGAATCAATCAATATTCAATGGAAATCAAATTTGATATTTCCATGAAAATCAAATCTTCAAAGCTTGATCAATTTCAATCCAATCTTGCCTTTCTTGCTCCAATTTCGAATTTGTGGCATTTGTGAGTTAATTGGACCTTAAGGAAAGAATAAAATCAATCTTTGCATTAATTTCAATTTTATAATTTATTTTAAGATTTAATTTGTATTTAAATGAATAAATTACAAATTAAATAGAAAAATAAATCAAAAATTCGTGGCTTTGGGCTTGGACACTCCTAATTGCTTGAGGAACAAGTTAGGATGAAGAAAAGTAGGCCCATTTGCAAAAGATTTGATTTTTGAAGTATCTCTTGTGCATTCTTCCAAAATTACCCAACTTGTGGATGGTGTAACTTGCTCAATTTTCCACATTTTGAGTGTTCTTGGACTTTTGGAAAGCTCTAAGAGTCCTCTAAACAATGTCTTTGGTCTCATCTCAATTGGAGTTACCATGCTCAAAATATCTTCAAACAAAAAGTTGACTTTTGTTGACTTTGAAAATGACCTGTAATGTTTCGAGCTATACCTCTCAAATGAAGCATTTTTGGACATTCTTGTGAGACATGAAGTTGTAGAGAATTGAATTTCCTTCAAAACAAGAGTTGGTGGAAAATTTCGAGAAAGTATGAGAAAGTTATGATCAACAAAGTTCGCTTGACTTTTCATCTAGAAACCCTAATTTAGAAAGTTTGACTTTGAGCAAATCTTGAGTTTTCTTGATGAATCATGATCAACCCTTGATCAAATGATGAATGTTACTTCAAATAGTCGGAGATGGGCTTAAGATGCCATCCAAGGCAACCGAGTCGCCAGACTCGTAGTTGTTGATAATAAGGAATCGAATAAATCTTCGTGCGATTACTCGAGGGAGATTGTAATTGGCAAAATGTGGATAGCTTCCTGTGCATCGGGCGTTGATCCATTGCTCATATCGAGGATAACTAGAGGTGGTCTTTCGGATAGTTTTCCGCCGGTTCGGGCTTAATCCTGACCGCGTCGGAGGCGGTCTTTCAGATAGTTTTCCTGGGCCGGGCTTAACTCGACCTGCTTATGAGGGCGGTCTTTCAGATAGTTTTCCGCCGGCCGGGCTTAATCTCGGACCTGCTTTGCCAAGTGATCACACTGCTTTGGAGAAAACAAGAGAAACTTTGATAGAATATTCGTTAGTTTTATGCAAAGTATGATGCATGACAGTGTATATGAATGACATATGCAAGAATTATGACTCTATGAGTAATGTATGAATGATAGATATTGTGATATTTCAAAACATATCCATCTTGAAGAAGATGCGGATATTCTGTTTGAAGATTTCTGACTTCTGCTTGGGGGATTGAGTAGGTGGAAGTCCCTGCTTTCGAAGGAGAAGAAAGATATCCAGGATTCCTCCGCTGCACTATCTCGACCAAGTCTTAGATATTGCCGAGGAAGGTAGAGATTGAGAAACTCATTGTTGGAGATCTCATGCACTCGCCGAGGAGAACCCGGAGGCGATTCGTTGGGGACCTTGCATGTAGATCCTGTTGAGGAAATTTAGGAGATGCTCTACTGGGTATTCCGAGTGTAGATCTTGCTGGAGAGCATTTGGTAATCGCTGAGAGACCGGGCTAGAAGAGTCTGGAGTCCGTTGTAATCTCTGGCTGGGGAATAAAAGGTGTATGTTTCCTCCGATGCACTATCTGACCAAGTCTTGGGTCCGGATACCGCTGCTGGGAGAAGGGGGAGGATTGAGAAATATCCGCTGGGAATGAAGTGTTACTGCTTGGAGACTGATGTAACGTTGCTCGGTTGAGTGGAATCACTGCTTGTGGATTAACATATACTCCGCTAGGGAAGGTGTGTTGTGAGTGACACTTTTATGCTCTGTGGGGAACTATTTGGTGACTTTCGTCGTCAACCCAATTCCTGGAACCTGTAGTAAGTACTTTTGAATGTTCATTTTCGTATGTTTGTGATTAGATTCTTATTGTCAAATGCGTATAGTCATTCAAAACAAACGTTGGACTTATTGCAAACGACAACAACAAAAATTGTAAAGAGAAAGAAACTTATGCTCATTTGAAAGGGTGGCGTATGGCCAAGTTGTTTGTACACAAGAAAGGTAAAAAGCTATGCGGAAACAATCTCGTTAAGTTCCAACTATGCTAGTACTCATATATTTCAACTATCTCATCTCCTTGCTGTCAGTAGAAAGTGAGTAGACTGATCTTCGCCATTTGAATCTTGAATGCTGATAGTAGTCTGGAAGCAGGTGATCTGGAAGAGACATAGTCGTACGCTTAAATCCCTAACTTTTGCCTAGACCGCCTTCGGTTTTCAGCCCACCGGATACCCTTTTTGCCCAAGCCGCCTTTTCGTGTTTTCGACCCGGTGTACATGTTTTGTATATATCCTTAATTTTGCCCGAACCTTTGGTTCGCCAGATGCCCTTATTTTTGCCTAGGCCACCGACCTAGCGGTCTCTTTTATGCGTAGTATTTTTGACTATGTCCGCTCACGTGGTGTGGAAGTCTTCACCATCCATGGTGCTAAGTATCATAGCTCCGCCGAAAACACTGCCTTGACTACAAATGGTCCCTCGTAGGTGGGAGTCCATTTGCCCCTGGATCACCTTGTGGAAGAATGATGCGCTTGACTACTAGATCACCGACTTGGTAGACTCGGTGCTTGACCTTCTTGTTAAATGTTCGACCATTCGCTCGATAAATCTGTCCATGGCGATGGATGCGAGTCGCTTCTCATCGATCAAGTTGATCTGGTCAAGCGAGTTCGAACCCAATCGCTTCGCCTAACTCCGCCTCCCGGAGGACTCGTTGAGGGTATCTCAACCTCGATGGGTAAGACGGCTTCCATACCGTATACAAGAGAGAAGGAGGTTGCCCTCGTGATGTTCGTGGCAGAAAAGCGATAACCATGAAGAGCAAATGGTATCATCTCATGTCAATCTGTAAGTCACCGTCATCTTCTGATAATCTTCTTAATGTTCTTGTTGGCGGCTTCCATCGCGCCATTCATCTTAGGCCGTAAGGAGATGAATTGTGATGCTTGATCTTGAATCTGCAGAGTTCGGTGATCATCTTGTTGTTGAGATTAGAGCCGTTATCTGTGATAATCCTTTCGGGAGTGCCATACCGACTGATAAGATTATGCTTGATAAATCGAGCCACAACATTCTTGGTAACATATGCATACGAGGTTGCTTCTACCCACTTGGTAAAGTAATCGATTGCCACAAGGATGAAACGATGTCCATTGGAAGTCGGGCTTGATTTCTCCGATCATGTCAATGCCCCACATTGCAAAAGGCCAAGGAGAAGTTAAAACATTCAGAGGTACCGAGGTACGTACTTTGTCGGCATAACCGCATTTGTGACAAGATCGAGAAGGGTGACAATCGCTTCCATGGTGGACCAATAGTAACTGTTCTCAAAATCTTCTTATCCATAGTGTGTCCATCGGAGTGGGTACCAAATTCGCCTCGTAACTCTTCCATGATACGCATTGCGGTTTTCTCGTCTACACATGGAGTAAGCACAAGTCGTGGTTGCGCTTGTATAAGATGTCGTTGTCGAGGAAGAATTTGATGCAAATCTTCTCATGAACTTTATCATTGATGATGCCCTCGGATATTCTCGAGTCTCAAGATACCTCTTCACGCCATAGTACCAAGGTTTCTCTTCGTGTCAAGCTCACAACAATACCGTTCGTCAATCCTCTCAATGATGATCCGGGAGCCTCGTTGTCCCATCTCGACCTTGAACATAGACGACATAGTAGCCAATGCGCCGCCAACCGATTCTCTTCTCGTGGAATGTGATCAAAAGTAATCTCTTCAAGTAAGGGATCAAACTCGTAACATGCTCGATACGGAATGAGATTCGGATGCTTCGTATCCCACCGCCTTAATCGACCGATCACCAAAGCCGAGTCTCCATACACTTGTAAGAACTTGATTCTTAGGTCAATAGCGCCTTAAGACCCATGATGCACGCCAGATTCGCCATGTTATTAGTGCAACTAAAACAAAGTCTGGCGGTGAAAGGCGATGTCCGCCGGTAGGGATGTAATGATGGCGCCAATGCCATTGCGTGCGTTGAGGCTCCATCAAGACCATGGTCCATCGGGATCCTTGTTCAGGTCCTTCGTCTGGGCCTGGTTCTTCGCAATCGCTGACTAGTAGAACATCTTTATCCGAAATTGAACCGCATAGATCGATAGTCATCTACGGCTTGATGAGCCAAATGATCGCCACTACACTTCCTTTGATCGCTTCGAGAAGTATACCGATGTCATATTCGGTCAAGACCATTTGCCATCTTGCTATTCTTCCGGAGAGAGCTGGTTTCTCAAAGATGTATTTTATCGGATCCATCTTGGAAATCAATAAGGTAGTGTGAGTCAACATATACTGTCTTAGCCGGCGAGCAGCCCAAGCCAAAGCGTTGCAAGTTTTCTCGAGCTGTGAGTATCTTGTTTCACACGGTAAACTTTTGCTAAGGTAGTATATTGCATGCTCTTTTCGACTGACTCGCCATGTTGCCCCAACACACACCCCATCGAGTTCTCTAACACCGCCAAGTACATGATAAGAGGTCTTCCTTCGTAGGTGGCATCGTGGATGGGAGGATTCGTAGGTACTCCTTGATTTTGTCAAAAGCGATCCGCAATCGCTGCTCCATTCCACTACTTGATCTTTCTTAAGTAACTTGAAGATTGGCTCACAAGTAGCGCTAGGTGTGCAATGAATCGCAATGTAGTTTAATCGGCCCAAGAAACCTCGACTTCCTTCTCAAGGGGCCGCATCTCTTGAATGGCTCTAACCTTGGCGGGTCAACCTCAATACCTCTTCCACCGACTACAAACCCTAGGAGTTTTCCGGATCCGACTCAAAGGTGCACTTGTTAGATTGAGTCTCATCCTTCTTCAATCAAACAGTTTCGCAAATGATCAAGATGTTCTTCCTCACCGGATCGAGCTATCATGTCGCCGACATAGACCTCTATCTCGTGATGAATCATGTCATGAAATAATGTCACCATAGCACCGATAAGTGGCGCTTCTTCATCCAAACGGCATAACCTTGTAGCGTAAAGTGCCCCACCGTAACAAAAGTAGTCTTCTCCATGTCTTCGTGAGCCATTTTGATCTCGATTGTAACCGGAGAAACCATCCATGAAGGAGAAAACCTTATGCCGAGCGGTGTTGTCAACCGTAACATCAATGAGGAAGTGGGAAATCGCTTCGGACTTGCTTTGTTTAGATCTCGTAATCCACACATTCGTATTTTGCCATCCTTCTTAGGTACGGGTACCACATTTGCAACCCATCGGGATAGGAAAGAAAGAAACCAGCATTGAACTGCTTCATAACTTCGGCTTTGATTTTCTCTCGACATCTCAGACGCATGCGATTTAACCTTCGCTTTCACCGAGAAAACCTTCTTTGTTGGCAATCGGTACCACAATATCAATGTCTAAACCGGCATGTCTTCGTATGACAAGCAAAACCTCAACATAGTCTCGTAGCATCCGAACCAACCTTTCTTTAACACTGCTCTCAAGACCCGCCCTATCTTGATCTCTTTTCTGTCGTCAAGACCCAAATTCACAACCTCAACTTGCTCTTCGTGTGGTCAGATAACTCGCTCTTCTTGGTAGCTCCGCAAGTTCTCCGGCACTTCACAATCTTCCTCACTTTCGCCTTCGCTTGGTAGATCGGATTATCAAGTCATATTTAGCACTATCATAGTGTTATTAACGAGATTCGGAGTGATTCGCAGTTGTATCACGTGGGTGTGTAAGAAACACATAGCTTTTGAAGGGTGATAAAGTAAAAGAAAGAAAACAAACAATTGAATGCAAAAGTCCAACGATTTATTGAATGATAATACGCAAACGACAGATAATAACCTCGCAACGAGCCATGATGCCCGCAAGGCACTAGGCTTTCAAAGTTTATTGTTCAAAACATAAAGAAATACGAAAAGCAAAACAAAACAAGAGCAATTACTCCGGCTAAAGGAGATTGGTATGACGCCTTCGCCTTCCAATTGTCGAGCCCATGATCCGAGTTGGAAGATCCACTGCTGATGTCGAAGCCGTTGTCGCCGTCTTCTATAGCATGGATTCCACTGACCGATGCGAAAGGAAGTTGGCCGCACGTTATCATCTTCCGACCTTGATGGTGAAGCCTAAACCAGTCTTGTCGGATTTGAAAGGAAGATCAGGGAGCTGACCCCAAACAGTGCTACCTCCTTATTCAACAGCAGCTTGAGCGTCTTTCAGCGAGGCCATCCTAGGCGGAGCTTGTGTAACCTCGAGTGACAGGAGAGTCACAGCATGACTGGTATTGTTTCAAAAGCTTGACAGGGAGTCTCGAAGAATTCACCTTCCATCTCAAGATAACGGAATGACTGTAGATGACTGACCATGTACTCCTCTTCACCACACACTGTAACAACCTTCCCTTTCACCGGATATTTCAGCTTCTGATGCAAGGTAGAGGTACCGCCCATGTATCCAAGGGCGTCCGAGTAGGCAAGAGTAAGGGACGGATGTCCATGACAAAGAAGAATCAAAAGTCCGGGAACCGACTTTAACAGCAGAGTGAGCTCTCCAAGTACTGTGCTTAGAACCATCAAGCTCTCACGATAATGCCACGGTCTCGTAACCAACCCTTCGACATCAAGTCGATCAAAAGCCTTCGAAGGATATTCAAAGCGTAACCGTATCACCAAAACATGAGATAGTGTAGTTCCCTTGCATTCAATGTAGATGTGCAAGGCTTTGTTGTGTTTCCTTCCTAAGGAGTCAAATCAAGATCGAGAAGCCTAGGCCGTTGTTGGCAGCCGGCTAGCAATACAAACTTCGAATCGATCGTGGTAGTGTCTGCGCACATGAGCATTCTTCAGAAACTTCACCAAGGCATTAGCATGAGCCTCGGAGCACAAGAGCAAAGCGAGCATGGAAATCTTGGACGGAGTCTGTCCTAATTGTTCCACAACATTATAGTCACTCTTCTTGATAATCCTCAGAATTTCCTCCATTTCTTGTTTGGAGGTGTCTTCAGAATTTTTGGTACTTCGGTTGAGCAGGATGAGCCAACGTTCTTTCCTCTAGCCGGGATATTTGTTGAGTAGCCGGAATGCGAGCTGGAGTCGCAGTGTCTTTTGGAGGAGAGATCTCTGGAGAGAATACCCTTCCGGTTCTGGTCACCTTGCTTGATCCGGTGACGTTGTCGATGTCAGGAATAGAAACTTCAGCAGTAAGATCTTCAATGGTCAGAGGGTCTTGTTTGACGCCATGATAGTAAACATCAGCTCCATAGTTCCAAGGGATAGCCTTGTCAGAGGAATATGGAATTGGCCCTGGAGAAGTGATAATGAGAGGCGCCACTCTAGGCACAGAATCAGCAGAGGAAATCCTTATTGTGTTAACATCAGCATAGTCTTCTGGGAAATCGTCACCCCATCCGGTCGCCTTAACATCTTCAATAGGAATCTTGTAACTATCGTGATGTACTTCACCATGTAATCATATTTTCCACTTGGCTGCCCCAAGGTATCCCACACAGATGGTACAGTTTCGTTCGCATTGTCGATCTTCAACTTAGACATTTCTTCACACAGCTTCTGCACAGGTGGTTTCAGAAATAGTATCTCACGGTTGTCCATGATACATCGAACACGCCTTCTCAACCAAGCACAACCATCGTGCGTATGGGCACCAACGACAATCTTCGGGCATCCCGGATTGACACCGCTTGCAACAAATTCTTCTTAACACCATCGAGGAATGGTCAAGTCATCTATGTTGAAAACATAAGTATCATCACCAACAAAGATTGGAACCCTTGTCATGATTAGGCATAGGCGCGTTGATCACATTCGAGTCTCAACAGGAGGATCAAATTCAACTGCTTAGCTTCAATCATATCTTGAATCTTGTTCTTCGAGCCCAACAATCATCGTTGTTATGTCCAGGCTATTGGAATGGTAAGCACACTTAGCATTAGGATTGTATTTCGGAGAGGAAGTGTTGACATTCGAGGAGGATCCTCAAGGTAATCACCGCTTTCAACATGTGTTGCAAGGCTTGCGACAATGGCATGTTGATCTTCGTAACCGTCTTCGTGGCGCTGCTCGTTACGCGCTGTCTCACCGAGGTTGTGCCGATGTAGGATCGAGATCACAACCGCCCCACGATTGAGCACGGTCGGACTTGGTTCGCTTTTTGACCATACACGCATTGGCTTCTTTCTTAGCACCAAAAGATCTCTTCGCAGATTTGAAGATGACTCTACATGGATCTTCCCACTTTGATACCAGCTTCAATGCGCCGTCAATATCGCCGGTGAATCCGGATGAAGAATTTCCAATCGATGATTGAAGAACGGGCCTGTCGTGTCCCCATAAACATATCAACCAACTCCCTATTGGACAAGGGTGGTTGAACTCACCGCTAGTCTCTCCATTTCGAGCATACTTTTGAACTTCTCATCACGACCCATAGACATGCTTTGTAGTTGCATGCGAGTGGGTGTCAATTCAGCATTGTACTCATATTGTCTATAGAAAGCATCGGCTAAGTCACTCCAAGTACGGATACGGTCATTCTCTAGCTGATAATACCATTCCAACTGGGTTCCGGACAAACTCTCTTGAAAATAGTGCGTCCACAACTTTCTGACATCAGTGTGGGGATTGATCTTCTGGACATAGGACTTCAAATGCAGCTTAGGGCAAGACATGCCATCATATTTAGCAAAAGTAGGAACTTTGAACTTGGGAGGAATCACAACACCAGGGACAAGACTCAGGTCATCAAAATTCAGCCCGGACATTTTCAGATTTTCCACAGCATTCAGGCGATCTTCAAGTTGCTTGTACTTGTCATCTTCCTCAGAGTACTGGCCATAATCAGAATGATCCTCTCCTCCTTTCTTTGGCTCACGCTGTTCACCTTCATCACCCTTGGTGCTCCCCTCGGTATGGACACTTCCTTCAGAGAGCTCAATACGGCTGACCACTTTAGGACCTCCTTTGAAACGTCTACCCATGTTGAGGAGACCAACAACCTTCTTCTTCTTGTTGATGAGCTTCTTCAAATCTTCTTGGCCTTGGACCAAGTTGGTAAACATCTGCTGAAACTGAGCATTCTGAGCCTGGAGATCTTTGACAGTCTGTTCAAGAGCCATTTCTGCTAAAATAAATAGCGAGCAAATGAGAAAACCAATCTCCAATGTACCTGTGATGCAATGTTATGATATGCTATGCAATGTTTATGTGGATGCAATGCAATGTTTTCAATGACCTAAGAGATTTAAATTTGTTAAACAAGCAATGAACAAACATTTATTAGTACTTCTCATTATTCTTTTTTCTTTTTAAGTACAAGAGATAGTTCAAAGCAATAAAAGAAAACATAAACATCCTAAAGCTCTAAGTCTCCCATGGGCGCTTCCTCTTGGTGCCGATGTAGGCGTTGATGTTTCGCTCCTCGTGAAGTAGCTTGGTCAACTCTAGAACTTTCTTCTCGCTTGCATAGCATTGAGCTTCAAAGGTATCCCTCTCTTCTTTAATCTGAATCCAGGATCTCTTCAAGTCTTCAAAATCAGAGGCATATCGGATGGAGAAAGATAGGTACATCACCTATAGCAACAGGTTCCATAATTACTGGTAAAACAGGCGTGAATGGCATCATGAGGTTTTGAGCTCGAGCTCGCACCCATTTGAGGTAAGGTTCCCAAGGAATGGAGTTCGGGTGCCCCAAAGTCTTGGTATCAATCTTCTTTACCATGCCCCAAGCATGTATAAACCTTCGTCGGTAATTCTGGAGATCGTGATTGTAGTCGAACACAACATCTTGGAGAAGCATATCATGTGGACCATCTCTTCGAGCAAAACCAAACTGACGTAGAGCTAGAGAAGGGTTGTAAGTAATACCTCCCCTTATACCAAGGAGTGGTACATTAGGGAATTCTCCACAACGCTCAATGAATGTGAAGTCTTTTTGAGAGAAAAGATTCCAACGGATATCTGAATGAGAGAGTGACATTAGTCTTTGAGACCATCTCAACCTTTGTTCGTTCTTCAAACGATGGAGGAAGGTGCGAAATAAACCACCTAGAAAGTAACGGTATACAACACATGAGAGTTCCTTGTCGCTTAGTAGTACGAGTGTGGAGAGAATGTAGGATGTCTCCAAGTAAGGTAGGCACTGGATTACGGGTAAGAAACAACTTGATGGCATTGACATCTATGAATTGATCCGAGTTAGGGAATAGAACCAAACCATAAATTAGCAAGGTCACAATGTTTTCAAATGCATGGAAACTCATAACTTTGAGGAATTCTCGGGCTTTCTTGATTAAGAACTTGGAAAGTAAACCCTTAACTCCACTTCTAGTTTCCCAATTGGCTTCAATGTCTGAGCGCTTAAGGTGTAAGGCGGATGCGATGTCTTCGAACTTAGGAACCTTTTCTAAACCGTTGAATGGCATTTGATCAAGAACAGGTACCCCAAGTAGCTTAGAGAACTCTTCCAAGGTAGGAACCAACTGATAATCTGGAAAGGTAAAGCAATGGTGTTTCGGATCAAAGAACTGGAATAGGACATGCATCATATCTTCTTCAAAACCGGAGATAACCAAATCAAGTAGATAACCATGTCTTTGGATGAACGAGCATGGTCGGAATTTCAAACCAATTCTTTGAGTTGAGAAGGATACCCATGAAGTTCATTCGGATAGTCTTTCTAGAAGCCATAATCCCTACAAAACAGAGCAAAGATAAATCCCTAGGTCCTTGAAATAGTTAGAAATGATATGCAATGCAAATGATGTCATGATGTCATGTTTAGCACACACAAACAATTCACACAATGAGCCTAGGGTTAAGGCTTGCATGAGGTATAGGTGATTACCCTACCAAAAGTTTGAGTTGGTTCATCCTCCCTATAATAATAACCGGTTCTAGGAATCTCACATCACAGATCTTTCTCGAGGCGCTTATTTCAATACGACGGCCAAGTGGTCGATCGAAAATGTCCCAAAAGTCTAATCTCAATGAGCGTAGCATCGAGTATCAACCAACCTTAGTCTGCACCAAAGTCGGCCATCTCACTACCTTCTAATGGCCAAGATGGGTCAATTAGGTTCTAAAAGTTTAGTTAGCGCTTGATGACACCACGCAGAAGCCAAATACTATCTTCAACTTGGGAATGAAGAGTATCGGACAACCAAAGTGTCACGCTAACGTAGCCATCACGTTGACCGCGTAGTTATACGCCTAGCGGCGCATGATCTAATGCTACTTACCTAAAAGGAAACCCGATCCGTGTAGGATCCCCAACAATATAATACCCAAGCAACCCTTAAAGATAAAGCATACAAGTCAAACAAAAGCAATAAAAGTTATCTAGAAATCCCTAAGGCAATTCTCTTTAGGGTCATCCTCACAGAGTCGCCAGCCTGCGGATACGGTGAACTGACTTTGTAGGATTTTGTATCCAAATGTGCGGATAGCAAGAGTCGCCACCGACTTTTATTTTTATCCAATTAAGGAAGGTAAAAGTAATGAAAAAGACCTTCGTTAGATTCTCGAGTTCGGAGAATGGTTATGAAAAGGGAAGGTATTAGCACCCTTTCCATCCGTAGTTATCTACGGGCTCTTAGTTGCTCTAGATCACTTTTAAAATTGCTTTCTGTGTGTTTGACAAAAATGTTTTGAAAAAGGCATTTCGCTTTGACTTTGTAATGACTCATGTAGGAGTGTATACAAAGTGTTCGGAAATGTTTTGTTTTGAAAAGATTTGAACTTTGAAAAAGTGTGGTGTGAAAAGCACTTGGTTTAGAGCAAGCAACTAAAAGACTTATTTACCCACTCAGAATTGGTCGTTTTGTTGTACTTCTACATTCCTTTAGAATGGCGCTAGCCATACCATTAGTTAGTAGGTAGCTCCATTCGTTGGATGTAAGCGGACATTCGAAGGGACATCGGATGGTCATAGAAGGCAACTTGTAGGAAGTATCCTAGCACATTCGAAGGGACTATCATCATTTTTCGTAGGCGACAATCGAGGGTCAAGATCATGTATTCGGAAGCGACATCGTGGGTCTTATGATCTTTGTATCGAAGGGACTATGATGATTTGTTTGAAGGCAACGGTGCTAGAATACCTCTACGTTCGAGGGACATGACCATTTGAAATCGAAAGGCATCGAGAGAGAATTACCCTAAGGGGTGCATGTGTGAAAGAAGTGTGTTGATTTCAGAATATGTTATCTTGAAAATTAGTGGGCTATGTCCAATTATTATCTTGCCATACACGCCTAATTACTAGCAATTGATAAGGGTGCGAAAAGTAAAATGCGGAATGTAAAGGTGCGGAAAATAAAACCTACGCTATTACAAGGCTTTGGGGCAGATACATAATTTAAACTTGCGGAAAATAAAAGCCTAATTAAACTATTACAACCCATGAGCAATTACATTATTGGAAAATGAAATAATAAAATGATAAAGAGGAAATCGTCTGAATCGGATCAACCTGTACAAAAGTAAGAAATCGGAAAATGCAATATGAATCGAACAAAAGAGAAAATGTTAGAAAAATGCAAATTTTAATATGAGAAAATTAATATATGCTGGAAATAAGGTAAATAAGTTGAAATAATTTTTTGAGATTTTTTGGAAAAGATTTAATAATTAAAATGCAATTTATAATGATTTAAATGCAAAATTAAAAATAAAATAAATATGCATGCAAAAATTATATTTTTTAATTTATTAAATTAAATAAAGGTTTTTAGAAAAATGATGTAAAAAGAAAAAATGTTTTTGGCAATTTTTTAATGCAGAATAAAAATCATGAAAACAATTAAAATAAATGAAAATATTGAAATAATATGAAAAATATGAAAATAGAGTTTTGTAAAAAAGAAACCAGAGTTGGTCTTAGCATGGTTCGAACCCGCGTCCTGGCCTTCAAACCTTGAGATCCTTCACTCTGACCGCTACGCCATGTGTGCATCCGTGTTTGAAAACTGGAACGAGTGAAATACAAGCACGCGTCGTCCTCCTATTGCCACGAATTCGCGCCAGACTTCGTCTTCTCCAATTTGAATTTTTAAAAAGTCTGCGTCGGCCATGGTTCGACGCTATGTTCCTGGCAAAACTGAAAATCAAGCACGCATAATATAAATACATTCTAAAGCCATGGTTCGATTGGAAACATCATTCCGAATGCAATGGTACTGGTCTTGAGGTCCAATTTTTCCGTTTAAAGGAAACCCTAAATCGTGTTCAGGAACCCTAGCTATGGCAATACGAGTTCTAAGCCATGGAAATACAATTAACCTGCCCAGATCGCTTGCAAACTTCTCACTAATCACAAAAACAACAATAAAACATGTTAAAAATGCATGATAATTGAAATACGATTTTGAAATTTTCTTGAACAAACCGATTTCGGATTCTTTGATTCTTGATGGTTTTAAGCAATGTGAGGGTCTGGATCGATTCAGGAGATGTCAAGCAATGTGTTGGACACCTCAAAAACGATTGAAAACGGCTGGAAGTAGGGTTACCACTTGCTTGTGCACCACGGTTTTTTGAGCTTTGGAATAGGGTTTGTAGAGCAATTTTTTCGTCCTCTCTTGATAGGTATGCATCATATATTTATACTGGATGGATTTGGGATTGAATTTGGAAAGAATCAATCAATATTCAATGGAAATCAAATTTGATATTTCCATGAAAATCAAATCTTCAAAGCTTGATCAATTTCAATCCAATCTTGCCTTTCTTGCTCCAATTTCGAATTTGCTGGCATTTGTGAGTTAATTGGACCTTAAAGAAAGAATAAAATCAATCTTTGCCATTAATTTCAATTTTATAATTTATTTTAAGATTTAATTTGCATTTAAATGAATAAATTACAAATTAAATAGAAAAATAAATCAAAAATTCGTGGCTTTGGGCTTGGACACTCCTAATTGCTTGAGGAACAAGTTAGGATGAAGAAAAAGTAGGCCCATTTGCAAAAGATTTGATTTTTTGAAGTATCTCTCTTTGTGCATTTTTCCAAAATTGCCCAACTTGTGGATTGTGTAACTTGCTCAATTTTCCACATTTTTGAGTGTTCTTGGACTTTTTGGAAAGCTCTAAGAGTCCTCTAAACAATGTCTTTGGTCTCATCTCAATTGGAGTTACCATGCTCAAAATATCTTCAAAACAAAAGGTTGACTTTTTGTTGACTTTGAAAATGACCTGTAATGTTTTGAGCTATACCTCTCAAATGAAGCATTTTTTGGACATTCTTGTGAGACATGAAGTTGTAGAGAATTGAATTTCCTTCAAAACAAGAGGTGGTGGAAAAATTTTTGAGAAAGTATGAGAAAGTTATGATCAGTCAAAGTTCAGTTGACTTTTCATCTAGAAACCCTAATTTAGAAAGTTTGACTTTTGAGCAAATCTTGAGTTTTCTTGATGAATCATGATCAACCCTTGATCAAATGATGAATGTTACTTCAAAATGAGGATGTTGACCAAAAATCAAGAAGTTTTGACTGTATGTTGACCACAGTTGACTTTTTGTCCAATACACCCGATTTTCAACCATCTGAGCAATTGTCTGAGGAAACTTGACTTGTGAAGCTTGAAACTTGACATGGAGAATCTTTGAAGCATATGAGGAGGCATGAGGGCCATTGGAGATGTTGGAAATCCATCTTGACTTGAGAGATACCAAACCCTAGTTTGGGTTGATTGTCTAGGAGAGAGTTTGTCTGATCAACTCTTGAGGAATCCTTGAGTATGGATGTATGAAATCTCTTGAGTAGATGGAGGGCAAATTTTGGGGTATGACATGGTCAACATGAGAAGTTGTAGCAATTAACTGGGGTAACAACAAGGGATGAAAGAGATTGTTTATTTCAATTACTTATAAGTGGGCCATTTAGGTATTTTCATCCCCATTTTAAAAAGTCCAAGAATAGGAAGAGACATCCATATATAAGAGTTTCTCCATTTGAAAGTAACATCTCTCTTACTTCTTCTAAAAGAAACTCTGAATCCCCTTGCCATTTTCGCTCTCACTCTCTCAAAAACCATCAGCGAAAAATGTCTTCATCTTCCTCATCATCCCAACAATCAGGATCTTCATCTCCTTCAATGGCTGAAGTTAGGTCAAAAACTGAAACCATGCAAGTTGAAGCATTGACAGTTACTCCACTGCGTACCATGGCAACTGACCCAGAAAGAGTCAAGAAGCTACGCACAAGAAATGCAAGAAGGGCACAGCATCCCTTCGTAAGACCTCTATTCCATCATCCTCCTCTCGACTAGGTCGCATGTGGCCATAGCTAGGATAGTGTCTGATATCCTAAATGGGAATAAAACTGTACCTGGGATCTCAATCCCCCTGAATCATAAGTCAGCTAGCCCCAGCTTGGCAGTTGATCCAGATGTCAATGAGGATGTCAAGACATCTGATGATAATGTTGACTCCCCTGTCAAGGTTGATGAAAACCCTTCTGTTTCAGTTCCTGCAAGGTATCGAAATGATAATGTAGTGGAATCCCCTGCTGATAATGTGAATGAGATCCCTGATGAGACTCTTGAGAAATCTCCAGATCATTGTACCCCTGATAACTCTCCTGCTGTCTCTGTTGATAACATATCTGACAGTATTCTTGAAGATACTCCTGAGAAGAACACCGATCAGAATATGGTTTCTCATATCATCAACCTAGATGAGGAGTTTTCTGATAATGATCTCATAGCCAAGGTGAATCCCAGCATTGCCAGAAGGGTTATGAATAGGAAAGGGAAGAAAAATGATGTTCTTGAGAAGAAGGCTGTAGGAACATCTGGTAAGGGCAACAAGCTTGGAACTTCCAAAGGGAAGAACAAAGTCAAGAATGCTAGTGATACCCCTAAAGCAAAGAGCACTTCAATAGTAAGGAAAAGGAAAGCACCTGAGCCCTCAAATCAGGATGACTCTGACTTTGATGTTACAGAGAATGTCTCTGACATTCATTCAAAAAGAAGGTTGTCTCTTGGGAAAATGCCCATTGTCCCTGAAGTGCCAATTGATAACATCTCCTTTCACCATCCTGAAAATGCTAATAGGTGGAAGTATGTGAGTTTGAAGAGAATTGCCCTGGAGAGGGAACTGAATAAAGATGCCCTTGAATGCAAGGAAGTGGTTGATCTGATCGAAGAAGCTGGGTTGATGAGAACTGTGGTGAAGTTCTCAAATTGTTATGAAGGCTTGGTGAAGGAGTTTGTTGTAAACCTATCCAGTGGATGTGCTGATGGAAGTTCAGCAGACTTTCAAACTGTGTTTGTTAGGGGAAGAAAAGTGAAGTTTTCCCCAAGAGTAATCAACAAGTATTTGGGGAGATCAGAGGAAGCTCAACCTGAGTTTGAAGAAACTGATAATCAAGTGTGTCAAACAATTACTGCCAAACAAGTAAAACATTGGCCACTGAAGGGAAAACTTACTGCTAGCAAGTTAAGTGTCAAATTTGCTATTCTGCACAAGATAGGTGCAGCCAACTGGGTTCCCACAAACCACAAGTCAACCATCTCCATTGGTCTGGGGAGGTTCATCTTTGCTGTTGGAACAAAAGCAAAGTTTGACTATGGAAGCTACATATTTGATCAGATCCTAAGACATGCTGACAGCTATGCTATAAAAGGACCAATAGCATTTCCCTCCCTCCTATGTGGAATCATAATTGATCAGTACCCTGACATTCTGGGGGATAGGGATACAATGTGCAAAAGAGCTCCTGGCCTTGGCTTCCACTACAAGCTGTTTCAAGGGAAGCATGTTCCTGACATTGTCATGACATCTACTGAGACATCATCTGTCAAGCCAAACTCTCAGAGGGCAAATGTCATTGCTGTGTTAAAAGAGACATGTAGGGAACTTGAAGCAAGGAAGCAGACCATAGAAGAACTGATCTCTACTCTTGAAAAAGAAGAAGACACAGAGGTTGAGGAAGAAAGGATTGCTGATGAGGCTTCTGGTGAAAATATGGATGCTGATGGGGATGCTGATGCTGATCAAGCAACTGCTGCTAAAGAAGGATCTGAAGAAGCTTCCTTCCACAGTGCTTCTTCAGGAGAAGAGAGCACCTGAGCTGTTGCTAGTTTTTATGTGCCCGGTTGCCTACTGTTACGTGTTGTTTTCTCTTATTCTGTCAATTTGTTCCTTTGTTGTTTTTGAGTGTGTATTCTGGATGAATGTAATTGTGTTGACAGATGTGTAACCCTTGCATAGTTATGGTGTTTTCCTTCTGATACTCCTTGATGTTAATTGTTTGGGGCAGATATATTGTTTTCTTTGGCCCTTTGTGGCTAAAAAGGGGGAGAAGAAATATTGTGGGAAGTATTGATTTTTGGGAAACTGTATGGGAGTTTAAACTGTATGGGAGTTTAAAAATTTGTGGGCAATTGTATGTAGGGCAATTGTGGGAATGTTGGGACTTTTGTATGGGTAGAATTTATCTTCTCTTAGTTCTAGTCACTTGAAGCTTAGGAAAGCTTAGGAAATCTTAGAACTAGGTTGTTAGTCTTCTGCTGCATTTGTACTCTGATAGGTCAAGTAGTTTTAGCCAAAAATGTACCAAAGGGGGAGTTTGTTAGTGTTTTAAGTTGGCATCAATTTTGGTAAAACTAGGCTTTAGAAATGTCTTGATAGATGTCATGACATTCAGAGATTGAAGATAAATCCTACTGGACAAGGATGGTAAAAGTACAGCTCAGAACAGGGAAGCTAAAGTGTCTGGAAATTCAGAAAATACCGATGTCATAACAGATGTTATGACATTCAGTGTGACATTCTGTTCTGCAGAATCGTTTTTCCTGAGATTTTTCAGGAAGTTTGTTGAGCATTTTATTTATGTTTTTCTGTTATTAGAAAGCATGCTCACGTGGCTGCTAGGTTAATCTTAATTAAACCTAAATTGGTTGTTGAACAAACCATGTTTTTAGGAGAGAATTAAGTAAACCCTAGCTATCTTTATGGAAGCCCAAAACTGAAGATTCAGGACTGCTTCTATATAAAGAATTCAACCCTTACTCTACAGCCACGCCTCTGGATTCCATTGAAGACATTGAAGGCTTTTGTTTGTGTACTGTTAAAGGTTTTAACAGTTGGTCTTTGTAATTCTAGTTTCTCTTGTGAGCCAAGCAACTATCAATTGATAAGTGCATTGGACTAGGATTTGTTGTAAGGGTAGTTTATCACTCAAAGCTTTAAAGCACGAGTGTTTGTCTCTTGATTAAAGCTTTGAAGCAAGATCAAGATATTTTATTGAAGTGTGTCTTCACAATTCAATTAAACAATAGGTTGATATCACTGCGGTGATTGAGGGGGAGTGAGTAGGAACTCATATCTAAGTAGGACTTAGGTAAAAGGGTCATTGGGTAGTGATTAAGTGAGGTGTCAACAGTGTGTGGCTGTAGAGTCTTTGAATTGATACTACTAATAGTGAACTTTATCCCTGGCTTGGTAGCCTCCAGACGTAGGTTTGTTAGAACCGAACTGGGTGAACAACTTATTGTGTTATTTACTGCTTTCTATATTTACTGTGTGAATTGTCAAAGCAGTGTCAGATACTGTGTCATAACATTCTCTGTGACATTAAGTATCTGCTGCCAGGAATTTCAGTATCCCTCTCTTCTTTAAGCTGAATCCAGGATCTCTTCAGGTCTTCAAAATCAGTAGGCATGTCGGGATGGAGAACAAGATAGGTACGTCACCTATAGCAACAGGTTCCATAATTACCGGTAAAACAGGCGTGAATGGCATCATGAGGTTTTGAGCTCGAGCTCTCACCCATTTCAGGTAAGGTTCCCAAGGAATGGAGTTTTGGTGCCCCAAAGTCTTGGTATCAGTCTTCTTCACCATGCCCCAAGCGTGTATGAACCTTCGTCGGTAATTCTGGAGATCGTGGTTGTAGTCGAGCACAACATCTTGGAGAAGCATATCATGTGGACCATCTCTTCGGGCAAAACCAAACTGGCGTAGAGCTAGAGAAGGGTTGTAAGTAATACCTCCCCTTATACCAAGTAGTGGTACATTAGGGAATTCTCCACAACGCTCAATGAAGGTGAAATCTTTTTGAGAGAAAAGATTCCAACGGATGTCGGAATGAGAGAGTGACATTAACCTTTGAGACCACTTCAACCTTTGTTCGTTCTTCAAAACTGATGGAGGAAGGTGCGAAATAAACCACCTGGAAAGTAACGATATGCAACACATGAGAGTTCCTTGTCTCTTGATAGTTCGAGTGTGGAGAGAATGTAGGATGTCTCCAAGTAAAGTAGGCACAGGATTGCGGGTAAGAAACAACTTGATGGCGTTGACATCTATGAATTGATCCGAGTTAGGGAATAGAACCAAACCATAAATTAGCAAGGTCACAATGTTTTCAAATGCATGGAAACTCATAACTTTGAGGAATTCTCGGGCTTTCTTGATTAAGAACTTGGAAAGTAAACCCTTAACTCCACTTCTAGTTTCCCAATTGGCTTCGATGTCTGAGCGCTTAAGATGTAAGGCTGATGCAATGTCTTCGTACTTAGGAACCTTTTCTAGACCGGTGAATGGCATTTGATCAAGAATAGGTATCCCAAGTAGCTTAGAGAACTCTTCCAAAGTAGGAACCAACTGATAATCTGGGAATGTAAAGCAATGGTGCTTCGGATCAAAGAACTGAAATAGGACATGCATCATATCTTCTTCAAAGCCGGAGATAACCAAATCAAGTAGATAACCATGTCTTTTGATGAACTGAACATGGTCGGGAACCTCTGAAACTAATTCTTTGAGCTGAGAAGGTATACCCATGAAGTTGATTCGAATAGTCTTTCTAGAAGCCATAATCCCTACAAAACAGAGCAAAGATAAATCCCTAGGTCCTTGAAATAGTTAGAAATGATATGCAATGCAGATGATGTCATGATGTCATGTTTGGCACACACAAACAATTCACACAATGAGCCTAGGGTTAAGGCTTGCATGAGGTATAGGTGATTACCCCACCAAAAGTTTGAGTTGGTTCATCCTGTCCTATAATAGTAACCGGGTTCTAGGAATCTCACATAATTGATCTTTCTCGTAGGCGTTTATTTCAATACGACTACCAAGTGGTCGACCGAAAATATCCCAAAAGTCTGATCTTAATGAGCGTAGCATAGAGTATCAGCCAACCTTAGTCTGCACCAAAGCCGGCCATCTCACTACCTTCTAATGGCCAAGATGGGTCAATTAAGGTTCTAAAAGTTTAGTTAGCGCTTGATGACACCACGCAGAAGCCAAATACTATCCTCAACTTGGGAATGAAGAGTATCAGGACATCCAAAGTGTCACGCTAACGTAGCCATCATGTTGACCGTTTTGATATACGTCTAACGGTCGCGACGATTTATTGCTACTTACCTAAAAGGAAACCCGGATCCGGGTGTAGGATCCCCCACAAATATAATACCCAAGCAACCCTTAAAGATAAAGCAAGCAAGTCAAACAAAAAGCAATAAAGGTGATCTAGAAATCCCTAAGGCATTCTCTCTTTAGGGTGTCTCCCCGGCAGAGTCGCCAGTTCTGTAATACGGTGAACTGACTTTTAGTGTTTTGTATCGCAAATGTGCGGATAGCAAGAGTCGCCACCGACTTTTATTTTTATCCAATTAAGGGAAGGTAAAAGTACAGAAAAAGACCTTTGTTAGATTCTGAGTAAGGGAGAAGGTTATGAAAAGGGAAGGTATTAGCACCCCTTTCCATCCGTAGTTATCTACGGGCTCTTAGTTGCTCTTAGATCACTTTAAAATTGTGCTTTCTGTGTGTTTGACAAAAATGTTTTGAAAAAAAAGGCATTTCGCTTTGACTTTGTAATGATTCATGTAGGAATGTATACAAAGTGTTTGGAAATGTTTCGTTTTGAAAAGAGTTTGAACTTTGACAAAAGTGTGAGGTGTGAAAAGCATTTGATTTGAGCAAGCAACTAAAAGTCTTATTACCTACTCAGAATTGGTCGTTTTCGTGTTGTTTTACGTTCCTTTAGAATAGCGCTATCCATACCATTAGTTGGTAGGTAACTCTATTTGTTGGATGTAAAAGGGACATTCGAAGGGACATCGTATGGTCATAGAAAGCAACTTGTAGGAAGTATCCTAGCATATTCGAAGGGACTATCATCATTTTTCGTAGGCGACAATCGAGGGTCAAGATCATGTATTCGGAGGCGACATCGTGGGTCTTATGATCTTTGTATCGAAGGGACTATAATGATTTATTTTGAAGGCAACGGTGCTAGAATACCTCTACGTTCGAGGGAGAATTACCCTAAGGGGTGCATGTGTGAAGAAGTGTGTTGATTCAGATATATGTTATCTTGAAAATTAGTGGGCTATGTTCAATTTTATCTTACCATACACGCCTAATTACTAGCAGTTTATAGGGTGCGGAAATTAAAATGCGGAAAGTAAAGATGCGGAAAGGTAAATGTCCTACGCTATTACATGGCTTTGGGGCAGATACATGATTTAAACTTGCGGAAAATAAAAACCTAATTTAAACTATTACATCCCATAGACAGTTACATTATTGGAAAAATGAAAACGGTAAAAGAAAACGTCTGAAGCGGAATAACCTGTGAAACGATAAGAGAAATCGGAAAATATAATGAAATCGAATAAGAGAAAATGTTAGAAAAAATGCAAATTTTTAATTGGGAAAAATATGACATGCTGGAAATAATATAAATATGCTAAAATAATTTTTTGGGATTTTTTGAATGCAATTTAATAATTAAAATAAAATTAAGATTGATTTAAATGCTAAATTATGAATAAAAATAAATCTGCATGCAAAATGATATTTTTTAATTTTATAAATTAAATAAGTATTTTCTGAAAATAAATGCAAAAGGAAAAAATATTTTGATGATTTTTAATGCATAAATAAAAATATGAAAAGAATTAAAATGATATGCAAAATATTAAATAAAATAAAAATATGAAAATATGAGTTTTGTAAAAGAGAAAAACCAAATGGTCCTGGCATGGTTCGAACTGGAGACATGTGAGAGCATCCATCAACAGGAAACGCCTTAACCAACTGAGCCAAGTGTGCAAGCATGTTTGGAAACGGAGTGAGTGGATTACAACACGCGTCGCTTTCCCATTGCCACGAGCTCGCGCCAATTCATCGTCTTCTTCGTTTTGAAATTTTAAAAATCCAGCGTCGGCCATTGCTCGACGCTATGTCCCTGGCAAAATCAAAATCCCAGCATACATAATATAAATAAGTTCTAAAGCCATGGTTCGATTCCTGAGATCATTCCGAACGCATTGGTATAGGTCTCATGGTCCAATTTTTCCATTTAAGAGAAACCCTAAAACGGCATGGGAAACCCTAACAATGGTGATACGTGTTCCTGGCCATGGAAATTCAATTAGAGTGCCCAGAAAGCTTGCAAACACATCACTAATCACAAAAACAAACACAAAACATGTTAATAATGCATGAATAACAGAATACGATTTTGAAATTTTCAAGAACAAACCAAATTCGAATTTCTTGTTTCTGGATGGTTTTGATCAAAGTAAAGGTCTGGATCGACTCAGGAGGTATCAAGGAATGTGTTGGACACCTCAAAATTGATTGAAAACGGCTGGAAATAGGATTGCACTTTGCTTGTTTGCCACGGTTTTTTTGAGTTGCAACAAGGGTTCTTGAGCCAAATTTTCTACCCTAATTCGTGTGGTATGTATCATGTATATATAGTAGAAGGATTTAGAGTTGTTTTGGGAAATATTTAATCAATGATCAATGCCAATCAAATTTGATTTTTGTACAAAATCAAATCTTCAAATTTTGGTCAATTTTCAATCCAATCTTGCCATATCCATCAAATTTCAAAAATTGCTGGCTTTTAATGAGTTGATTGGATCTCAAGGAAGAAATAAAAATCAAGTTTGCAATTAATTTCGATTTTATACTTTATTTTTAAATTTAATTTGTATTTAAATGAATAAATTCCATATTAAATAGAAAAATAAAATAAAAATTCGTGGCATTGGGCTTGGATATTCCTAATTGTATAAGGAACAAGTTTGGATGAAGGAAAAGTAAGCCCATTTGCAAAAAATTTGATTTTTAGAAGCATCTCTCTTTGTGCACTCTTTCAAAATTGCCCAACTTGTGAATGGTGTATCTTGCTCAATTTTCCATATTTGTGAGTTTTCTTGGACTTTTTGGAAAGCTCTAAGAGTCCTCTAACCAACCATTTTGGTCTCATCTCAATTGGAGTTCCCATGCTCAATATATCCTCAAAACAAAATGTTGACTTTTTGTTGACTTTGAAAATGACCTGTAACGTTTTGAGCCATACCTCTCAAATGAAGCATTTTTTGGACATTCTTGTGAGACATGAAGTTGTAGAGAATTGAATTTTCTTCAAAACAAGAGGTGGTGGAAAAATTTCTGAGAAAGTATGAAGAAGTTATGATCAGTCAAAGTTCAGTTGACTTTTCACCTAGAAACCCTAATTTAGAAAGTTTGACTTTTGAGCAAATCTTGAGTTTTCTTGATGAATCATGATCAACCCTTGATCAAATGATGAATATAACTTCAAAATGAGGATTTTGACCAAAAATTATGAAGTTTGACTGTATGTTGACCACAATTGACTTTTTGTCCAATACAACTGATTTTCAACCATCTGAGCAATTGTCTGAGGAAACTTGACTTGTAAGGCTTGAAACTTGACATGGAGAATCTTTGAAGCATATGAGGAGGCATGAAGACCATTGGAGATGTTTGAAGTCCATCTTGACCTGGGAATTGCCAAACCCTAGTTTGGGTTGATTGTCTAGGAGAGAATTTGTCTGATCAACTTTGAGGAATCCTAGAGTATGGATATATGAGATATCTTGAGGAGATGGAGGGAAAATTTTGGGGTATGACACCCCTTCAAAAGCTATGTGTTTCTTACACACACCCACGTGATACACTGCAGAATCACTCTGAATCTCGTTGATAACAGCTATGCTATTGTTAAATATGACTTCGATAATCTGATCTACCAAGCCGAAGACGAAAAGTGAGGAAGATTGTGAAGTGCCAGGAGAACTTGTCAGACTGCTACAGCAAGAAGATCGAGTTATACAGCCACACGAAGAGCCAGTGGAGGTTGTGAATTTGGGTACTGATGAAGACAGAAAAGAGATCAAGATAGGAGCGGGTCTTGAGAACAGTGTTAAAGAAAGGTTGGTTCAGATGCTACGAGACTATATTGAGGTTTTTGATTGGTCATACGAAGACATGCCAGGTTTGGACATTGATATTGTGGTACACTGATTGCCGACAAGAGAAGGTTTTCTTCCTGTGAAGCAGAAGGTTCATCGTATGCGTCCTGAGATGTCAGAGAAAATCAAAGCAATTCAACGTCGGTTTCTTAGTTGTTACTTCCTATCCACAGTGGGTTGCTAATGTGGTGCTTGTGCCTAAGAAGGATGGAAAAGTATGAATGTGTGTGGAGTACAGAGATCTGAACAAAGCAAGTCCGAAAGATGATTTCCCGCTACCTCATATTGATGTCCTGGTCGACAACACTGCTCAGCATAAGGTTTTCTCCTTCATGGATGGTTTCTCCGATTACAATCAGATTAAAATGGCTCCTGAAGACATGGAGAAAACTACTTTCGTTACACAGTGGGGCACTTTCTGCTACAAGGTTATGCCGTTCGGACGGAAGAACGATGGCGCCACTTATCAGCGTGCCATGGTGACGTTATTTCGTGACATGATTCATCACGAGATAGATGTCTACGTCGACGACATGATAGCTCGATCACAGACTGAAGAAGAACATCTTGATCATCTACGGAAATTGTTTGATAGGTTGAAGAAGTACAGGCTGAGACTCAATCCTAACAAGTGCACCTTTGGAGTCAGATCCGGAAAACTCCTAGGGTTTGTTGTCAGTGGTAAAGGTATTGAAGTTGACCCCGCCAAGGTTAAAGCTATTCAAGAAATGCCAGCTCCCCGCACCGAGAAGGAAGTTAGAGGTTTTTTGGGCCGATTGAACTACATTGCCAGATTCATTGCACATCTAACTGCTACTTGTGAGCCAATCTTCAAGTTACTTAAGAAAGATAAAGTGGTAGAATGGAACGACGATTGCCAGATCGCTTTTGACAAAATCAAGGCGTACCTACAGAATCCTCCTATCCTGATGCCGCCTGCCGAAGGAAGACCTCTTATCATGTACTTGACAGTGTTAGAGAACTCAATGGGGTGTGTGTTGGGGCAACATGACGAGTCTGGTCGAAAAGAGCATGCAATATACTACCTTAGCAAAAAGTTTACCGACTGTGAAACAAGATACTCACAGCTCGAGAAAACTTGCAACGCTTTGGCTTGGGCTGCTCGCCGGCTAAGACAGTATATGTTGACTCACACTACCTTATTGATTTCCAAGATGGATCCGATAAAATACATCTTTGAGAAACCAGCTCTCTCCGGAAGAATAGCAAGATGGCAAATGGTCTTGACCGAATACGACATCCAGTACACTTCTCAGAAAGCAATCAAAGGAAGTGTAGTAGCCGATCATTTGGCTCATCAAGCCGTAAGAAGACTATCAGTCTATGCAGTTCGAATTTCCAGATGAAGATGTTTTGTTAGTTACTGATTGTGAGGAACTAGGCCCAGATGAAGGACCTGAACAAGGACCCCGATGGACTATGGTCTATGATGGAGCCTCAAACGCACTTGGCAATGGCATTGGCGCCATTATTACATCCCCTACAGGCGGACACACTCCTTTCACCGCCAGATTATGTTTCAGTTGCACCAACAACATGGCTGAATACGAAGCGTGCATCATGGGTATTAAAGCTGCTATTGACTTAAGAATCAAGTTCTTGCAAGTGTACGGAGACTCAGCCTTAGTGATCAGTCAGATAAAGGGTGTGTGGGATACGAAGCATCCGAATCTCATCCCATATCGAGAGCATGTTCTGAGTTTGATCCCCTACTTTGAAGAGATCACTTTCAATCACATTCCACGAGAAGAGAATTAGTTGGCAGACGCATTGGCTACTATGTCGTCTATGTTCAAGGTCAGATGGGACAACGAGGCTCCCTAGATCATCATTGAGAAGTTTGACGAACCGGCGTATTGTTATGAGCTTGATACAGAAGAGAAACCTTGGTACTATGACGTGAAGAGGTATCTTGAGACTCAGGAGTATCCCGCAGGGGCATCTGTCAATGATAAGAAGTTTTTGAGAAGGTTCGCATCCAAATTCTTCCTCAGCAACGGCATCTTATACAAGCGCAATCACGACTTGTGCTTACTCCGCTGTGTAGACCGAAAAACAGCGGAACGTATTATGGAAGAGTTACACGAAGGCGCATTTGGTACTCACTCCAGTGGACATACGATGGCTAAGAATATTTTGAGAACAGGTTACTATTGGTCCACCATGGAAGCTGATTGTCACCGTTATGCTCGATCTTGTCACAAATGCCAGGTATATACAGACAAAGTACACGTACCTCCAGTGCCGTTGAATGTTCTTACAGCTCCTTGGCCTTTTTCAATGTGGGGCATTGACATGATCGGAGAAATTAAGCCCACTGCTTCCAATGGACATCGTTTCATCCTTGTGGCAATTGACTATTTCACCAAATGGGTAGAGGCAGCCTCGTTCGCATCTGTTACCAAGAATGTTGTGGCTCGTTTAATCAAGCATAATCTTATCTGTCGGTATGGCACTCCCGAGAGGATTATCACAGATAACGGTTCTAATCTCAACAATGAAATGATCACCGAACTCTGCACGCAGTTCAAGATCAAGCATCACAATTCTTCTCCATACCGGCCTAAGATGAATGGCGCTGTGGAAGCCGCCAACAAGAACATTAAGAAGATCATACAGAAGATGACAGTGACTTACAAAGATTGGCATGAGATGTTACCATTCGCTCTTCATGGTTACCGCACTACAGTACGAACATCAACAGGGGCAACCCTCTTCTCTCTTGTATACGGTATGGAAGTAGTCCTTCCCATCGAGGTTCAAATACCCTCAACCAGAGTCCTCCAGGACGCAGAGTTAGGCGAAGACGATTGGATTCAGACTCGCCTTGATCAGATTAACTTGATTGATGAGAAACGACTCGCATCCATCTGCCATGGACAGATCTATCAGAAGCGAATGATCAGAGCATTCAACAAGAAGGTCAAGCACCGAGTCTACCAAGTCAGTGATCTAGTAGTCAAGCGCATCATTCTTCCACAAGGTGATCCCAGGGGAAAATGGACTCCCACCTACGAGGGACCGTTTGTAGTCAAGACAGTATTTTCCGGCGGAGCTATGATACTTAGCACCATGGATGGTGAAGACTTCCCATACCCTGTGAACGCCGACATAGTCAAAAAATACTACGCATAAACGAGACCCGCTAGGTCGACTGACCTAGGCAAAAATAAGGGCATCCTGGCGAACCAAAAGGGTTCGGGCAAAAGTTAAGGATATATACAAAACATGTACACCCGGCAAGTCGAAAACCTGAAAAGTCGCATATCTAACCTGCATATTCATTCATTTCATGCATTCATAACAGGTGTTCGAAACTTGGGGATTTCTCTTATTCAGACCTGATATTATCTTTGCAGAATTACAAATCTTGACTTCTTACCACTCTACGATCCAATCAGATTTAAGTGATGGAACAACTTCGTGGGGAATTGGATGAAATGAAAGAACAAGTGGAGTTTTTGATGCTAGACATACAAGATTTGGTTAGTGGACAAGAACCCTTGAAAGAGGAGAACCATCAGTTGAAGACTCTGTTGAGTTTGGTTATGGAAATTTTGAATACCGTGTTGAAGAAGGAAGACAAACTTGCACCCGCTTCCGCAACAAGAGTCTATATTCCTCCTTATACTTTAGGGGCTTCTTCAACTATTGAATCAGGGCTTACATCTCCTCCACCACCTTGTGTTCCGGGGTATGCTCATCCAGAACCAATTTCTGTTTCTCAGAAAGATCCAAAGGGTAAAGCTCATCCACCAGGGTCGTCACAACCTAAGAGGAAATTTGATCCCATTCCGATGTTGTATGCTCAGTTACTTCCTCAATTGCTTAAGTTTCAGTTGGTTGAGCTTCAAATTTTCACGATGCATGGAAAGCTTCCGCGTGATTTTGATGAAAATGCTAGGTGTGATTTCCATTCTGGGGCACCTTGTCATGATACTGAGAACTGTATGGCATTGAAACATAAAGTTCAAGATTTACTTGATGAAGGGAAAATTCTGTTTACTCCCACGGGTTTGAGTGTGCAAATAAATGTTACCCCAAGTGCCTATGCGACTATTTTGGCTGCTGCTACGCCTCAAAAGCAAACTTATGCTTCCAAGCAAGATAATCAACGGCCAAAGGTGCCAAGGAAATTTGATCCTCTCCCGATATCTTATGTTGAACTGTTTTCCCACTTGCAACGGTTGAAGATAATTGAATTTCGAACTTTAAGGATTAATCCCAATAAGTTGCCAAAGAATTTCAATGCCAACGCTCGGTGTGCTTTCCATTCTCACGGGCAGGGGCATACTATTGAGAATTGCACGGCTTTCAAGCACATGGTGCAGGACCTACTTGATTCTGAGGCTTTTAACTTCGGACCAGCACCAACACCTGATGCTATTCAGCAGCCATTACCAACTTATGCTGATGCTACTATCAATGCTATTGTTGAGGATGAAAGATTGAACTTGTTTAAAGATGTAAATCTGCTGACAACTCCTTTATCCTCTGTGAAAGAGCGTCTGTTGAGAAAGGGTGTATACCCAGGTTGTGATATTGACTGTGAGGATTGTATGATCCAACCAGAAGGTTGTAAATCCTTGAGAGATAAAGTGCAAGATCCTCTTGATGCAAATGTTATCAGATTCACACCGGATGGTCAGATTTGGGTGCTCCTTTGACTCACTGAATGACAAGACTTCAAAAGGCATCGTCTGAAGCAATAAGCCCATTCGGAGACTATTCTCCTCAACAATGGAAATTTTCTAGTTTTATTTTGCATTCTCATTTGTAATATTTCTTGTTTGTTCATTACTTAATTGTATGCAAAACTTGTTCATTCTTGAATATCAATCATAATGCATTGAATATGTTTGTCTTGAATTGATCCATTCGTATTCACTCTTAATTATTTTAAATGCTTTTGATGCTCAACTCTTGTGAATAAAGAAAAACCTCTGTAGGGAGGATGATGAACAATATACCAGGAATCTCAAACGGTATTGCTATTGAATAAAAACCTTGCTGATGATGTACAGGCATTGTTTTAAATTCCCAAACACCGGAGATATAAGGGAGTGAAACCCTCGTTAACCCCTTTGAGCCTTGAAGTAGGAGTTTCTTTTCTATTCAGAAAAAACCCTCAATTTTTTAACCCGGGGCAAGGTAGTGTTCAATTAACCTGATCGAGCATTTAAATCTCATCAGGAGAGTACATTCAAGGATCAACCGTATTTGTTATCCTTCATTTATCAAGAGGTCGAGGAAAATGGCGAAACCCTAATGGGTATTCATTGTCTATCAAGGAATAAGGTAGTCACACCTTAACAAAGAGTCGAACGACTCAGTTTCACACGACTTGTTCAAAAAAAAAAAAAAAAAGATGATAAAGAAAAAAGGAAAAGAAAAAGAAAAGAAAAGAAAGAATATATATTGCAAATCAAAGAACAAGGTCGTGTAATCATATACCATTAATGAAAGAGGTGAATGACTACCATGTCCAAAAAAAAAAAGATACCTCGTTGGTTCCCAATTATTGTAAACTCCCTGTGAAAGGCGGGTGCTCGTATTGAGTTAATTGAGCGTAGGAATGGAGAACATCACGGAGAATGGGCGGGCACCAAATATTTTGAGTCTTAAATCTTTTTTTCTTAAAACCGTGAACCAGGCCACGTTACAACCCTTGAAAGTCCTAATTGAAGCATGGGTTAATTTGAAAGCTAAACTGTAACGAGAATACGGTATCCTGACTCCTAGGAGGCTTGCCAAATTCTGAGTTGGTATCACTCCATCTTTTTACTTTCTTTGAACAAAAATTCGATGTTTTGACATCCTTTCAATAAATGTTTTTATTTTCAAGACAATCATAGGATTTGCATTAGAATTACCATTCATAGAATAAAACATTATTTGCATATGAATAAGTGATTAAACATCAAGTAAGCTTGCATAATGAGCATCAGATGAAAAACTTGATTATCCCGAGAGACAAACTGCTTCAAGGATGTGTTGAAGATTAAACCATTTTTTTTGAAGAGTGTTCCTAATCTGGGGCATCTTCTACTGACTCTGTTGAGTATAAGAAGACCAGTTTGTCAAATGATTTGAAATAGGTTGTGTGGAAGTTTCTGATTTCCTAGAAGCTTCTGTTGAGTTGTGGCATGTCACTTTTGATGTTCCCAAGGGGTAGATTTCTTAAATTGTCTTCCTGAGCGCGAAGATGATGTTGAGAAGCACAATTGTATGTTAGCTTGCATTCTAGATATAAGACAATTACCCTGATGAGGTTTGTTCTTCAAAATTTGTGAGTATCTTTTGAGAAGAATTGGATTATCAAAACCCCGCGAAGCAGGGGCAGTATCCCAACGATGATACTCTTTTGAGAATAATTATCTCAGTGTTTGATTTCCCAGAAGGGTAGAGAAACATGTTAATGCTCTGTGGAGTGAGTTGTGATTAAACTGGGGCAGTTACGTCGAGATTCTGACAACCTCTCAAAGTGATGATCGATCCGGTGAAGTTATGTCGAGATTCAGAAATCTCTCAAGTGATGATTAATCTGAGGCATTTAATTCGGGATTATATCCTTCAAAGTTCAATCAAACTGGGGCATTTATGCCAAGGCTTAATCTCTCTGAGAATCCGTTGATCAAAGGAGAATCTTTTTAGAATTCGAAGATGCAGGGGCAAGTTGTCTCTCTATAATTCACTCCGTGCTTGGAGATATTGTTAGGACTTGCAACTTGCAGGTATGTGATGGGTTATCAGTATGGGGTTCCTTTTCCCCAATGAGGAGTACATCTCAATCCAGGTTCATCTTCTGTGAAGCCAATTCTCGAGCAGAATTCATTTCCAGAAGGTCCTGATGGACTATTTTTGTTACCGGTGATTCGTGCTTCGACATATTGATATTGTCATACTCCCCAATATAAGACTCAATGTTGGTTGAGGCTTATCCCCAGTGAGTTTGATTCTTAAGCAGAATTTATCGCCGTAAGGGTCTGATGGGTTGATTAGTTCCCCAATGATATACACTTCGATATATCGACATTATCATAATCCCCAGTGCAAGTTATGGGTACCAACCACAAGTAAATCCCCGGTGAGGTCATTGATACCTATTCCAGGATAAATTCCCCAATGAATGTCCGTTGAATTCTCAAATCACCCTCAATAGAAAGTTATCGCTTTTATTCTCAATGAAGATGGTGTTTGAACCCTTGATTTAGGGTTGATATCCCCAGTGAGTATGTTTAGCAGATGAATTGTTATTGAATTCTCCAGTGAATAGTGCGTTGCCGCATTAAAATTCCTATTGTGAATTGCGTCTCAGCCAATTGATAATATTCCCCGGTGTAAGTCGCACTCTTCCATGTGAAGTTATTCTGAGTATCTTCAAGAGTTTTATTCTCAGATCAGCCATGTTGGGACAAGAATATTTGTTTCCCCAGTGGAGTTGGATATCTGAATTTATTCCCCAATGGAGCTTTCTATCCGAATCAGATTTCTCTTCCTCAGTGAAGATTAATCGTTCATATGTTCCGGTATTTCTACACCGATGTGCATTCCACAGTTGAAGTCTCCCCAGTGTGGTCTTCCTATTAAGATCTTTATTCTTGGAGACAAGAGTTGTTATGTTCTCCCCGGTGGATTCTTGGTTTAAAAGCTTCATATCCCCACGAAAGGATTGATTCCCTGATAAAGTCTAATGCCATTTGATTATACTCAAGATGTTAATGGTTGCTCGCAGATGTTTGTGAATTTCCCCATGAAGTCTCCAAATTCCCCAATGAAAGAAGGAGAATTCTCTAGAGAAGTTTTTTGTATCCTCAGTGAAGAGTAATGACTCTTTCCCCAGGAAGTAAGATTTGGTTGAAGTCCAATCCATCTCTCCCCAAGTGAAGAACGCTTCTCGTATTGGAATTGCAATTTATTTTTGCAAGAGTTCTCCAAAATCCACTCCCCAGTGGTACCTCTCTCTTGGATGTTAATGGCTCCTCAACAACCGATCATCGTTATTGTTACTTCTCATTTAACCATTCAAGTATGCACTCATTACATTGCATCTACCTTAAAAGCGTAGCATTCCATTGATTGGGAGCATTACGCCGTAAAATTCAAACATGCATATTAAGTGTTTGCCAATTATGTATATCCAGAAGAAATAAATGATCTCTATGTGGTTCACCCTCAAGATTTTCTCAACGGATCTCTGTTTCCCTAATTGTCACTTCAAATTGAGTGTCTTATGGGAACGCATTCTCCCTCCAGTGGATTCTTCTGTGACTTTCTTTATCTTAGTCATGTCGGGTCGTGTTACCCTTTCCCCAGCAAGTCGTAGACTTTCCTTGCGTAGCAAGCCTTCGGTTACGTTACCCGTATTTGTATCGCCGTTAGAGTGCGAGTAAGAGTTGGTGTACAGCCTTTCTTACTTTTCAAGTATTTGAGTATCCATACTTGGTGTGTGGTAATTCAGATAATTGCCACTCTTGAAGAACTATACCCCGCCTTTGGCCTGAGGGATATTATAGTTCTTGTGCTTTTGCAAGTACCTTCTTAAAATCCAACTTGTTTTGGTGAATTCTGTTAGAGTCTGCTTCAGTCGGTCTCTTTCTTTTGTAGGTGCATCTTTGTACAAATGTTTCCTTTTTCCCTAGTAAGTCGTAGACTTTCCTTGTTTATGTAGTTCGTTGGTTATATTACCCGTGTTTGTCTCGCCGTTAGAGTGCAAGTAAGAGTTGGTGTACAGCCTTTCTTACTTTTCAAGTATTTGAGTATCCATACTTGGTGTGTGGTAATTCAGATAATTGCCACTCTTGAAGAATTATACCCCGACTTTGGCCTGAGGGATATTATAGTTCTTGTGCGTTGCAAGCACCTTTTTAAAATCCAACTTGTTTTGGAGAATTCTGTTAGAGTCTGCTTCAATCGGTCTCTTTCTTTTGTAAGTGCATCTTTGTACAGATGTTTCCTTTTCCCCCAGTAAGTCGTAGACTTTCCTTGCGTAGCAAGTCTTTGGTTATGTTACCCATGTTTGTATCGCCGTTAGAGTGTAAGTAAGAGTTGGTATTCAACCTTTCTTGCTTTTCAAGTATTTGAGTATCCATACTTAGTGTGTGGTAATTCAGATAATTGCCACTCTTGAAGAATTATACCCCGCCTTTGGCCTGAGGGATATTATAGTTCTTGTGCTTTTGCAAGTACCTTTTTAAAATCCAACTTGTTTTGGAGAATTCTGATAGAGTCTGTTTCAGTCGGTCTCTTTCTCATACCTAAGTTCTGCGTCGGTCAGTTCTTTTCTTCCCGGTTTACCTGTTGTTTGGGTATTCTTTTTGTTGGTTTGGCTAACGTTGTTTGCTAGAGTCCCTTTAGTTGGTCTCCTTCCATGTAAGTTCGCTTTCGATCTATGATTTGATCATTCTATATACCTTCTCCTTAGTGAGGCCATCATTGATTATCTTTTTGGTTTACCTGTATCTTAGACCAGGTATTTCCTTCCGTTAGCTTAGCTAACGTAGAGATCTGTTTTGATCAGTCTCTCCCTTTTGGGTTACCTGTATCTTAGATCAGGTATTTCCTTCCGTTAGCTTAGCTAACATAGAGATCTGTTTTGATCAGTCTCTTCTTTCTGGGTTACCTGTATCTTAGATCGGGTATCGCCTTCCGTTAGCTTAGCTAACATAGAGTTCTGTTTTGATCAGTCTCTTCTTTCTGGGTTACCTGTATCTTAGATCGGGTATCGCCTTTCGTTAGCTTAGCTAACACTGCAATTTAGAGGTTTCGTTTTGATCGATTCCTTTTGGTCGGTTTACCGGTATCTTAGATCTGGTTTTCCATCTGTTAGCTTAGCTAACGTTGCAGTCTAGAGTTCCGTTTTGATCGGTCTCTTCTTTCTGGGTTTACCTGTATCTTCGATTAGGTATCGCCCTCCGTTAGCTTAGCTAACACTGCAATTTAGAGGTTTCGTTTGGATCGATTCCTTTTGGTCGGTTTACTTGTATCTTAGATCGGGTTTTCCATCTGTTAGCTTAGCTAACGTTGCAGTTTAGAGTTCTGTTTTGATCAGTCTCTCATTTCTGGTTTACCTGTATCTTTGATCAGGTATTTCCTTTCGTTAGTATAGCTAACATTGCAATTCAGAGGTCTTGTTTGGATCAATTCCTTTTTGGTTGGCGCTTGTACCTTAGGTCAGGTATTCCTTCCGTTAGCTTAGCTAACATTGCAATTTAGAGCCCTTTAGTGCCTCTTCAAAATCCAGTTGTTTGGTATCATTGGTCGGACAAGTGCGTCCTTCCTTTTAAGAGCCCTTTAGTGCCTCTTTGAAATCCAACTGTCTGGTATCCTCGGTCAGACAAGTGTGTCCTTCCTTTTAAGAGCCCTTTAGTGCCTCTTCAAAATCCAGTTGTCTGGTATCTTCGGTTGGACAAGTGTGTCCTTCCTTTTAGAGCCCTTTAGTGCCTCTTTGAAAACTAGTGGTCAGTGAGTCGCTCTTTCATGGGTGTCTTCTGTATCATCCCTAGAGGGTCGTTTCAATACATTGTTCTCGTGAGCGGAATGCCCGAGTTCGCGTGTATAAGTTTTCCCTCTTCACATCTCTATGCATCATCCTTGATGGGTTGTTTCAATATAAATGTTCTCGTGAGCGGAATGCCCGAGTTCGTTTGTGGAACTTGTCCCCTTTATTTGTCATCCTCACTGAGTTTCCCTTTCATGGTGTCCTCTCTTCATCATCTCTGGTGTGTCACTTTAATACAAGTGTTCTCGTGAGCGGAATGCCCGAGTTCGTTGGTACAAGTGTGTCCTCCTTATATCCCCCAGTGCATATGTTCAAACAGAAAATCCAAAATATAATAATGTCCGCTCGCCTTCAGAGCGCGAATTTTACGGTTCATTTAAGTATTCAATCCTCTCCCACCTTGCGGGTTCGAAAGGCTTGCGCCGATCTCACCCTCTGGTCGAAGAAGATTGAATAGGGGCAGCTGTTGTACCCCAAAATTCGCCCTCTTCTTTTCCGTATTTCTGGCTTATAATTCGATTGCATAAACATAAATATAGGTGCATGCATATCATTGATCATGGGGTTACTAGGTTCAAAACATCTCAAGTACGAAAGAAACGGCGTGTTTCAGCTATTCAGATCATTTTGAGCCAAAAATCAATGTTTCTCGGTTCGTACGGCTATTTGCAAGATTTTTTGGTCAGGAAGCTATTTTGGCCTGGTTCCACAATCTTTGGAATCATATCAATATGTCATCCAGTTTATCTATTCAGGTTGGAGGTCATTTCGTCAAGAAAATGAATTCATTCGCTTATTTCTCAATAAAGTGGATTTTGGGTTTTCAGTGTGTTTCGGGCACTCCAGAGAGCATATCTCACAGCTCGTCAGGTATTTTCTGATGAATTTTGACTGGCATGTCCCTCTCATTTTTATCTACAACTTTTGTTTGAAATCCGGAAGCAAATTATGTGAGGAAGGTCCCCGGAAAATTCAAGATCTCAAGAGGATTAAACTGAATTTTAGTGCTGACCCGTGTGTTTTGCCCACTAAAAAGTTCATATCTTTTAGCTGGAAACTCGAAAATAAGCGGGACCAATTTCTAAAATTCCGTATCAAATCCTTCTACAACTTTCATTTATAATTCGGGAGCTGATTCCTCACCGTTTAAGACCAGTTTTTTATTCTTCGGACACAATGTTGAGCTGGACCGAGCAATTTTCATCTGATACGTGAACTTCAAAAAATCATATCTCGCTCGTTTTTTATCGAAACGAGATGGGACCAGTGCCAAAAGTTCATAAATTTTGTTAGATTTAGTTGTCTCATAAACACTCAATTGCAAATTTTGATCATAAGATCCTCGTTCGAGGCATTTTCCCCGAAGAGCGCATTGAGAATTCTGCATGCGTCGGACGCCCGAAAACAGTGCTGAAACTTTAAAAATTCATATCACCTTGACCATTCATCTGATTGCGTCGAAATTTTGATTCACGCAAGCAAAATCGCGTTCTGGACATTTTTCATTTACATTCCGACTTCAAATTCCGCACGGATTAGGCTGTTTTGGATTGTATACGAAAATCATTTTGATAATCGCGATTAGGACTTAATTGTGGATCCGACACTCCAAAGCCCAATTTTTCATATTATAAATATATTTTACCACTCACAAAATTGATAGAGAGAATCATTTGTTAAATTTTACCCAAGAGCTCTCACTTTTCTCTCTCAATTCTCTCTCAACTCAAAGTTGCACAACCACCTCCAACCACCAACAACCACCTCAAACCACCAATAACCACCACCGGAATTCCAAAACCACCGCGCCGGAAAACTTTTTCTTTTTTCTTCTCTCCTTCTCCGGTACAGCCCCATACTCTTCAATTCCCTTTCAATTCTCAAGGATCAAATCAAGTTTTTCATCAATCAAGAATATTGAAGAGCGTTTATAGTGTCGAGATGAAGAGTTGAAGTTTTCCTCATTGATTCTCCAAGGATTCAAGATTCTCCACTCTTATTATCATCAATTCAACTTCGATTTGGTATTTTCTTGGAGAATTACAAGATTTTCCTCATCAATTTCAACTCAAAGCTTCAAGTACAAGTAAGTGCTTATTTACTTAAGTGCTTATTTCAATCGATTTTTCAATTGTTGAATTTCTTGAAATTGAATATTGAGATCCCTTGCAAATTCCGTGTGGATTCCGATTATAGCATTTGTTTTGTCGAATTCATTGATCATGATCCGTTTTTGGAGCCTTAATGGTGTCGGTGTCAAACTTTCTACACACTACACACACCTACACTTGTGTTGTGACTTTGCATTGTATTTAGGTACTTGATGTGAGCATTTTGCATCACTAATTATATGATCATACATCAAGTAATATGTAAATTCTTTGACATGCATTGAATCATTAATTTGAGGCTTATTTTGTGCATTAAAATTATGTTGAAATGTAATAACTAACACATAGTTTTTAGGTACACTTGCATTACACCTATACATTGCACACAACTCACATACACACACTTGATCCATACATTGTGACATAATTTGCATCTTTGCATATCCATACATTTGCATGTAGGATAGTTGAATTAATTTGATGTGGTGTTGTTCAACTTTGATGACATGAAAATATGTTGAAATTTCACTTTTCACAACACTTTACCACTTTGCACATCTAATTTCTTTCAACATTCTTACATGTTTGCATAGCATTTAGGTAGTATTTGCATTGAGTGTGTATCACTTGTACATGATATCACATACACTTGCATTTTTATTCATCTAAATACCACAAAAACACATTGGAAACAAGTTTATTTGAGTTTGGTGGAAAATAACATGACACTTGAAAATTGATAAAGTTGGACATAATATTTGTTTTGGCTCTAACTTTTGATCCGTAATGAGTTTTTCGACTTTTCTTAATGTAAATCATGTTTCTCGAGCCATCTGAAGCTCTCACGCGAACGGTTTCTTGATTTGCACATGTTTCGGTCAATTCGGGAGCTGCTGACTTTTGTGCGAAAATTGTATTTTGAGCGAGATTTGATCGAACTGTTCGCATTTTTGAGACCGTGCGCGTGTGCATAGCTTCCGATATTTTTGATAAATTATTTTGATTGTTTTCATTAGCTTGTGCCTTGTGTTTTGGTTCACTTTTCATATTTATCCTTAATGGTGATTTTTGGACTCGAAAGGTGTCGGAGCGAACCTTTTTGTACACTACGCACACATACACTTGTGGTGTTGATTTTCTTTGTATATAATGTCTAATAATTGTTCTAACCCTCAACTAACCTCTTGACTAATATGTTGGCATGTTTAGATAGTTGGCGCTTTGGTTTAGAACCCTTAATTGAGTCATATAATTAGCATCTCATGGTAGAACTAATATAGTTGCATTTGAGAACTATTGTAATGGACTTAGCTCGATTTAATATTATTCATGAGTTGTTTTGCATTATGTGTGTGTTGCTGCCCGGTTTTCCATTCTTATGTTGCTATACACATTTACATTCCATTTCTTCACCTTTGGATCATATTTTGACATGTGATGTGAATATGCAATTATATTTCCGCTTCCTTGTTATTTTTGACATGTTTGTTGACTTGTGCAAGGTACATTGAGGACATTTTGGTTAGGTACCTAATTGTGGTACACTGACATACCACTTCTCCCATGGTTCTGTTTGCGTTTTATACACGTTTTGCTTTGTGTTTTCTCATATTTCCGAGAAACACATATTCTGTTGTTTTGTCTGGATATGTACCTTTGTGCAGGTGTTCCGATTGTTATGAGGACTTGTTTGCTACACGCACATGTTGCACGATATCACCTTGCGGATTATATTGATCGAGCTGTTTCTTATTATTGCTTTGTTGATGGCAGTTTACTCGAAGTTTTCCGGAGTATTTCTCAGCTTGCGTGCCCTTCGGATTTAATATCCGTCGGGTATTTATTCTATTTTATTTATTGCATTCTCAAACTTGTTCCTTATACAATTGGGAACATCCAAGCCCAATGCCACGAATTTTAACTTTATTTTTCTATTTAATTTGGATTTTATTCATTTAAATACAAATTAAATTCAAAAATAAAGTATAAAATCAAAATTAATTGCAAATTGATTTTTTCTCTCATTCTTGGGATCCAAGTAACCCATAAAGGCTGGCAAATTTCAAAATTATCATGGATTTGGCAAGAATTTGATTGAAATTGATCAAAAAAGATAAGATTTGATTTTGTACAAAATCAAATGATCTTTGCATTGATTAACCATTATTTTTTCCTCAAATCAGCTCAATTTCCATCCATTATAAATATACAATGCATATCACATGAATTGGAACAGAAAAATTGCCTCAAGAACCCTAACCTAAAAGTCAAAAATTTGTGCTTCACAAGCTACTTGCAGCCACAGTTCTAGCTCGATTCAGTTGATTCCAAGCATCCCATTGCATTCCTTGAGGTCTTTAGAATCGATCCAGACCTTTACAACATTCAAAACCATCAAGAATCGAGAAATCCAGAATTCGGTTTGTTCTTATTTTTCCAAAGTCGATTTCCAATTTTCAAGCATTATTAACGTGTTTTGTTGTTTGTTTTGTGATTAGAACGAAGTTTGGAAGCTTTCTGGGTAGTTTGATTGAATTTCCATGGCTAAAACACGAATTACCATTGTTAGGGTTTTCGGTTTCGAATTAGGGTTTCCTTAAAACGGAAAAATTGGACCAAAAGACCACCACCATCGTGTTCAGAACGATGTTTCCAATCGAACCATGCCTTTGAATGTCATTTATATTGCCTGTGTTTGATTTTGAGATTTGCAGGGACTATAGCTTCGCACTGAGGCCGACGCTATCTTTTCAAAAATTCAAAACGAAGAAGACGAAGCTTGGCGCGTGATCTGGGGCAATCAGGGGGTGACACGCGTTTACAAGCCATTCGCTTCGTTTTCCAAACACGTGTGCACGCTGGTTCGGTTGGTAAAGGCAGCGCGTTGTGAAGGGAATGTCCTGAGTTCGAATCCCAGCCATGGCAAATCATTTTTCACATGTTTGCAATTTTTTCTATTTTCATATTTTCTTTTAATATTTTCACCCAATTTAATTTATCTTTCATAATTTTTATCATGCATTTAAAAAATACCAAAAATATTTATTTTTTGCATACACATCAGAAAAATGTTTATTTAATTTATAAAATTAAAAATATTATTTTTGCATGCATATTTAATTTAATTTCTATTTTATCATTTAAATCACTTTTAATTGATTTTTAATTATTAAATTAACTCCAAAAAATCCCAAAAAATTATTTTAGCATATTAATATTATTTCCAGCATGAAAACATTTTTTTCATTCAAAAATTATTATTTTTACTAATATTTTCCTCTTATTCAATTTCCTCGTATTTCCGGTTTCATTTCACAGTTATCCGTTCGGACAATTTTTTATCGTTTTCTTTTCATATTATGTAACTGCCTATGGGATGTAATAGTTTAATTAGGACTTTTATTTTCCGCACTTTAAATTATGTATCTGCCCTAAAGCCATGTAATAGCGTAGAATTTACTTTCCGCAATTTACTTTCCGCATCTTACAAACTGTTAGTAATTAGGCGTGTATGGCAAGATAAAATTGAATGTAGCTCACTCTAATTTTCAAGATAAAATACCTGAAATCAACACACTCTTTCACACATGCACCCCTTAGGGTAATTCTCTCTCGTTGCCTTTACGAATTCAAATGGTCATGTCCCTCGAACGTAGAAGTATTCTAGCACCGTTGCCTTCAAAACAAATCATTATAGTCCCTTCGATACAAAGATCATAGACCCACGATGTCGGCTGCGAATACATGATCTTGACCCTCGATTGTCGCCTACGAAAAATGATGATAGTCCCTTCGAATGTGCTAGGATATTTCCTACAAGTTGCTTTCTATGACCATCCGATGTCCCTTCGAATGTCCCGCTTACATCCAACGAATAGAGTTACCTACCAACTAATGGTATGGATAACGCTATTCTAAAGGAAAGTAAAACAACACGAAAACGACCAATTCTGAGTAGGTAATAAGACTTTTAGTTGCTTGCTCTATCAAAATACTTTTCACACCACACACTTTTTTTTCAAAGTTCAAAACTCTTTTCTAAAACGAAACATTTCCGAACACTTTGTATACATTCCTACATGAATCATTACAAAGCCAAAGCGAAATGCCTTTTCAAAACATTTTTGTCAAACACACAGAAAACACAATTTTAAAGTGATCTAAGAGTAACTAAGAGCCCGTAGATAACTACGGATGGAAAGGGGTGCTGATACCTTCCCTTTTCATAACCTTCTCCCTTACTCAGAATCTAACGAAGGTCGTTTCCTGTTCTTTTCACCTTCCTTTAATTGGATAAAAGAAAAGTCGGTGACGACTCTTGCTATCCGCACATTTGCGATACAAAAACCTACAAAGTCAGTTCACCGTATTACAACATCGACCGAGGCAACCCCATTCTCCCTGGTGTATGGGATGGAAGCAGTATTACCTGTAGAGGTGTAGATTCCCTCTTTGAGAATTATGAAGGAGGCTGAACTCGACAAAGCTGAGTGGGTGCAGAATCGGTTAGATCAGTTAAACCTCATTGACGAGAAGCGTTTGGCAGATGTGTGTCATGGCCAAGTGTATCAGAAAAGGATGAGAAAAGCTTATGACAAGAGGGTGCGTCCTCAGTTCTATCAAGTAGGTGATCTGGTCCTTAAAAGGATAATCCTTCCCCAAGGCGACCCCAGGGGCAAGTGGACTCCGACTTATGAGGGACCTTTTATGGTCAAGAAAGTTTTCTCTGGTGGGGAAATGATGCTTACAACTATGGACGGTGAAGATTTCCCGCTTCCGGTGAATGCCGATGTGTTGAAGAAGTTCTTCGCATAACTTGTTGGTTGTATCAGTAGTAGCAGAATCATAGATTGTTGGCCATCTGTTACCATATTGCCATTTTTGTAACACTCTTTCGTTTTTATGTCTTAGGTCAACTACCTCTCTGTAGGAGTTGCATCTTATTGTAAGTGACTTTTAACGGCCCGCCTTCAATTAATGAAAAAGGGAAACTTCTCTGTTTTTACTTCTTGTAGTTTAAATTGTTTAATTTATAAAAACGTCCAATGTTTTCGTGATAATTACCTGCATTTGAAAAAAACTTTTGATGGTTCCTACACAATAATGATAATTGAAAAGTGAATATCATTACTGGAGATGATGGTACTCTTTTGTTGGAATGTTTGTACCACTTCCTGGAGATCGTTCATAAGCGGTATTTCAAGAGCCAAATCTGTCTGGCAAGCCATTTCATAATCTTTATCTTGTGAAGTTCCACTCTTGTGTGGCAGGTTGAGGTTGAAAGTTCTCGATTGCAGTGTATGATTCTTTCTCCTGTTTGAAGAAGTTGCTTTCTACTGCAAGTGATGGATGTCTTTTCCATAAGGTAGAAGACACTTGGAGATCCTGTTGGTGCAATTCCGCTTTGCACAATTTTCATCATTTCTTTTGAAGTAAGTCCCCCGTGAATGTCGCCCTGAGGCACTCGACCACTTGATTGAAGACGTTTTGTCGTCCAGAGATGAAGTTCAAGTTTGGATCAGAAGGGGAATCTCTTGTCCAAGAGTATCGAGATTGTAGAAAGTCGTCAAAATCAAGAGGTCTAGACGGAGTCGAGTCTCCTCAACAATGGCAATCTTGAATTTCTTTATTGCATTTTCATTTTCACTTTTGTTTGTTTGTTTAAACATTGATATCATGTAAAAAATTTGTTTATTTTTGAATAAAAATCTTAATGCATTAAGGATGTATGTCTTGAAGAAATCCTTGTTATCACTCACTCATTCGCTATCGCTCATAAAATGGCTTGCTTGCATATTGATGCCAACTTCGCCGAGTCTTTTGCTTAGGCAAAATTTGGGGGGGAGGATGACAATTCTAAGATGTTAGTCTTTTGTTTGTATGCTTTCGAGTAGAACCCTGTTGATGATACACAGGCCTTGTTTCAATTCCCAAACACTGGAGATATAAGGGAGACAGACCCTCGTTAGCCCCTTTGAGCCTTGGAGTAGGAGTTTCTTTTCCATTCAGGAAAAACCCTCATTTTCCTAACCTGGGGCAGGGTAGATGGCAGTTAATCTTATCAAGCATTCAGAAGTGTGTAATCAGAGGATACAACAATGGTTATCCTCCAAGAGGCTGAGGAAGGTCCAAGTTGCGACGGTCAGTCTTCATTTGTGAACGAGGAATCCTTCAAAGGCAGTCACAATTACTTCCAACAAATCGAAGACGGTGTAGGAATCACACAATTTGTTCTAAAAAGGGAAAAAGAAATGAAAGTGATGAATAAAAAAGGAGAAAGCAGAAAGCCCACTAAGTCGAACTTGGTAATAAGTCGCTTAGGCAAAAAAAAGAAGGGGCAAAGTTTTGAAGAATCAAAAAAGGGTTCTCCGTGAGAGAGCAAAGTCGTGTGATCAGACACCAAAGGTAAAGGTGAATGGTTGTCGTGTCCGTAAAACTTGTGGATTCCTCGAGCATGTCCAAGAAATCCTCAGCAGAAGTTGCCATACCATACTCTTTTGAGAGTTGAATGCTTGTATCAAGATTGATTGAATCTAGGATTGGAGAACATCACGAAGGGGGTGGGCACTAAAATATTTTGAACCTAAATTTTTTTTTTTGAAAACCGTGAACTAGGCCACGTTACAACCCTCAAAAGTCCTAACTGAAGCATGGGTTAATTCGAAAGCATACTACGATAAGATAACATTTTCCTGACTCCTACAGTGTGTGCTAGTTTTTGTGTTGGCATCATATGTTTGTCTTGTCATTCTGAAAAAGAAAATGTTTTTAAAAAAAAAAATGTGTTGCATTCTAAAAGTGTTTTGTTCACGAGAAGTCATGGTACTTTTCCATAAAAACTTCAAGACTTACATAAGTGTTGCATTTGAATGTTCATTCTCATAATAAACATTTTTCCGTATGTAGAGCAATTGTTTGACATCAAGTAAGTTTGCACAATGAACGCCAAAGAAGAATTTAATATTGTCAAAGGAGAGGGTCTCGACTCTACGGAATTAAAAGATAATCTTTTCAAAGAATTGGTGATAACCCGGGGCATCTTATCTTGAATCAGTTCTGTTTGTATTTCAAGGATTCTCCCCAGTGAGTTTCATTTCATGTTAGGCTTGGGGAAGATTTGGATTGTTTGAATTGGCAAGATTGATTATATGAAACATCCCCGGCGACACCGAAATCCCTACTTCTCCTCAGCAAGTCTCCCAAAGTGAAGAGGTTGTATCCAAATGATTCCCCAATTTTACCTGAAGGTTGTCTACTCCTCAGTATTGTCAAGTGGAGAGTTATGACTGATTAGTTATGATTGATGAGATTTCTTGATTAAGAGTCTATATCCCCAATGAAGTTGTGTTACTGTTGTGTTCACAGAGGAATGTTTGTTCAAGGCGGAAGGTTTATTGATGACTCCTTTAATTCCCCAGTCAGGTCGTTGCATTTGGAAGTTCTTATTCAGGAATTATCCCCTCTTTCTCAGTGTATCGGCAATGCATCTGATTTCTTCTTCAAGATTTCTCCTTTCCCCAGCGAAGAAATTTTCTTTCAAGGTTGTGGCACAATATTCTTCGTTTCCCCAGTGGAGTTGTCCGACTCGTTTCCCTATTGGAGTTGCCCGCCTCGTTTCCCCAGTGGAATTGTCCTATATGAGGTGTCTTGTCTCGTCATGCCCAGATGAGCTATTTGATTTGGATTTCTATTCCGAGAACTCTTCCATCTCCCCAGCGAGTTCAATCTTGTTGATTGGTAATAAGCGTTGTATCGCCCGAGATGTATGTTTCTGTGGGTGCACATCCCACATCACTTCTTATCCCCAGTAAAGACTTTTCTCATCAAAGGTCATATATGAATCGCCAGTGGAACTTCTTAAAGACCCAGTTATCCAGTCTCCGCAAGAGTTGTGTGCATATTTTCTCTTATCATTGACCAAAGACTGGTCGCTCCCCATGAAGTCAGAGGGGTCTTTATTTCTGTACTGTTTGGTATTTCATCCAATTTCTATTTGGCTTTCCTCTTCAGAAGTCACAGTTTCGCTTGGATCTTCTCTGTCTTTGTCCAAAGTTCGTTTGGCATCCCATATCAGAATCGATGGTTTCGTCCAGAATTATTTCTCCAGTAAAGTCTACAATTTATTCTTGCAACTCCTCTCGATTGTAGCTTGTTTCTACCGGTTACACAAGTTATTGCTCCCCGCAGAGTTTCATCTCTTTGAAGGTTTTCTCCGCGGTGGATTTTGCAATTTATTTTAGCAAGTCTTATCAAGTTTTGGCTTGGTGTTTGATTGGCTTCGTGATTAGCCATTCCCCGGTGAAACATTTAATCATGCATCATTACATTGCATCCTCAAAGTGTAATTTTCCATTATCTTTTGGAACTTCACTCCATAGAAAAAATTTCAAACATGCATTGAAACATAAGCCTTTATTGCCACTATGTTCCCCAGTGAATCTGTTAACTCAAGATTATTTCCCCAGTGAGGTCCCTATACTCATTATCTTCAGACCAGTATCTTGTTAATCATTCAATTTAGTTGAGTGTCTACTCAACATTTTGGATTGTGGCCTAGTTTCTCTCTGGTGCAATTTCATTGGTTTAGTCCCTACTACCTTTGTTGGTTCATTTTGATGTCCATCAATATACCTTTTGAACTTCAGTTTTTGTCCTGATGATCATTTCAGCAAGTGTCTTGGAAGTACGCTCTAATCACTTTGCTTTGGGTTGAGTTTTGTCTTGTCGCCTGTGCATGAAATCCAGTTATTGTCCTGGTACTCATCTAGTTTGTTTTGTCTAACTAGTTTCCATGAGTCGAGTTTTATCTCGTTTTGTTTCTTACTCCTGGGATTCTTTCAGTTCCATCATACTGTCTATCTCAGGTTGAAACCTTTCCCCTTTTACTCCATGGATTCAATCAGCTTTTTCTATTGTCTATCTTCGGTTGGGATGGCTCTTTTATAACCATTGGATTCAATTAGCTTCGTCTACTGTCTATCCTCTAGTTTGAGAACAGCAAGTGTTCTAAGAAACATGCACTCTCATCACTTTGCTATGGGTCGAATTTTGCCTCGTTTCCCGTGCATGAAATCTAGTTCTTATCCAGGTACTCGTTTCTAGAAAGTGTCGTTCTTCTAGTTCTATCGAGTCGAGTTTTGTCTCGTTTGATATCACTCCTAGGATTCAATCAGTTTCATCTACTATCTATCCTTGGCTGACCTGTCTCTTTCATACCTTCGATTTGTCACAGTTTCCACTGTTTACCCCTGGTCGAGACTAGCAGGTGTCCCTAGAATCGCGAACTCTAGTCACCTTGCTCATAGGACCCTTTTCATAGTTGTCCTATTGCGTACATTTTCAGAATCTAGTTTTGTCTAGTCTTCTGATTTGAGTTTCATCTCATTTCATGATATGAGTCTTACCTCACCCCTTCTTGTGATCTAGTTTCATCCTGACATATACTTTTTCAAAGTTAGTTTTGTCTAGTCTTCTGGTTTGAGTTTCATCTCATCTTTATCATGGTATGCGTTACAGTTTCATCTTGACGTACATCTTTGGAAGGCTAATACTCATTAGACTCTCCCGCTTGTTGAAGCAGTGTGTTATTTGGCTTCTCTATGAGACCAGTTTCATATGGCACTCTTTAAGTCCAGCATTCTCTGGCTTCTTTTGGAAAGTTTCACTCTTCTTCTCAAGAGTGTAAATTTTCGGGTTCTTTTGTATTCAATCCTCTTCCACTTTGAACGCTCGAAGGTTTCCACCAGTTCTCGCTTATCAAGTTTAAGAAGATTGAATAGGGGCAGTTGTTGCACCCTAAAATTTACCCTCTTGATTTAGGCTTATGTTTCACCATAAATATGACATTGCATTGCATTCACACCTTGTGATGGGATCCAAGTTCTGTGAGCTCTCAAGTCCTCTACAAGCAAAGGAGGTTGATTGTGCTAGCATACTCTTCTGAGGAAGAATCTCAAGTTCTCATATATGTGGATCTTTCAAAAGTCACAAGATGTATTATATCTCAAGACATCTCATTGGTCCTCTGTGAAGTTTGAAGCTTGGATGAGTCAATTTCTTTAAGTATTACCTTCTTATTATCACTTGAGTTATCATGGTTCAAAGGATTGCTCAACACATTCAGAAGATTTGAGGTTTTGAAGCTTGATTGGTTATCTCCTAGCACATGGAGCAAAATTAGGGTTTCGAGTAAAATCAGGATTTCTCCAGATTTTTCACTCAAACTTGATTTTACTTGTTTCTATATGTTGTTGGAAATCCATGGTTGGAATATTGAGGCTCAATTTTGAGTAGAAACAAGTTAATTGATCACAAGGGGCAAAATGGTCATTTTGGTCAAACTCAGTCAAAGTCAGGAGTTGACCAAGTGGGCTTTTGGTCAACCATCAATTCAAATATCATATTTTCATTTTTCATGATCAAATTTACCATTGAATCAAGAAATTTGAAGAAATTAGGGTTAACTTGTTCTTGAAGTTATGTGAAGTTTGAAATTTTTTTAAGTGCCCACCCTATGAAACTTTGACATGTCATAACTTTCTCAATTTTTATCCAATGGTTGCATACCATACATTTCTGGAAAGCTTGGAAAAAATCCTACAAGATTTCCAATGTGTAAAATTTCTCAAAATGCATCATTTGAGAGATATTTGAGTTAGAAGTTTCATGCACAAGTTTTGACCAAGGCTGGGTAATCATGCAATTTCTGGGCATTCTCTGCACGTAATTTTCACAAACAGGTGGTGGGCATAATTTTGAAGCTTATATCTCTTGATTTAGATGGAATTTGGAAAATCTACTTCGTGCATTTTGAAGTATGCCATGAGACCTTTAATTGGAACTTTGAATCACATCATTTCGTTCAAAATTGAGTAAGTTACAAAGCTCACAAGTGGAGGTCATGAGGCTGACTCCATGCACAACCATGCAGGCTAGAGCGCGCGCGTGTGCCCAGAATTTTCCATTGTTTGTGCATAACTTCAAACAACCATATCCCACTCATTTTAGCTCCATTTTCAGTGAACCAAAGCTCATTTTAATCCTCATTCCAAGAGCTATTGGTAGGCCTCAAAAATCCATGAAAAGCACGAGCCATTTGTGAGAAGACTGGAAGAGAAAAAGGTGATCCAAGGTTGTTTTGAGCACAGGTGTGTTTGTGCATTTCTTGTGTTGATTTTTGCAAGTTTGTTTTAGGCAAGCAAGCTGGGGATCGAAGCAAGCATGCCAGAAAGATATTTTTCCATAATAAGCCCAGACAATTTGAGCACATTTTCCTCACGCCTTGGCCATGCACCATTTTCATTTTGTGCCATATTTAGCAAAGCTGAGGAATAAACCACGTGATACATATCTTTACTACTTGGCCAGCTCACCAAAACGCAGCCAAAGCAAGTGTGAAGAGCATCAAAACGCATGCTACACTGAAAACACCATTTTTATCTTTTTTTTTGCCCAACGGATTTGTGAGGAGAAAAGGACCAAGGTACCCTTGCTAAAGTCACACATTATAAGTTAGAAGCTTCATTTGTGCAAAGGAGCTCTGTCTCTCTCTTGTTTCCAGATCCAAAAATTGCTCTGCATTTTTCATTTTTTCTCATACTTTGAAGTTGCTACAAACCGTGCTTGCGAGGGATTCTCTTCATCAATCAAGCTTCATTGAGGATTCAAGAGCAAGCTGTTGGTATTTTCTCTTCAAATCCAGAGGCATATTTGGATTTATTTTCCAAATCAAGAGGTAACATTCAAACTTCAAATCTGGATTTCTAGCTTGTAATTGATGAATCTGAGCTTATACATGCGTGGTTAGCTGGCCAAACAATAGGTTTGATGTATAATTGCACCTGTTTTTGAAGCATATTGCATAGCATGAAGTTCTGAAAATCCAGATTTGGATGATTTTCATGATTTTTTCGCTCTGATTTCTTGATGTATGGTGGATCATTTTATTTTTTACAAGTTGTGTGTTGTAGCTTGCCATGTGATCTTCATTTAGAGATTTGAATCACTCAGTTTGGTTAATAATTGAGTTAGATACAAATGTTAGAAGTTGCTTGCATGACACACGCGTTTTAGGGTTGGCTGGAGGTTGAAGATGATGTGTGGCATCATCTGATTGGTTGCTTGCATTTTTAAATGTCCTTTAATTATATTTGTAATTAGCATCTTAGATCAATTTATTTTGCATCCAAAAATTACAGAAAAAAAATACCATAGACTCATGTTGACTTTAAATATTTTGTGGAATTTTTTCCAAATTTTTAAAAATGTTTTGACCAATTAAATAAATTCTGAGATTAATTAATTGTGTTTCAATTGAAAAATTCATAAAAAATACTGTCTCATGTTGAAAAATTCCACAAAAAATATTTTGAACCCTCTAAGGGATTAATTTTGAGTTTCTGAATTTTATTTTATAATTTTTTCTTTTTTGCATAATTAAATAATTTCATGCATTATATTGAATTTCATGCATATTTAAATTATTAAAAATAGTTTCATGCATATAAAAAATACATAAAAAATATTTTGGTCCATTTAAATCATGCACCATGCATTTATGAATTTCATTTCATCATTTTTTCATTTTTTCCACATTTAAATAATATCATGCATTACATTACATTTCATGCATATTTAAATCATTTAAAATACTTTTCTACATATAAAAAATGCATAAAACATATTTTAGTTCATTTAAATCATACATCATGCATTTCTGATTTTTATTTTATAATTTTGTCATTTTTGCATAATTAAATCAATTTTTTGCATTAAATACATAATTTGCATAGCATATTTTGCATCTTTATTGCTTTTACCATTTTTCCTTGAAAATAAAAAGTGACAAAAATATTTTTGATCATGTTTGGGATGTTAGACCACTGTTTCTATTTTTTTTAGATTTTTATTTCTGAGTTTTGTATTTTATACAAATTTTTCTTGTTTATTGGTCATATAAGCATAAATATTGAACTAGTGTTGACTTCTTGATTTTATTTTGACCTTTCCATGAACTTTTGGATTGAGCAAGGATATATCCCTGACTTGTAAGGGATTTGAGCTCATTAGTTCATTTTTACTTGAATTTTATGTTTCATTTTCCTATTTTTGTGGAATTTCTAAAGTGAACATACCTTTTGGGCCTAGTGTAATTGAGTCTAGCTTCAATTTGAAGCTTGTGGACATCATTTAAGACCAAGCTTTGGGTATGTGATGATCATTTGAGTACTCTAGTGATGTGTAACATGTTTTCATTCATTGGAAATTACATGTTGATCATTACGTTTCTACCTTGAACACAAAGTTTTGTGTGCTTCCCTAAACCCTATTTTGTTGGTGTCTTGGTTCTTAGACCATGTTCTTGTATAGTTTGTGTTTCTAATTGATGTTTAGGGGTATGATAACCTCAAGGATAGTCTTCTAAATACTTGAGAGACATTTGACCTCAAAGGATCATCTTGATCCTTTAACTAGAAGATGTTTGATCTTTGTTTGACTTGTTGCATTCTTGTGCATAAATTGTAGGGTGAGGAATGCATTCATGCAATTCTTTACTTCTCATTTCCTTACTTCATCATTATAGCATATTTAGGGCCTTGATTCCAGTTCGATTGATTCATTTAATCCCCTAATTTGCTCAAGTTCATGCTAACTTTGTTGCTAAGAATGTCACTCCTTTTTTGTTATGGTTGTAATATTTATGTTATGTGCATCATGCATGGTTTTAGAAGTCCAATTCCAATTGGATCTTTGATCTTCACTTCAGACCTTGTACATTATGTAATCAATAACTCAATGCTCTTTGATTCATTGACTTGCACTCCATTGTAATGTCATCATGATGACCTATAAGAGCTAGATCTTCTTTTTCTTCTTCTATTGTTTGGTTGGATCATACCTTGAGGGATTATAGGTTCATGATGTTTGAGGTATGTAAATTCAATTCATCTTACCTTGAGCTTATGACAAGCATCTTGTGATATTTCTATCATCACCCTATGACATACAAGACATCATTCCCTTCCTACAAATCTTAATCAATGTCGTTTGATCTAAGATAGGTGGTATTTTGCTTTGGATGATTTTGTTCATCAAATAGGTGATTTGTTTGTGTATGGAAGTTTCATCTTCTGCATTTGGTTGCTCATGAATCATCTCTTGAGTTAAACTTATGACACAAGTCACACATGGTTTTAATTTTCCAATTAAAACCACTTTGTTTAAATCTTTCTTAAGTGCAATGCTTATCTAGTTTAGATGCTTTAAAACCTTAATTCAATGTACTTGTGAGTGTGAGCTTTTTACTTAGTTTGAATTGCTTTTGCTTATAGTTTGCTTAGGTCTTAAGCTACTGACCTTGTTTGTTACATTACTTTCTCATCTTGCCTCTTCATCGTGATTGACTCATTAGCTTGTATGTTCACTTAAAACTAACCCTAGGGTTTAGGATCACTCCTTTCCACCACTAATCTTTGCACCATGAATGATTATGAAGCATGATATTTGGTAATAGTTTTATGTTTGTGTGAGAATCATATTTATGTTCTTGTCATTCATCCCCTTTGTACACAACACTTGACACAAACATGTTTGGATACACACACAAACATTTCCATCACACATTTCTAGTATGCGCATTCATGTTGAAAGTTGCTCATGTAAAGGTTTTTATGATTGTGTATGACATGAGTGCATCTCTACCATGATAACTACTGAATTTTATCATTTTCCATCATCTAAATGTTCATACCTCTTCACCAATTCCATGCCATGTTTCATTTGACTCCTAGGTGCATATTTAAGACAAATTCTTGACTAGTTCTTGTATTAGTTCTTGCTTTCTTTTCTTTTGAGATGATTGTGTTTTGTTTGTGTCTAACATGTATGTAATATCTATATTTACACCACTGACTTCACTCAAAAATGACACCACAAGGCATGTTCACAATCACACATCTATGCACATTTCACCACACATTTCTAGATGCATGTTTAGACTTTCCTAGTTGCTTTTGTTTGTGCATTGTAATGATGATCACATTCATGATAGTAAAGCATTCTTACTATGCTAGCTACTTCCTTCCATGTCTTATTATGCTATGAGTTTCATTCCTTCGCATTCATGCATTAACCATGCTTCATTCAATCCCTAGTTGCATTCTAGGTCAAATTGTTAACTAGTTCTTGTGTAGATGTTGTATATGTGCAAGTTGAAGCATCTTATGACTTGATAATGTATAACTTGATTAGTTTTTCATCACATGTTTCCCCTGAGCTCACCATTATTTTACAATTAGCACATGTATGCACAAGCACACACACACGCACGCACATGTTTACCCGCACTTGCACGAATCGAATGCATTTCTCTTGAGTGTTTGTTTTTGAATTCTTTGATTGCATGCTTAGATGTTCTTGTTGATGAATTAATATGTTTGCTACTGTAAATTGTGTATTTTAATGTTTCTTGATTCATTCCTCTTCATCTTTGCCTTTCCATGGCATCTTTTAGCTTGTAAACACCTCTTAGGTTAAGCATTTCAACTAGTTTTTGCACCAATGTTGTAATTGCATCTTCATGACATTTCTTTTATGATTTGGTTATTAATTCGTTCATATGATGTTATTACTGTAATCTCTTCATCTTGACATCTTCTTTGCATGTCATAAACCCCACACACTTAGATGCACTCCACTACACGCGTTTGTTGCATGTTTGTGCACTTTTGGTAGATTTTTGCTCTCGAATCTTTTGTGGTTTATTTTGTACGATGTGAATGAGAATTAACATGATTATCTACTTACTTGTATGTCATTTTATTCTTCAATTATCTATTAACTTCATCTAAGTCTACCGCTTCGCACCATTAGCTCTTTGCATGCTTTTAGGACTAGTTTCGATCTAGTTTGTGAGTTAACTTGTATGTGGCAGTTTATAATGATGTTTGATGTTTATTAAAGGTTTGTATAACTTTTTAAATTAATGTTGTGTCTACTGACCTCACTTCACATGACACTTCGTATGAACATCATTCACTCAAATTCCACTACATCTTCTTCTTCTTCTTCTTTCCTTTTTTAGCACTTGTTAGTGCTTAGTTTGTGTGCTTTTGCCAAATCATTTTATTTGATTCTACCCCCTTTCTCATTTGGTTTCCTAACCAAGATGATTGATTTTATATATCCCCCTTAGTTTTGCTCGATTAAGTTAGTTATCGAGTTTAGACTTTAAGTTAGGCATCCATGTATGATAACTCTAGGTAGATTCTTCCCCTTGTCTATAACCTCAACCTAGGATCAATTTTGTATGATAATATTAGGATTAGAAATAGGTTAGTTTCCCCTAGCCATTTGACCTTTATCCTTTTGCATTCTTAAAACTAAGATCTTATTTTGTCAAGTGCATTAAAACACTCTAATAATGTGAAACTTTTTCCAAAGTAAAAGATACAAACCAATTAGTTTTAGGATGTTTCATCGTCCTGGTTGCTGTTAATTCTTCGTCGTCCTGCTACTGATGTTTTGTCATCTCATCCTCTGATGTTTCGCCATCTCATCTTCCGATGTTTCGTCATCCCGCTTTTGATGTTTCGTCATCCCGTCTGTAGCTGATGTTTCGTCATAATGGAGGTGTTTCGTCATCGTTTGTTGTTTTGTCTACTAATTTAAAAAACACAAACCAACCAAAACAAGTGAGCCGAACTACGGCGCTCTGACTTTCCCATTGCACGAGGGAATATGTAGGCATCCTGTCGCGGGGCTAGATCGAGCAACCTTTGTAAATATTTCCTTCTTTTCTTCGTGTTTTCTTTCCTTTGTTCTTTTCTTTATTTCATTATTCTTCTTTATTTTTGCATGCATTATACCATATACAGATATAGATAAACCTTTACACCCATTAGATAGAAAGTAAAAGCGGATACCGTAGAGTACTACGTACGCGTGGGGTGCTAATCCCTTCCGCTCGCGTAACAGACTTTCTTACCCGATCTCTCGGTTGCAAGACCGTGATTTCTTCATTTCAGGTTTACTCGATGTTTACCTTTCCCTCTTGGAGGGATAAAAAACGTTTGATGGCGACTTCATTGATATATAGTTATATCCTTTGATTTTCGGCCGGGTGTTTCAGCTATCATCCAATAATCTAAAGACTTCAAATTTGTTTAAACCATTAGGCTACCATCTAATGATTTAAACAAACTTTATCCAAGTTTGTTATGAAAATTTTTTGAAAACAACTCGACGTTGGATCGAGGTTTGAAAAGAAGACTCGACGTTGGATTGAGTTTTATTAAAAGTGTTTTAAATGCTTGCTGAATGGAAAAAGAAAGAATCAGGTTATGATCAACCAAACCGAGACTTGATCAATCTCGAGAGAATAGCCAACTCTATTCCCTACAATGGAACCCTTATGGAAATGAGAAGACTTGGTATGTGGACCAAGTGGCGAAAGATGGAGAAACAAATAATTGTCAATAAATCAATAAATAGAGAAAAAGCCCATACAAGGTGGCCAACACAAGCATAAAGCGATTAAATTACATGAGTACTAGCAAAGTGGGCTAATCTACTATAACGACTAATTGGAACAATTAATCGAAATAGGCTCATTGTAAGAAGGCCCAGGATCAAGCGTACATATGTGGTCATCGCGACACTTCTAAGCTTTGTCGACTTACAGGTTTAAAATGATTCACAATTATTAGTTAAAAAATGATTTTTTGGCTTGTGTAAGTGACCATTAAAATAAATAATAAAGTAAAGACAAGATAAATAATTATTACAAGTTTTTTTGGGGAGAGGGATACATTTTTCCGAATGGGGATTTAAACGATAAAATAAAATAGAAAGCGGTAAATTAATTACAACGCAACAAGTATATTGGGATACATTTTTCCGAATGGGGATAAATTAAAATCAAAGAGAAAACGGTAAATTAATTATGTTAAAAGCATACGAACAGAAACTAAATGCGGAGAAACTAAAATATCGATTATTGTATTTTATTATATTAATTAGAATAAATTATAGAAATTAATTCTAAGAATAATATATTTGTGTATAATTATTTACAAATGAAAATAGCAAAGTATAGAATTAAAAGTATTATGTATAATTATATTTACAAATGAATGTAGTACGGTATAAAATCAAAAAAAGTAATAAGTATAATTATATATATTTACAATACTAAGTATAATAATAAAATACTATGTATAATCATATTTACAGTATAAAAATAAAATACTAAGTATATTATATGTACATTACTAAATATTAAATATAAATAGTAATATGAGTACGTTAATGAACAAGAGTAAATGCTAATTGAAAGTGATTGTTTCGAATAATCCTCAAACGTCTACACAAATAATAAAATCGTTAGTAGCATTAGTGGGATAAAAATAAAAGAAATCGCAAAGATTACAACATGTGTTAATAATCAAGAACTCATTCAACACAACGATTATTCATGATTATCAATTCACAAAGGAAAATCAATAACTCACGCTATTGCTTAATTTTCAATCATGAAAAAAAAACAATCGTGTTCTAAACAAACCTTAATCATATGAACAAAAATTCGGGCAGCACTACATGAACTTGATAATGCTTAAAAATTCATCTCAAAAAGTTTTCAAAACAAATTAAAAATACAATGATAGAAAACAAACGGCTGCCCCATAGTTTCTCGGTTAGATGTACACGTGAAATAACCCGGTTTTATCGTTAAACCATCATCGAAACTACAATAGAATCCTTATCACATATTCAATCAAAACAAAATAACACCTTAAGATGGTGTTCATGCCAAACAAATTCAAACAACTTCAATATTAAGCAACGAAATGCAATCGAAACAGAAATTCACGGCTAAATGAAGATAAAGAATCAAAAGCTCTAATTCAAATTACCAAACTACTTGCACTAAATTCATATAAAGAAACTACTCATTTCAGAATAAATCTGAACACCAACAAATTGATACAAACACTTTGTCACGCCCTTACACAAATTATAACACATTCTGTCAACAAAAAAATTTTTACAACATTGTCAACAACTTAAACTAGTTATTTCAACAGAAATTCCATGGCATCTTTACTGCATAACAATTAATTTCGACTTAATTTTATCAATCAATACAGATAACATCTCAGATTTTATGAACATAACACAATCATGCTCATAATCCAGAACTTAACTAAGAGTGGTGATTTTGAAACTTACTGAAAATGCCAAAGCTGCTGTTGAAGTCAAAAGATAAGTTGCGAGACAGTGTGTTTGTCGGTGATACTTGTTGGTTTTGTGAATTGCTGGCGGAACAGAGCAGTTGAGAGAGATGCGGCAGACGGTGATATAGAGGGAGTTTCTGTTGATGTTCGATTAGAAGGGACGGAGGCAGAAGGAGGGGGCACGCAGAGAGAACAAGGAGTATGTGAAGGAGCGGCGGCATGGAGAGAAAAACAGAGGTGAGGGGTGTTGGAGGTAAGGGGTTTTGGCGATTGTGTTACGGATGAAAGAAGATTGAGAGGAAAGTGATGAACAGAGAGGGAATTTTATGGAGGGTTGGCCGGAGTGATGGTTGTATATGATGAAACGGCGGCTAGGAGTGAAGAAACGGAAGGAGTTAATGAATGGAGGAAGAAACAGGGACATTACGGAGGCAGTTTATGGCGATGGAAGGAGTAGCAGTGAGTATTGGATGGTAGGTTGAGTGGAACGTGGAGGAATTTATGGAGAGGGTGAGTGGCTGAATGGAGGACGAAGGTGAGATGATGGTGAGTCATTAACGGCAAAGAGAAAGAGACGGTGGGAGTGAAAGAGGACGATGAGCAGTGGTGAATAGTTGAGAGAGGCGAGACAGGCAGGGTGTATGTGAAGGTAAGACCGAGGAATATGTGTAGTTATTGAAGATGAGGAAGTTTTGATTTTTGTTCTTTTTTTTCTTTTCTGATTTCGGCCTCCTTTCTTCTGTTTTAATCGTAAATAACATATATATACAAAAACCAATTAGGTTTAGCAATTTTTTTCAAATGCCAAAAATTCCCCCCATGTTAAATGGGCCACAAAAATGGATTACTTAAAAATTACAAGCCCAAAAGTGGTAAATGTTAAAAATTGGAGATAAAAATTGGACACCTAAAATTGTCAAAAATGGTAAATGTTCGGACAATAACTTATCCGAAAAATAAAATGAGCACATTAAAATAAACTACGGGTCTTGTAAATTAAATAAAAATTATTGAAATGGTTAAAATCGAAATAAAATGATAATAAAGAATACCCGACTTTAAAACGCTTACAATTAAAAACAAGACTTCGAAATGTACCGAAAAATTAGGGAGAGCACATTTTCATGATCTACGCGACACATAGATCCATAAAGCAGTGAGTAAAAGATGAAAACTTGAAATATTTTCCCTTCTAATTTTCGCACAGTGTCGAATCGGTTTTAACAGTCTGTTTATAAAACCGAAATATCGATATTATCGACATATAAATAATTTAAAATGATGCAATAAACAGGCAGAGAGGTAAAAATAAATGAACTAAAATAACGGGTATTTTACAATTATAAAACGATGCAAATATCGATATAAACTGACTTTTGATCAATTTAAATACGACAAAATGATGCATATGCAATGAGTAAATGACTGATTTTGTTTTATATAAATATAATGCAAGTAGAAAAAATAGCAGGGTAAAATTTGGAGTGCAACAGCTGCCCCTATTTAAATATCTTCAACCAGATGATATGAAGATGATCAGGCTTCATATTACCACAGTGGGAGATAGTTAAATATCAAAAACTCAAAATTTTGCCCTAAGATGCAATGGGTATGTTGTGAATAAAATATAACAAGAACGCGATGAATGCAATATTGTTTTTTATATATATTTTTTGACATATTTTTTTTTAATGATGTATGATACGAGACAAACTCTGTGGGGGAAAACATTAAAGATATTTAGAAGAGAAATGGAATACCTTCAAGCATATTCAGAAGTTCATTGAATATACGAGAAACAAAAATATCAGAGACGTTCAGAAGGGCATTTAACTAACTCTGGAACACCTCATCAAAGACATTTAGAGAAAACATTGAATGAACTTCGGAACAAAGGAAATCGAGCATATTCAAAAATGCATTGAATATACGTGAAACAAAACATCAGAGACATTCAGAAGGACATTGAACGGACTCTAGAATACATCATCAAAGACATTTTAGAAAAATCATTGAATGAATTTCAGAAAATAAATTTGAGCATATTCAGAAATGCATTGAATATACGAGAAATAAAACATCAGAGACATTCAGAAGGACATTGAACGGACTCTGGAACACATCATCAAAGACATTCAGAAAAATCATTGAATGAGCTTCTGAAAAAAGATTCGAGCTATTCAGAAATGCATTGAATATACGGGAAACAAAACATCAGAGACATTCAGAAGGACATTGAACGGACTCTGGAACACATCATCAAAGACATTCAGAAAAATCATTGAATGAACTTCGAAAAAAAGATTCAAGCATATTCAGAAATACATTGAATATACGGGAAACAAAACATCAGAGACATTCAGAAGGACATTGAACGGACTCTGGAACACATCATCAAAGACATTCAGAAAAATCATTGAATGAGCTTCTGAAAAAAGATTCGAGCATATTCAGAAATGCATTGAATATACGGGAAATAAAACATCAGAGACATTCAGAAGGACATTGAACGGACTCTAAAACACATCATCAAAGACATTCAGAAAAATCATTGAATGAACTTCGGGAAAAAAATTGATCATATTCAGAAATACATTGAATATACAGGAAACAAAACATCAGAGACATTCAGAAGGGCATTGAACGGACTCTGGAACACATCATCAAAGACATTCAGAAAAATCATTGAATGAACTTCGGAAAAAAGATTCGAGCATATTTAGAAATGCATTGAATATACGGGAAACAAAACATCAGAGTCATCCAGCAACGACACTGGGCGAAAAAAAGAGATGGTCTGACAAACATCTATTTTGGTAGGTACCAAGTAAGTTAGACTTTGATCACAAGGTAAGATATTGATTGCAACAAGACCTCGAGAAATGCAAATGAGGATAAAACACTCTTGATATGAAATGATATTGAATTTTGTGATGCATGACATATGAATGATCTATGCATGTAGTATGTAATGCAGACATTCATGACAATGGAGATTGACTCTTTTTATGGAGGTAAGATTGAAACATTGATTCCATAACACATAGAACACTGCCAACTTTGCTTGGAGAGAAAATGTCTTGAAAGGCAAATATGCTACACCTGTGAACTGTATCGAAATGATGATCGTTAGAGGAAGGACTGAAGTGTTGTTTGGGGATTGTCCCGGATTAGTTGATTGTTAAAGTTAAACTGATCGTGGATTTGGTTCTTGAAAATAACTGATGGAAAACATTTCCCCAGTGTGAATCTTGAAAAAAAGATCTTCTGATTAAAACAATTTTGAGAATGACTTGCACTGAGCAACAAATCTAGAACTAATTCATAACAGGATACGGAAGATACTTTCCCCTGATTAGGATCACTGACCAAGTTTCTCAACAGTTTGGACTTCGTTGATGAGAAAATCTTGTTTGCAAGCAAAAATTGTTTATTCAAACATGGTAAATTTAATGCAAAGTTCATGCACAAGTTTTGAAATAAAAATCATTTTGAGATGATGTAATTGCTATATAAGAAATGAACCGCTGGTTAAAACACGGCGGTTTAAAATTTTAAGAGTGAAAGAGAAAAAACAAAGGTATGGATATACCAAGACAAATTACTTGCAAAAATCTTAGGAGTCATATTACGCAACCTTGATGTAGTATGCTTTCAAAAGAAACCTGGCCTCAATTAGGTCTTTTGAGGGTTGTAACGTGGTCTGGTTCACGGTTTAAGAAACATAGGATAAAGGCTCAAAATTTATTTGTACCCAACCCAATCTTCGTGATGTTCTCTAGCCCTACACTCAGTTAACTCAGACTGTGCTTTTAAGTCCCAATAGAATTTGGATTGTACACTGATAGTGATGATGGCTTAGAAACTGATATATTCTTGAGATAGCAGTCACTTCTTTTTTGAAACATTTATTGTTTGAGGACTTTGTCAACTCTTGTTTGAATTTGTCATCCCTAACTTTTTCCTGCACCGTTCCATTTGAGATTACGGTCAGCGGGATGCCCCTGTTTGTGCTTAAGTTGCCTTTTAGTTTTAACTTAGCGGCTTTTTCTTTTGATATATTTTTTTAAAAGATAATGACTGCTTGACTTTCATGATTACAAAGAATCATCATTGTCTCTTTTTTATTTATACGACATCTTCAACAATTATTTGATGTGTGTGAAGGAAACTTGACCCCGACCTTTATTGAAAGGTGTCTTGAATGAATGCATAACCAAAATAAACTGACAACTACCCTGCCCCAGGTTAAAATTTTGGGTTTTTCGTATAGCAAATTTTAGGGGCACTCGAGTGTTCAACCATCTTCTACCTTCAGGTACAAGAAGATTGAACAGGGGCAAGTGTTATACCCCAAAATTTTCCCTCCTATTTTTGAAGTCAATACACATCTCCATACTCAAGAATTCCTCAAGGGTTGATTAGACAAACCCTCTCCTAAGAAATCAACCCACAACTAGGGTTTTGTTTTTTTTCACGTCAAAAATGGATTTCTAATGCCTCAAGTGATCATCATGTCTCCTCATATGTCTCAAGGTGTCACCATGTCAAATTTCAAGCATCACAGCTCAAGTTTGCTCAATCAATTGCTCAGAAGGTTGAAAATTAGTTGTATTGGACAAAAAGTCAATTGTGGTCAACATACAGTCAAACTTCATCATTTTTTGTCAACGTCAAGACTTTGAACTTACATTCATCATTTGATCAAGGGTTGATCATGATTCATCAAGAAAGTCAAAATTTTGATCAAAAGTCAAAGTTTCTAAATTAGGGTTTCTTAAGGGGAAAGTCAACAGAACTTTGACCAGGCATAGCTTTCACATACTTCATCAGAAATCTTTTCACCATAGCTCATTTTGAAGGGAATTCAATTCTCTACAACTTTTTGTATCACAAGCTTTGGCCAAAAATGCTTCATTTGAGAGTTATAGGTCAAGACATAATAGGTCTTTCCAAAAGTCAATAAAAAGTCATCTTTTTCCAAAGAAGTGTACATAAACATGGAAACTTCAATGAAGATGGAACCAAAATGAGCATTTATAGGACATACTAAGCTTTATAAAAAGTCCAAGAACACCCTCTAATGATAAAAAAAATTAAGCAAGTTTTGACCTTAGCAAAATTGGAAATTTTGAAGAAATGGATGAAGAAAACATTGATCAATCTTGAATATTTTCCAAATGGGCCTTGGTTTTATGATTTGAACTTGTTTCTAACATGGCCCATGACCTCTAAGTTCAATTACACACCCTCCATCCATTTATTTAATTTATTTTTGAATGAAATCATTAATATTCAATTTTAATTAAATAAAATACAAAGACAAGAGGCAAGGCGTGTTGGGCTTGGTTTCTAGGTTCCTTAAGGTCCAAGAGAGATCATGAAAGCTGGCAAAAACACATGGCATGTGATTGAAGTAAAATAGGAAGCTTTTCATGCAAAATTGAAAGATTGGAAATCAAATATTTTCACATTGAATGTCATATGTTTTCTCTAAATTTCATGACCTAAATTATTCCTCTATAAATACATAACACATCCAGACCATCAAGAGACTAGATCTTGCAGCCATAAAGCTAGGGTTTTGTCTCAAAAATATCAAGAAAACTTGCACCATCGAGTTTCAATTTCCTGCCACATCAAATCGATTCCAAGCATTGATTTGTGCTCCTGAGGTAACATAGAGTAAGTATGGATCAAAATCCTTGGCCAAAACTCCTTGAGTCGCATACATCATAAACTAAATTTGCATCATATTTGTGAAATTCATATTTTAAATTCTATCGTGTTTTAATGTGAACTAACCATGCTAATGAAATTTTGAGATATAATAGAACATGTTTGATCCATCGTTTGTAAGATTTAGTGCCTAAACCATGAGAAGCCATTGTTAGGGCTTTGAAATCGTGAAGCTTCATATCTAGGGTTATAGAAAATTTCAGTTCAAATTGATCCCACGATTGAACTCGTAGCCCTCGATTTATGGGGTAGGGTTCCCCTTAACCATTTATTTGCTATATTTTTGCAATTTTGATTTTTGGACAATCGGAGAAGATGACCGGAGTGCATCTCCGACATCTTTGACTTTTGCTGACTCTGGTGACCTAGGCGTGGCGTTGTGTGACTCGATCATTTGAATCCCTAGGGTCCACGCGCATTTGTGTTTGAAAAATCTGATTTCTGAAACTAAAACTCACTTATATATTTATCAAGGTGTCAATATTAATGGATGTATCACCACCCTGGTGGTTAACCCTGCGCACGCTAAGTCTCTTTCTCTCTCAAGGCGTGGGTTCGATCCCTGCCTTTTGCACTTTTTTTTCATAAATTATTATTTTTGCAGGTTTCACACATATACAATTGGAAGTGTGGTTTAGAAACCACAAGCAGATGGCGTGGTGGTTAGCTTTTAGCTCAATAACCTTCAAGTTTCGGGTTCCACACTTCCAGGGACCAAATCTTTTTTTAAACACTTGGTTTCCTTGCATTTTTCTTATTTCTCAAATTATTTTTCACACATAAAAAAGCCTAAAAAATGTTTGCTTTTAGATTTAGGTTTAAAAAACCTTTATTTAATTTTTGACACAAAAAATATTTTTCTTCCTTTCATTTAAAATTATTTTCTTAATTAAATTCAATTTAACTTAGAATTAGGTTTTCTAAATTAAAATCAATTCCAAAAAAATATTTTTCTATAGTAATTAGGTTTCTAACATTTTCCGAACACTTAGAATATTTTTTCCATTATCTATTTATTTATTTCGCTTTTTAAATTCTAAAAATCAATGTATAGGTTGCAAGGACATTTTTGTAATAGCGTAGATTTAATTTCTCGCATTTTACTTTCCGCACCTCTATTATGTAACTACCCCAAAGCCCTGTAATAACTTAGGATTTATCTTCCGCACTTTTACTTTCTGCACCTTTATTTTCTGTACATATATTAACTTCTTAGATGTATGGATAATAGGATTACATGCTTAGACTAAAATCATTCGTTAGATCACTTTAATAATCAAGACAAAATATCTGAATCAATTGGCTTACGAATAAAATGGTCATGTCCCTCGAATGTAGGGGTACCATTAGCAAAAGTCACTCGATTCAAAAATCATCACAAAGATCATAGTCCCTCGATGACCCTCAATGATGCCTACGAATATATGATCTCGTACCTCGGTTGTTGCCTACGAATAAGTGATGATCGTCTCTTCGAAATTCTAAGGTACCCTTACAATGTTGCCTTCAATAACCATACGATGACCCTACGCCTGTCCCTTCACATCCAACGGATAGGGTTACCTACCAACTAATGGTATCGATAGCGCTATCCTAAAGAAGAAGGAAAATAACAAGAACGACCTTTCTGAGTAGGTAATAAGACTTTTAATTGCTTACTCCAATCAAAAAATACTTTTCACACCTCACAGTCTTTTCAAAAATACTTTCAAACAAACAGTTTATATACATTCCAAGGAGAATCATTACAAAGTTACATTTTTCTAAACAAACATTTCCAAACACTTCGTATACATTCTTGAGGACTGATACAAGAATCGTTACGAAGTCAAAGCGAAATACGTTTCAAATACTTTTCAAAATACTTTTTAAATCACACAAACGCAAAAAGCGAGTTTTCAAAAAGTGAGCTAAGCAATTAAGATCCCGTAGATAACTAAGGATGGAAAGGGTGCTAATACCTTCCCTTTTCATAATTACCTCCTATACTCAGAATCGACCAAAGGTCTTTCCTGATCGTTTTACATCTCCTTTATTGGATAAAAGAAAATTTGGTGGCGACTCTTGCTATCCCCAAAATTTGCGATAAAACGCAAAACAAATAAGTCAGCTCTCCCACCGTGTTACAAACGCTTCCAAACAACCCTGTTGAACCAGTAGTGCTTTCATCTTCAAGCGCCACAGAGGGAAATCGTTCACTCCGGTGAACTTTTCAATCTCATACTTTGTTGAAGGCATCTTCTCCACGCTCACCGCACCAATTTTTTGTGAATCGGATGCCTTGGAACAAAATATAAACTTGTTGCTTAATGATCAAGAAATAATTAGGGTAGGAAAAGGAATGAAGAACACGATGTACACAAGGATTGGTTATTAACTACTATTATTTCCTTCCTCTTGAAATAAGATTACAAGTATAAAAGAATAAAAAATAACCCTCTCACCCTAAAATAGGATTTGTAGTATGCAATGATGAGAGACTAGTATGTTATTTATAATAAACCTTACATACTAAACTAATGGGCTTTTATCACAAATACCCATTACAAGCTAACTTAGGGTACAAGCTAACTTAACCAATTGGACATAACAAACAGGCCCAATTCAAGGCTAACAATCCTAGCATCCTTCGACATTACAAGCTAGAACACACTTCAAATACAGCTTGTAACACTTCGACAACATCATGTGAGCAACCATTGATTGCATGCTAAACTCTATCAAACCAAGATATTACCTTCGACCCAATAGAGTTCGATCCAATATCACACAATAAGAAAACTCTAACAAGATATCATGTATGGTATTGTATCACTTGTAAGGCGCCCAACTAGTGTTAGAACATAGTTTGGTTCTACATCTTCTAAAGAGGTTTTGATGATAACAAACTCTATTGATGACAATTATGTTCTGACTATGATAGGTAAATATTTTATATTGTTATCTTCTAGTGTTAACGTGCACAGATAAAGTTCTAGCTCTAAAAGAACAAGAAGAATAAGTTGTGCTTCTGTTTGTAAGAAGAAGTTCTGATTTATAAGAAAGATACGCTAAAAGCATCCTTCAAATTCTTACGCTCATTAGAAGAAGTTCTGCTTAGTTCAAGTCAAACTTCTGAAAGCACCAAGCTGCATCTTAAATTCTGATATTTATATTTCTGGATGCATTTCATACTTAGTTCTGATGTGTTACAAAATTCACAAATGGAAATATTAAGAGTAACGGCTGGCTGCAGATAAGATCTGTATTTATGGAAAGGAGCACTTAATGCAAATCATCAACATTCCTTTTGTAAACTCTGGTGACTCCCAACAGATCAACTCAATTGCCTATATAAAGGAGCATCACCATCAAGCTTCATGCGTAGAATCTCACTCTCTAAAAATAACTCAAAATCTCACTTCGTATTTTCCTCAAAGTTGTTTTATTATTTTCTGTGTCTAAGTAGTGTATACATCACAATTGTTATATAGCTTGTAAGAAGCATTATTAACACATATTCTTGCTGTAAACTGTTTGTACCTTGAGTAACCAAGTTGTGGTTGGATTTCAAGAAGAAGTTGATAGTTGTCATCGTGGTTGTAATCAAAGATTTGATTAGTGGATTAAGACCTCCTTGAGAGAGGAAAATTACCTTGATGGGTGGACTGGAGTAGTTTGAGTTCAAACGAACCAGGATAAAAAAAACTTTGTCAAATTATTTAAATTTCAAAACCCCAATTCAAACCCACTCTTTCTTGTGTTTTTCAACCTTCAATTGGCATCAGAGCGCCTGGTTCTGGGTGTTAACACTTAACTATGTCAGATAAAAGATCCAGCTAGAAAAACACTATGGCAGAACATGTTCAGAACATCAATGATCACTATGATGACAAACACAGAATCAGCGGAAGATCCCCAATGTTTGATGGAGAAAACTTCAATTATTGGAAGGACATAATCAAAAGTTTCTTTCTGGATCATGACGCTGATCTTTAGGACATGGTAACAGATGGATATACTCATCCTGTTGACGCAAGTGGTCAAAAGATTGAAAGGAAGAAAATGTCAGATCAGCAAAAGAAGGAATTCAAAAATCACCACAAATCCAGAACTAACCTCCTAAGTGATATCTCGTACACAGAGTATGAGAATATCACAATCAGAGACTCAACTAAGAACATCTTCGACTCCTTAAGAATGACACATGAAGGTGACACGCAGGTCAATGAAACAAAAGCCCTTGCTCTCATTCAGAAGTATGAAGCATTCAAAATGGAGGAAGATGAAACTTTTGAAACAATGTTCTTGAGGTTTCAAATTCTGGTAGTTGTTCTAAAGGTTCTGGACAAAGGATATTCTATTGTAGATCATGTAAAGAAAGTCATCATAAGTCTACCCAAGAAATGGAGACCCATGGTGACAGCTCTTAAGCTTGCAAAATATCTGAATAAGATTTCTCTAAAATAACTCATCAGCTCTTTAAGAAGTCACGAGATAGAATTAGAAGAAGATGAGCCCCAGAAGAAAGGTAAGTCTATTGCTCTTAAATCTAACAAAAAGTATGATTCCAAAGCTTTTCAGGCTGAAGAAGAAAACTATGGAGGATCATCATCAGAAGAAGATGAGCTATCTCTGCTCTTCAGAAGAGTTCAACAACTCTGGAAGAATAGACAGAGGAAGTTTAGAAATCCCAAAAGATCTAGCAAATTCTCTGATTCATCCTCTGGACACAAAAGTTCTAGAGGCAAAGAAGTTGTCTGCTACGAATGTAAGAAACCTGATCACTACAAAAGCGACTGCCCTAAGCTTCAAAAAGAGAAGTCGAGGAAGAGGCTTGACAAAGAAAAGAAGAAAAGTCTTATGGAAACATGGGACGATTCAGATTCCTCTAAAGCGTCGTCAGAATCAGAAGATGAAAGAGCTAATATAGCTTTAATGGCCAACATAGCTGACAACTCAGATTCCTCTAAATCTGATTCTGATAATGAAGAGGTATTTCCAAATTTTGCTGTTAGTTTCTCTAAAGCTGAATTAGCAGAAAGGTTATCTAAAATACTTGAAAACTATCAGAAGCTTCAAATCAAATACAAGAATTTGAAACGGAATCTTGTATCTGATTCTGAAGATATTAAGAAACTTGAAACAGAAAATTTTGAGCTAAGGAAATCATTTCAGACCTAAAAATTGAAAACTTTGTTTTTAAAGAAAATTTACAAAAAGGTCAAGAAAATTTTGGTTCAGAAGTTCTAAGTAATACTGATAATATTATAAAAGAATATGACATTGGTTTTCAAGAGTTTCTTGCTAATAGCATAGAAAGAAGCAATATGGCTTCAATGATCCATAAAGTTAGCAGAAACAGTAGAAAAAGTTTAGGATATGTGCCTTATAAAAACGAAAAACCTTATTCTGAAGTAGATGACTTGGTCATAAAATACACTCCTCTAAAATCACACTTCACTTATGGTCACCCTCATGACATAAAATATACTAGTGATTCATATTATGCAAGATATTATGTTAAACCAAAGTTCAAACCGAACTTTGGAAACTCTAATCAAAGAGGACCCAAAAAGATATGGGTACCTAAGGACAAAATAGTATATGTTGCAGATGTCTTTGACAGCAAAGTTGAAACACCAATCTTGGTACCTGGGCTATGGATGCTCTCGACGCATGACGGGAAGAAAGCATATGTTCCAAAGTCTTGAACTTAAAGCTGGTGGTTACGTAGGTTTCGGAGGAAACCAAAAGGGTAAAATCATTGGCTCTGGAACTATCATTAATGGTTCTTTACCCTATATTACTAATGTTCTATTAGTATATGGATTGATGCATAATCTGTTATCCATAAGTCAATTAAGTGATAACGGTTATGATATAATCTTTAATCAAAAGTCCTGTAAAGCTGTTAGTCAGATGATGAAACAATCCTCTTTAATGGTAAAAGGAAAAACAACATTTATAAAATCAAAATTTTTGAACTTAAGAGTCATAATGTTAAATGCCTTATGTTTGTGTATAATGAGCAATGGGCCTGGCACAGACGATTTGGACATGTTAGTATAAGAAGAATATCTCAGATTAACAAGCTCAATATAGTAAGAGGACTTCCAAATTTGAAGTTCAGCTCAGATGCTCTGTGTGAAGCATGTCAGAAAGGCAAATTTGCAAAACCTCCTTTTAAATCAAAAAATGTTGTTTCTACCTCTAGGCATTAGAACTTCTGCATATTGATTTGTTTGGACTAGTGAAAACTGCATCCATTAGTGGAAATAAGTATGGATTGGTGATCATAGATGACTATAGCAGATGGACATGGGTAAAGTTCTTAAGACACAACGATGAGTCACATTATGAGTCACATTAGAATTGTAAAATTCAGAAGTGATCATGGTGGAGAATTTGAAAATAAAGATTTTTAAAAAAAATTAATTAAAATGGTATTTCTCATGATTTTTCTTGTCCTAGAACTCCACAACAAAATGGAGTTGTAGAACGTAAAACCAGAACTTTACAAGAAATGGCTTGAACCATGATATATGAGACTAACATTGCTAAACAATTCTGGGTAGAAGTAGTGAACACAGCGTGTTATATTCATAATAGAATCTCTATAAGACCTATTCTAGAGAAGACTTCTTATGAATTGTGGAAGAACAGAAAGCCCAACATTTCTTATTTTCATCCATTTTGATGTACTTGTTTCATTTTAAATACAAAATTTTATCTGAATAAATTTGATTCTAAGGCTATAATTGTTTAATGTTAGGATATTCTGAACGCTCAAAAGGCTATAGAGTATATAACACTGAAACATGAATTGTGGAAGAATCTATTAATGTTAGATTTGATGATAAGCTTGGCCCTCAAAAGTTAAAGCAAAAAGATTCTCTTGCAGATATAGAAGTTCATATTTCAGGATCAGAAGATAGTCTTGACAAAGAAACAGATTCTGAAGAAACCATCAAAGAAACATCTGAAGGGCCCATTTAGAAGAAACCGTCTAGAAGCAGCATAGATCATCCTAAAGAAATGATTCTGGGAAAGAAAGCTGATCCAATCAGAACTAGATCAACATTCAGAAATTCTGAAGAATCTCTCATGGGACTGGTGTCCTTGATTGAACCAACTTCTGTAGATGAAGCTCTTCAAGACAATGACTGGATCATGGCAATGCAAGAATAGCTAAATCAATTCACCAAAAATGACATATGGGATCTTGTACCCAAACCAAAAGGTTTCAACATTATTGGAACTAAATGGGTCTTCAGAAACAAGCCTAGCAAACAAGGAGAAGTAGTCAGAAACAAAGCTCGACTGGTAGCACAAGGTAATAGTCAGTAATAAGGGATCGACTATACAGAAACCTTTTCTCCAGTCACCAGGTTAGAATCAATCAGACTTTAATTTTCATATGTTGTTAATCAAAGTATCACACTTTATCAGATGGATGTAAAAAGTGCATTTCTAAATGGTTACATTGATGAAGAAGTATATGTGCATCAACCCCCTGGTTTAGAAAACTCAAAACATCCAGATTTTGTTTATAAGCTCAAAAAATCTTTATACGGTCTAAAACAAGCTCCCAGAGCTTGGTATGAAAGACTAAGTAATTATCTATTAGAAAAAGATTTTACTAGAGGAAAAGTGGACACAACTTTATTATGTAAGACATTTAAAAATGATATTCTGATATGTCAAATTTATGTTGATGACATAATTTTTGGTTCTACTAAAGCCTCCCTTGGGAGAGAATTTTCTAAGTCTATGCAGGCAGAGTTTGAAATGAGTCTCATGGGCGAACTCAAATTCTTTTTGGGAATTCAAATAAATCATACCTCAGAAGCAACTTACATACATCAGAGTAAGTATGTTAAAGAACTTCTGAAGAAATTTGACATGTTAGATAGCAAACCTGCTAAAACTCCTATGCATCCCACATGTATCTTAGAAAAGTAAGAGGTAAGTAAGAAAGTAGATCATAAGATCTATAGAGGTATGATTGGATTTCTCCTATATTTAACTGCGTCAAGACTTGATATTCTATACAGTGTTTGTCTCTGTGCTAGATTTCAATCATATCCTATAGAAACTCACTTAATTGTTGTTAAGTGAATTCTCAAGTATCTGAAAGGTACTACTAATCTTGGTCTATGTTACAGAAAATCCAGAGAATACAAACTTGTAGGATACTGTGACGTTGACTTTGCTGGAGATAGAATAGAAAGAAAAAGCACTTCTGGAAGCTGCCAGTTTCTGAGAGAAGATCTGATATCTTAGTCCAGCAAAAGACAATCTACTATTGCACTATCAACTGTAGAAGTGGAATATATAGCTGCAGGTGGATGTAGCACTCAGATACTAAGGATGAAAAGTCAGCTTGAGGACTTTCAGATATTCGAGAGTAACATTCCTATCCTCTGTGATAACACTTTTGCCATGTACTTATCTAAAAATCCTATTTTACACTCTAGATCTAAACATATAGAAATTAAACATCACTTCATTAGGGACTATATTCATAACGGAATTCTTTTATTAAAATTTATTGACACAGACCATCAATGGGCTGATGTTTTCACAAAACCCCTTTCTGAAGATAGGTTTAATTTCATTTTGAGACATCTCAGCATGGAATTATGCTTGGAATGAACAGTTTAATTATGTACATTTATCCCTCAAAGTATTATTTCTTTTGTGAACATCTGATCAATTATCCTTCATAAGTGAGAAGGGTAAATGAATCAGAATCTATCAAGAAGATCTGAAAGATGAGTCAGCTCGAGATAGATGCATGAAGTTCACCAAATCAACATTTGTCAAACTTAATCACTAAGTCTCTCTCAGAAAATGAACACGTGTTTAAATTTTGATAGAAGTGAAACAGTTGAGTTGATGCATTGAGGCATTGGTCACATCGGTAATTATTTTCAAAATCTTCACGTTATCTCCTGTGTCAGCAATCAATATGTTTCTTAATCATTATTATTTTTCATTAAATTTAAATAATTGCATGTTTTCAAAAAAAAAATCTATATATACTCAACCTTTAACCCTTTTTAAAACCATCGTTTCAAAAACCCTTATTTTGCATTCTTCTCTCTTTTGAAAATCCTTATTTTCAAAGTCGTTTCTTTCTTCTCTCAAAACCTACTTCTTGAGAACAACAGCTTAATCATCATCCCAACAACAATAGCAACAATAGCCTCAACCCATCTCCAATGAGGAAGTTTTCTCCGACCCTCACAGAATTCTCACACCTTGCAACAATCTTGAAGTTCTTTGTGAATTTCTTGTGCATTTCGAAAGTATGAAGGAAAACGGGAATGATCTCCTTGAAGAAGTGAAATTTCAAGGGTGGTCTCAGTATTTTGATCGCTTGATAGGTCCAGTTTTTCCTAAGTTAGTGAAGGAATTCTGGATTCACGCCTCAGCCTCTCAAAATCAGGTCACCTCATATGTTCTAGGGAAGAAAATAATCATTGTTGAAGATCTCATTGGAAGACTTATTGGTCATGACGCCAATCGAGTAAAGTGTACTGATATGGCTGAGAAAACAGGTTCTGGCCTAAACAAAGTCTCCCTAGAGATTTTTACTTCTGGGCAACATTCGAAAAAAATCAAGGATCTTAAAGATCACTTCACAATTTGGGCCAAAATAATCCTGGGGTGCATTAATCACAGAAAACCATCAAGTTATGCTGACTACATCAACATTGATCAGTCGTTCGTCCTCTACTTCATTGCAACAAAAACAAAAACCCATCTCCCTCACAGTCTGTTCAATCATCTAAAAACAAGCGTCGAGGAAACAAGAGAAGGAGAAAGAACCAAAAGAGACTGGATTTCTCTGGGAAAGCTTATTTCATATATTCTGAGAGAGAATCAGTTGATCGATCATCTAAGTGAAGCCAAACTGATAGATTATCTGAATCCAATCGTTGGAAAGCCTCTCAACGCAAAAAATCTCAAGAAGATGAAAATCATTACTTCTCTCTAAAAGAAACTCACATCTATGGTGAACGAAAATGTCTCAGTTAGAAGAATCCCTCTACAGAACTTCCCTTTGTTCTCAGACATTGATGCTACAAGACCAGATATTATTTGTCACTATCTGCAAACTTGCAAAGAAGATGGTACAGATCCTGATCTCAATATCCTAGATCTTCATCAACCAGCTCCAGATGTTGCTATCGAAAAGTCTAAGAGGAAAACAGCTGATGAAGGCACCTCTCAGAAGCAACAAAAAACTTCCAAAAAGAAAGGTACCTCATCTTTTGTTTCTGTTTTTGAACCAATATTGACATCAACATCTTCTCAATCTTCACATCCAAAAACTTTCGTACCAAAAAATTCACCCCAAACTCTTGATGACTTTGATATTGAAATTGATACCTATGTTCCTATTACAGAAGCAATAACTTATCCTCAACTAGAACTTACCAAAGTTCTTTCTGATATTGAAACATTTGATTTTGCCCTTGAAACACAACCAGAAACTGCCACCTCTACTACCCCACAGTCTCCTCATGCTCCCCAACCAAAAAATCCAAAAGAATCGTCTGAACCACAACCAGAAGATACCACCGCTACCACTCCACAAACAATTACTGCTCCCCAACCAGAAAATCCAAACATGTCATTTGATCCATCTCCAGAACTTAATCCCATTATCCCTAGAATCACCTGTCTACTCAACACTTCACAACCATAACACAATACTTTCACCATTCCAGATCTTCCATCCCCTTATGAATCTACACCACCTAATTCTCCAAATTCTTCAATTGTCCTCACAGATTCTCCATCACCTTAAAAATCACCAAATAAATCCCACAAAACCATCATTGATCTTGATACATGGAACTACCTTCTGACCGCTCCAAACAAAATAGCAGCTCCCAAACCAAAACCCCAACCCTCCCAAGAAGATGTTGGTGATTCTTTATTGGGTTTTGGAATAGAAATCCAAGCATGGTTTGACTCTCTGAAACATTTTACTTTGAATAATCTGAATCCAACAGCGTCTGACTACCTCTGGAATCAGTTTAGAAAATGGTTTATGTCTGAATCTAAGAGGCAAGAGGAGCTTTGCTATAGTCTAGCTCAGCAAAAGTTTGGTGAATGGGTGAAGATGTTTGAAGACCATGATGCTCAATTTAAGGACGCCCATAATTTGATCCTCGCAAATGCTCCATGGGAATCTATAGCAGCAGAATCATCTCTCCAGAAGCATGAGTCTCAACCTCGGGTTATTTTTCAAGACAAACGAAATTTTGTTGCGGAACCCTCTGAAACTCCTGTGTTATACCCCAAAAAATTTCCTCCTACTTCTCAAGACAAATCATATCTCAATTCTCAAGGATTTCACAAGGGTTGACCAGACAAACTCTCTCCTAAGCAATTAATCCAAACTAGGGTTTTTCTATTCTCAAGTCAATATGGATTTCCAATGCTACAAGTGGTCCTCATCCCTCATCATATGCTTCAAGGGATTATCATGTCAAGTTTCAAGCCTTATAAGTCAAAACTGCTCATCCAACTGCTCAGATAGCTGAAAATCAACTGTGTTGGACAAAAAGTCAATTGTGGTCAACATACAGTCAAACTTCATAATTTTTGGTCAACATCAATATTTTGAAGTGATATTCATCATTTGATCAAGGGTTGATCATGATTCCTCAAGAAAAGTCAAGATCTTATCAAAAGTCAAAGTTTCCAAATTAGGGCTTCTCTAGACAAAAGTCAACAGAACTTTGACCAAGCATAACTTTTACATGCTTCATCAGAAATTTCTCCACTAGAGATCATTTTGAAGAGAATTCAATTCTATACAACTTCATGTCTCACAGGTGTGGGCAGAAAATGCTTCATTTGGAAGTTATGGATCAAGACATTATAGGTCCTTCTAGAAAAGTCACCAAAAGTCATCTTTTTGCAAAGAAGTGTCCATGAGCATGGAAACTCCAATGAAGATGAAACCAAAAAGTATGTTTATAAGACATCTTGAGATTTCTAAAAAGTCCAAGAACACGCAAAAATGTTGAAAATTGAGCAAGATACAAATTGTGCAAGTTGAGCATTTTTGAGGAGATGCGTGAAGAAAAATACCTTCCAAAAGCCAAAAATTTCCAAATGGGCCTAAGATTTTATGATTTAAACTTGATCATAAGATTTTCCATGACCACTATACAGCATACCACGCCCTCTATCTCTTTATTTATTTATTTTTGAATTTTAATAACTTAAATTCCAATTTAATTAAATAAAATGCAAAAATAAAAGATAGGGCAAGTTGGGTTGGATATTTGCATGGCTTGGGGTCCAAGATAGCTCATTACAAGCTGTCAATTTCGTGCAAGAAGATTGAGGATATATTGGTCAAGATTGGAAAGATTTTGTGCAATTTTTCAAATTAAATATTCTCCATTTAAGGAGAATATTTTCTCTTAATGCCTTGACCTAATTCCACTCTTCTATAAATATCTAGCTTTCTTACAAGATCAGGAGACCTTTTAGAAACCTCTCTCACGTGCTGCCAGCCTCTTGCAAAACCCTAAAAATTCTCAAAAATTCTCAAAGTTGGCCAATCGTATTCCAACTTCCAGCCAAATTCAAGAGCTCTCCAGCATTGATTCTTGTTCCTGAGGTGCATAAGGGTAAGAATGGATCATAATCCATGGCTAGAACGTGCTAAATCGTGCCATTCACAAGCATCCATATTCATATTTTCCTGAAATCGTATTTTGCATTTTACCTTGTTTTATTGGTATTTGATTATGCTAATGTGTTCGTGAAGTCTTTTAGAACTGGTTTGATCCATCCTCCACGTGTTTTGACACGTAAATCACTAGATGCCATTGTTAGGGCATGAACTTAGTGAAGATTCGGTTTCCACGATACAAGTCGTTTTAGGACAAACAAACCTTACCATCATGATCATAGGATCCTATATAGTCAATCTGGGCTTTTACTTTTCATAAATTGATGCATTTTACAGGTTTTTGAGGTTTGATGCCAATCGGAAAAGATGACCGGAGCACCGTTCCGGTGCTTCTGATCCAGAAGAATGAATGGATATATCACCGTCCTAGCGGTTCACCTTGCGCGCACTATGTCATTCTCCCTATCAGGTCGTGGGTTTAAACCCCACCTTTTGCAATTTTTCTATTTTGCCTTACAGGTTTCCAAATTGCCAGAAGTCACGCTCTAGAAGCTCCTCGGATCCTTTCCACCATCACCGACTAAGCTCCTGGGCCTCATCAAGATCGAGTGCCGCCTCTAAATCTCCCAACATGAATTCCTCCGAAGTTCCAACTCGGATGACCCTGACGTGAAGCCCCTAAGCTCCAGACGCCCAGCCTGAGTCTCCAAGCTCCACATGGACCCTTTCCAGCCCTAGAAACCCCAAAGCTCCACCGGGCGCCCATCATCGAAACTCCGTAGTGTCAACTGGTGCCTCAAAGAAAGGAACTCCCAGAAGCTCCAGCTATGGGATGGCTTCTGTCAGAAGCTCCCTAACATTTTGTTTTATGTTTTTTCTTTATTTTGCTTATTTAATAATTAATTAATTTATTAGTAATTAGATTAATTAATTTAGGATTAATTAGATAACTTTCACTAATGTTTTTTTTAATTAATTAAAATCAACTAGATCTAGGTTATTTTCACATAAACTCAAATTTCAAAAATACCAAAAATATTAGTATTAGTTTTCTTTTCCGCTATTTATTTTTCTTGCATTTTTAATTCTAGAAAGATTTTATAGGTCGCAAATTTTTTTACCATGTTATAGCGTAGGATTTTACTTTCCGCACTTTACTTTCCGCACCTCTTATTATGTTTCTGCCCCAAAGCCATGTAATAGCGTAGGACCCTTTATATTCCTGCAATTTACTTTTTGCACCTAGTAAACTACTAGTAATTAGGTGTGTATGGCAAGATAAAAAATCAATCTAGATCACTAATACAAGATAAAATATCTAAATACAACACTTTTCTCACACATGCACCCCTTAGGGTATTCTCTCTCGTTGCCTTATAAATGGTCAAGTCCCTCAAATGTGGGGGTATCTTAGCATGGTTGCCTACAAATTATCATCATAGTCCCTTCGACTCAAAAGATCATAGTCCCTCGATGTTGACTACGAAAAGTGATGATCGTCCCTACGAATGTGCTAGGATACTCCTACAAGTTGCCTTCTATGACCATCTGATGTCCCTTCGAATGTCCCTTTTACATCCAACGAATAGGGTTACCTACCAACAAATGGTATGGATAGCGTTGTTCTAAAGAAAAGCAAAATAACACGAAAACGACCGTTCTGAGTAGGTAATAGACTCTAAATTTCTTGCTCTATCAAAACACTTTTCACACCTCACATTTCCAAAAATATTTTCAAACACTTTGTATACATTCCAGCGTGAATCATTAGAAAGTCTTTTCCAAAACAAAACATTTCCTAACACTTCGTATACATTCCAGCGTGAATCATTACGAAGTCAAACCGAAATGCCTTTTCAAAAAAGAAAATTTAAACACATACACAGAAAGCAAAATTTCAAAGTGAGCTAAAGCAATTAAGAGCCCGTAGATACCTACGGATGGAAAGGGTGCTTACACCTTCCCTTTTCATAACCAACTCCCTTACTCAGAATCTAAACGAAGCTCTTTTCCTGTTCTTTTCTCTTTCCCTTAATTGGATAAAAGAAAACTCGGTGGCGACTCTTACTATATGCAACATTTGCGATCAAACGCAAAACAAAATAAGTCAGTTCTCCCACCGTGTTACATCCTGCTACTGAGTCTCTTGCAACTGCTGAAAAGGATGCTTCTCCACCTTCTTTTATTATTCAAACTCTGGAAGCTTTAAAGAAGGAAAATGAGGAGGTCAGAAAAATACTGGACAAGCAAGATGAAATAAACCAAGAGCTCAAGGAGATTATGGGAAAACAAGAAGCTTCAACATCTGAGATCAAAGGGATGCTGGAAGCACTGCTCTCAAGAATTGCCCCGCCTTCTTAAGATTTAGTTTTCTCAATGTGTTTTTCTGAAGAAAAATTTTTTATTTTCTTTCTATTTTCTCTATCTGTACCTTTGCTTCTGTACTTTGTTTTTCTCCATTAATACAATTAGCTTCTTCTATTTTTGCTACATTTTATTTTTGATTTATGACATAAAGGGGGAGAACATAAGATATCTTTAACATCATAGTTGTTGGTAGACTAAGTCTCAAACATTCTGATATCACCTTGATTCTATTTTGTCTAAGTATAAAACAGGGAACATCTATGCTGGAAAGCAACTTATGCCACGTGGATCCATCAGAATCTTCATCATATTCTGAACGAATATTCCCAAGGAAGTACACTATCACTATATTCATATGAATATTAAACTCAGGGGGAGATCTATCTTTACAAAATATTTATGTTTTGTCATCATCAAAAAGGGGGATATTGTTAGAACATAGTTTGGTTCTACATCTTCTAAAGAGGTTTTGATGATAACAAATTCTATTGATGACAATTATGTCCTGACTTTGATAGATAAATATTTTATATTGTTATCTTCTAGTGTTAATGTGCACAGATAAATTTCTGGCTCTAAAAGAACAAGAAGAATAAGTTGCACTTCTATTTGTAAGAAGAAGTTCTGATTGATAAGAAAGATACGCTAAAAGCAGCCTTCAAATTCTCACCCTCATTAGAAGAAGTTCTGCTTAGTTCAAGTCAAACTTCTGAAAGCACCAAGTTGCATCTTAAACTCTGGTATTTATCCTTCTGGCTACATTTCATACTTAGTTTTGATGCATTACAAAATTCACAAATGGAAATATTAAAAGTAACGGGTTGCTGCAGACAAGATCTGTATTTATGGAAAGGAGCACTTAATGCAAATCATCAACATTCCTTTTGTAAACTCTGGTGAATCACAACAGATCAAATCAATTCCCTATATAAAGGAGCATCACCCTCAAGCTTCATGCACAGAATCTCACTCTCTCAAAACAACTCAAAAGCTCACTTCGTATTTTCCTCAAAGTTGTTTTATTATTTTCTATGTCTAAATAGTGTATACATCACAGTTGTAATATAGCTTATAAGAAGCATTATTAACACATATTCATGTTGTAAACTGTTTTTACCTTGAGTAACCAAGGTTTGGTTAGATTTCAAGAAGACGTTGGCAGTTGCTATCGTGGTTGTAATCAAAGATTTCATTAGTGGATTAAGACCTCGTTGAGATAGGAAAATCACCTTGATGGGTGGACTGGAGTAGTTTGAGTTCAAACAAACCAGTATAAAAATAACGTTGTCAAATTGTTTTAATTTCAAAACCCCAATTCAAACCCCCCCCCTTTCTTGTTTTTTTCAACCTTCAACTAGGACCATGAGGCGGATGGACAACGATTGGATTTGATACGATTAAGAATATTTGTATATAGAACAATCTCACATCGAATATAGCATGTAATTAGTTGTAAATCTATTTCTATATAACATAGTCTCTGTATTCATATGTAGTTTTTTAGGCTACTCGCATATACAAAAAACATATTGTTGTTTTTATACCCAACTTCAACGATACATTGTTTCCTCCAATATCACATTCTTTGAAACCTCGTCATTTTCTCTAAATTTGTGTTACCTGATGAGAATGGTACTTCAGATGCACTAGATATCTCTTCCATCATCCTCACATCCATTATAACTCATACACCTCCATTCTTGGTCTACCAACAACAGACACCCCGTCCATAAAAGGTAAGAGATAATATTGATCCACTGGACTATCTCCTACTCCAATTGTTCCTCCAATTATGTGATTTGAACTTGACCTTCCAATAGACTTACAAAAAGGTATTTGGTCTTATCATCCTAATCCTAAATATGATTGTGTTTTAAATTATGATTGTCTCTCTATTTCCTATGTCTCTTTTGTTTCTTCTCTGGATTATGTGTTTATTCCTAAGTCTAATGGTGAATCTATGACTGATCCCAATTGGTGTTAGAATATGGTGGAAGAAATGGTTGCATTGCATTCAAATAACACTTGGGACATTGTTAATTTACCTCTAGACAAAACTACATTGGGATGTCGATGGGTTTATATAGTGAAAGTTGGACAAGAAGTTCAGATCCATCATTTAAAAACCCATTTGGTAGCCAAAGGATACACACATATATTTGATTTTCATTATGGTGACACCTTTTCTCTGGTGGCCAAGATCATTTCATTCCGCCTCTTTCTTGCAATGGTTTCATTTCATCATTGGTCGCTTCATCAAATGGAAATTTAAAAGGCCTTTTTACATGGAGAATTCAAAGAGGAAGTTTATATGGATCAGCCTCCAGGTCTTACTATTCCTGGAAATTATAGGCTTGTTTGTCGGATTCATCGTACTCTTTATGGGCTGAGATAGTTCCTTCATGATTGGTTTGGTTGCTTCAGCTCTGCCTTGATATAGTTTGGTATGACTAGATGTGAAGAAGATCACAATGATTTCTTCCTTCACTCCTTCGTCTGTTGTTGCATATTTCTTATGGACTATCTTAATGATATTGTTATCACTAGAGACTATACAAAAGGTATCCAACGTTTCAAACATATCTTTTCAAAAAAATCTGACAAAAGACTTGGGTCCGCTCAAATGCTTCTTAGGCATTGAAGTTGTTTGATTATCATCAGGCATTGCAATTAACCAATGAAAGTATACATTAGTCATCCTCAACAAAGATGGTATGCTTGATTATCATCCTATTGATACTCCTATAGATTCCAACTTCAAGCTTCTTTCAGGTCAAGGGTAGCCATTGAAAGACCCAGGAAGATATCGATGACTTATGGGTAGACTCAACTATTTTATAGTCCCAAGACAGAATATTACATTTGCAGTGAGCATTGAAGTTGTATGATTCACTCAAATACTTCTTAGGCATTAAAGTTGTTTGATCCTCACTAGGCATTAGAATTTACCAATGAAAGTATACATTAGTCATCTTCATTGAAGATGGTATGCTTGATTATCATCCTATTGATACTCCTATAGGTCCCAACTTCAAGCTTCTTTCAAGTCAAGGGTAGCCATTGAAAGACCCAGGAAGATATCGACGACTTATGGGTAGACTCAACTATTTTATAGTCCCAAAACAGAATATTACATTTGCAGTAAGCATCGAAGTTGTATGATTCACTCAAATACTTCTTAGGCATTAAAGTTGTTTGATCCTCATCAGGCATTGGGATTTACCAACGAAAGTATACATTAGTCATCTTCATTGAAGATGGTATGCTTGATTATCATCCTATTAATACTCCTATAGATCCCAACTTCAAGCTTCTTTTAGGTCAAGGGTAGCCATTGAAATACCCTGAATGATATTGACAACTTATGGGTAGACTCGACTATTTTACAGTCACAAGACCAAATATTACATTTGCATTGACCATTGAGACCCAATGTATGAATGCTCCTTGTGATATTCATTGGGATACACTCATTCAAATTTATATATATATATATATATATATATATATATATATATATATGAATAAATAATCCACCAGGAAGAGGACTATTATATAAAAACAATGGGGTGCTATAATCATTTGTTATTCATATGCAAACTAGGTTGGATCATATGCGGGGAAGATAAGATAACATGTGACAGTGAGTGTTGGTAGTGATATGTGAGAAGGGTGGCACAAGCGCGAGGTCGAATATATGTTATATGTTTTTCTAACATTTTTGTTAGAATAAGAGATTTTCTTGTGAGAGAAGCTTAGAGAGACATGGAGAGGATTTTTAGAATTTCTTATTCTAAGGATTTAGTTGATCTTTGATTGTAATCTAAGGGTTTAGAAATACTTCTAAATTTATTGAGATTGAGTGAATCATTTATTAGGAGCAAGAGAGACTTGGGTCTCAAATGGGTAAACATTAGAAAGTGCTCAAATAAATTTCTTGAACTAGTTTATTTTAACTCATTTGTAATCTCTTGATTAACGCTATTGATTGATAGTGGATTGGTGATATATTTTCTCCACTATAGTAGTTTTATTGAAATAGATAACCAATTTTTTTGTTGATTTTCCACTTCTTTCATATTTATTCTTGTTAGCTTATGAATTTTCTTTATTTAAGGACTGTTTTAGGGTGATTGTAAATTTAATTATTTTTAAAACAAAAATATTTTTGGAAAAACTGGGTTGAGTTTGTTATTTACTTAATTTCCAAAGATTCTTCTATTAAAAATCAACTAGAAAACGAGATTTAAATTTTCTTTTGTTTTATTGTTTAGACATTAGCACAAGTGGTCAATAAACACTACTTCAACCATCGTTCAGACCAACACTAACCATCACTTTAACCATTATCAAACATTAACATGACCATCACCAACCACCACTAACATACTATAATCACCTTTTATTTCCACTTAATAGACATATGACCTTTAATCTAACCATCACTTTGGAAATCTCTAAACACCACTCTAATCTCCTTTACTACTCTGAACATCGTCAACCCTAATTTTGACCATCTTCGATCACCATTCCATCCACCTTTGATTATCAATATGACCACTAGTTAACACCATTATTATCTACCACTCTAACCACCAATATGATCACTATAAACTGCCACTCTACTCACCAATGATAATCACAACCAGCCAAGACTCAGATTGTCGCCTACCACCATATTGGATGTTGCTTACCACCACTCTAACTATCTTCGATAAGCACCTCAGATCACCTATATGACCAAAACTCACCACCACAAATTACCATTGTAACCACATTTATAAACATTATAAACCACCATTACAACGACGAATGATCATCACCACTAGCTATAACCACCAACCACAACTCTAACTACTATCAATCACCACTTTAATCATCTTCAACTACCATATTTAATTATTTGAATTAAGGTATATTTATCATGAAATTTTTTTTTAAGTTTATGTTTAAACTTATTTTGGTTTTATAAAATTTCATAACTTAAAACTAAAACTGATTTTATTTTTTTGAAATTTTAAAACTCAAACGAGAATTTATCTTTTGTTTTTGATAATTTTAAAACAGAAGACCGCTCTGGATAGAGGCTTAATTAAATATTTTTCTATCATTCTTTCCAGAATTAGAGGTTTTATAGTGAGAGAAATATAGAGACACAAAGAGAAAATGATTAGGATTTGTACTTCTCAGGATTTGGTTTATCTAAGGACATAATATAATAAGGGTTGAAAAATACTTTTAAACACATTGAGATTGAATGAAGTGAATTTCATACCATGTCGTACATAGGGGAAATGAACCCTACAAAATTCCAAAAAATCCCTAGGCAAGCCTTCAATTAATAAAGGACAAGCCAAATTTAGTTGCACCCCAGTTTCAATTCAAAACCTTACCGTAATATATATATATATATATATATATATATATATATATATATACCCTTAGTATCAAAAGGAGATGAATTGTCGGGTAATAAGTGTTGGAAAATGAAAAAATATTGCCACCTATGTATGTTTGATATAATCGAAAATACAATTTCGATTCATATTGAAATTCCAAATACTTAAAATATTAATTCCCATGTTGAAGTTAGATCACCAAAATTACATAACTTTCCAAAACCTTCTCCAAAAACCCTGTCATTCTCAATCATTTTTTTCACTCCAAATCTTCATTCTTGTGGTTCATCATATCAAAATGAATTTAAGGTAAGTTTCTCTCATTCCAATCCCTGTTAATCACATTATTCTATTATCATCTTGAAAAAATGTTACGTTAATACCAAATATGTACTCCGGTTTATGTATAAATGTAATCGAAAGTGGATTTTCGATTCTTGTTTATGCATTTTCAAGCTCCACCCTTTTCTTATTTTCTCAGGATTTTTCTTAGTTAATTCCTTTTTTACATATTATTTATGGTGGATCCGATACCATTCCCAAACCTATTGTGTCTCAAGGTGTTTCACATATCATTTTGAAGGCGGTCGATGTTCGGAAGCATTTTATAAATGGACAAGAAGATGAAATTTGCGATGACATATTGTAATGGATTCGTATGGAAGCCACCAAACAAGGCTTAGTGTTGTGATAGTAAGTTATTATAATGTTTTATATATAATAAGTACATTTGTGACTTTGGCATTCGAAAGAAGTGAGCAATATAGACGTCCAATCCAGAATTTGAAAAGAGATGATACCGGTTCAAGAAAATGTGAGTATCCATTTAGGTTATGTGGGTATCGGTTGGAAAATAATAAATGAAATTTTAATGTGATATGTGGTTTACATAGTCATGATTTAAGCGCAAATGTATTTGGTCAACCAATTGCATGTCGACTCTTGCAGGAAGAGAAGGAATGTGTGTCCGACATGACAATTAATTTGGTACCCTCAAAAAATATGCTTGCAACTTTGAAGCGCAAAAGACCCAGGAATATATAAAATATCAAGAAACTGTGTAATTGGCACTACCTATCCAAACTAGCGCTTAGGGATGATCGAATTGGAACACAACACCTTTTGAAACATCTAGGTGATAACAATTACATTTCTAGGCCCCGGAGATGTGAGGATGGAGTGACAATAAGAGATGTAAACTAGACTTATCATGATTCCATTAAATTGTTCAATATATTTCCCATTGTGCTTATACTTAATTCGACGTATAAGATCAACAAATACAGGTTTCCATTGTTTTAGAATTATTGGTGTTACATCGACTGAGAATACGTATTCTGTTGGTTTTGCATTTCTAGAGTTCAAAAAAGAGAACAATTTTGCATGGACTTTAGAGTTTTGTCGGTCAATGTTGAAGGACCAAGAAAATATGCTAAGAGTTATTATTATCGACTGCGATACAACACTAATGAATTTGGTTGCAACTGTGCTTACGACTTCTTATGCATTACTTTGTAGGTATCACATTACTAAAAAGGTAAGAAGTCGGGTAAAACCTACGGTAAGGAAAAACCAGATAGAGATTGAAAAATGGTAAACTAGTCAAGGTGGGGGTTGTTGTGCTGAAAATTATGGATACATTGAATGTTATCATAAATGCATCTACAAAAGGTATATATGTTGATTTTGTTATACATTCCAGGAAGGTGTGCGAGAAGTATTTTGCTTTATTGAAATATGTTGATAGTACTATTTTGGATCAGGTAAAGGAGAAAATTGTTTGTGCTTAGACCAATCAGGTTATGCACCTTGGAAATACAACAACAAGTTGAGTTGAGTCGGCACATGCTTGTCTGAAGACTTGGTTGGGAAATAGCAAAGGTGATTTATGTGCTGGTTGGGAATCAGTGAACCTTATGATACTAAACCAGCATAATGATATTCAAACATCATTTGGTCGTAGTATCACAGTGTTGGAACACATATTAGACAACAATCTTTATTCTCAGTTGGGCAGCAACATCTCCCAATTATCTCTTAATTACATTTTTCACAAAGTCAATCGAGCCTCTTATTTAGGCTCTAATAGCTCTAAGTGTGGTTGCACCCTTGTCAAAACATTTAAAGGTTAAGAAAAACACAAGAAATGGGGTTTGAGTTGAGTTTTGAAACTTTTTAAGACAATGTATAATATTGTGTTATACATTGTTCATTGTGTTGTGTTCAGAGATCAATGCATCGACATCTCTTAGGACATCAGAGATCTAACTTCTAGAATTTCAATTGGTATCAGAGCATGCTTCCTTCTCTAACTTTAGGTGAGATTTAGGGAAGATAATTTCTAGTACAATGGAAAAGGATGGAGGATTTATGAACAGACCACATATTCTTGATGGTACTAACTATGACTATTGGAAGGCTCGTATGGTGGCCTTTATAAATCCATGAACAACAAGGCTTGGAGAGTTATGATCAAGCGTTGGGACCCTCCTATGGTCAAAGATAAAGAAGGGAAGGTTACTGATGTAGTAAAGGTTGAGGAAGATTGTGATGATGAAGATGATAAACTAGCTCAGGGTAATTCCAAAGCACGGAATTCCATGTTCAATGGAGTGGATAAAACATCTTGAGATTGATCAGTAATTCCACTATTGCTAAAGAAGCTTGGTATATTTTTAAGATAACTCATGAAGGAACCCTCTAAAGTGAAGATGTCGAGGTTTCAAATCCTCACCGCTAAGTTTAAGAACTTAAGCATGAAGGAGGGTGAAAGTATTCATGACTTCCATGTGAATATAATTGAGATAGCCAATACCTCAAGTGCCCTGGGAGAGAAGATGTCTGAAGCTAAGTTGGTAAGAAAGATTCTCATATATTTACCAAAGAGGCTTGACATGAAGGTGACTGTCATTGAAGAGGCCCAAGACACAAACAGCATGAAGGTTGTTGATCTTATTGGATCTCTCCAAACCTTTGAATTACGGATAAGTGAAAAGGTTGAGAAGAAGAAAAGTATTTCCTTTGTCACTACAGAGGACATCAAAGACAAACGTTACTTAAATACATAGGAAGGGTTTTCTAATGCACGTATCCTTCTTGGAAGACAATTCAATCAAGTTGTGAAGAAGATGGATTGGTATTCAAGATCATATGTAAAGAACAACTTATTCGACAAGTCCTTCGACATCTCCAAAAACCAGGATCTTGAAAGAAAGACCAGAACTGGGAATAAATTCAACAAAGGATGAGGAGATCAATGTTATGAATATGAAGGATTTGAACACATAAGATCTGATTGTCCCACGCGTTTCAATAAGGAGAATAATGGATTATTCGCACCATAGTGAGAAGAAGATTCTGGAAGTGATCTTGAAAAAGAAGCTGCAAAATCGGTCGCTGCCTTAGCCAGAATCTGTGACTTTGATGAAGATTTAGATTGTGAGGAACTGACCTTTGAATAGCTTGTTTCCTTTTACAAGGACTTGTGCCTCAGAAGTGAAGAGGTATGCATAATAGGAGAAAACCACAAGAAAATCATAGCACAACTCCAGTCTCAAAAAGTGGAGTATTTATCTATCATTTTTGGACTTAAGGAAGAAAATATGGAACTAGTGTTCACTATCTCTGGTTTGTATGGTGAAGTTATATCACTCAAATCCCAACTTGACAATATGACCACATCGGTGAGAATGCTTAACAACAGCTCAAATGTGCTAGATGATATTCTTGAATCTAGGAGGAATTCAGGAAATGTCTAAGGGATTGGGTTTGAAAACCAAACTGTGAAAACTAAAGGAAAGAAGGCTGAAGTAAAATTTATCAAAGAAAAGGAGACATGGAAACAAAAGATGTTAAATTAAATGTTTCAATATCAGCATATGAATCAAAAAAGTCACTCAGGACATAAGTCTCAAAGATGGAGATGTCATTATTGTGGAAGGTTTGGTCATATAAAACCCTTCTATTACAGGTTATATGGATATCCTCAATATGATGCAATGCCTAGAAAGGAACGGATATTTGCTAAATCTAAGAAGGAGTGGATTCCCAAAAAAGATACCTCTGGACTCATAGCTTGCACATTCCTAGGAGCCTCTGTCAAAGAGGATTGGTACTTTAATAGTAGTTGTTCTAGACACATGAGTGGTGCCAAGGAGTTCCTAGTAGACATTGAACCACATCTCTCTGGTTATGTAACTTTTAGATATGGATCAAAAGGTGAAATAAAGGGGATTAGAAAGCTGAGACATATTGAGCAACCTAATCTTGATGATGTGCTCCTTGTTGATGGGCTGACTATAGATTTGATAAGTGTCAGTCAACTATGTGACCAAGGTCTTAAAGTTAACTTCAGGAAATCCGAATGTTTGGTAACAAATGGGAATAATGAAGTTATCATGAGAGGCACTCGATCTAAATACAACTATAATATGTGGAATCTTGAAGAAACAAATTGTCACTCCACAATATCGATGACAAAATAGGTTGAAGTGAAGTTATATAGTTAAAGACTTGGCCATTTACATTTGAGAGATATGAAACAAGGTATGTCGAAGGAAGAAGTCAGGAGTATCCCCAAGCTGAAAATTAAGGAAGACAAAATATGTGGTGAGTGTCACATAGAAATCAAACCAAGATGTCACATTCAAGGTTGCATCATCAGATTAATTCCAAGAGGTTAGAAACTCTACACATGGCATTAGTGGAACCTATGCAGTATGAGAGGGTTGCTCAAAAGAAATATAGTGGTATAGTTTCTGATGATTATTCAAAAGTCTGGATGTACTTTAACAAAGAAAAATCAAATGGATTTGAAGTTCTTAAAGATTTATAGCAATTACAAATTGGGAGGAACGCAGCAGATTATACATCCTTCCTCCATGATGTTATGGTTAAAACTGTTAAAGGGTGGAATAGAAGATCTTTGCAAATGGATGAGTTGAAAAAGACATTTTCTGGGGAGATGACACAATAACTTAGTGTTAAAGCTTATAAAATATGTGGCAGATTCAAGGAGCACGTGAGGTTATTTGACAGGGGCAAGATATGGAAGACCACCTAAATATGATCAAGAGTTATGTGTTTCCAATGCAATAGTATGCCTCGGTAGCTACTGTTATTTATTGTATATGTGTGCATGATGTCCTACAAGATGTTATGAAATCTCTCCTGATGTGTGAACATAGTTAGTTTATATTGGTTAATTCTTTGGTGATCATGGTGTGGAAGTTTCTTTCTCTAAAATAGAATGGGTTGTTTATATTAAAGAGAAGATTACTTAAATGAATCTTTTCTTCCTTATCATTGGCCATCTTTTCAGTATTTTGAGTCTCAAGGAAATATCAGGAACCTTCTATCTATAATTACTTTAGAGGGTTCTTTTTGTCGGCTGATGAGGGAAGTCTGAACTCTCAATGTGTTTGACCAGATGGAGAGCTGAGGATGACAGTATACATGATACGTACTAATATTGTTTTCTTTTGTCAATGGTCTTACTACAAACAGATGGTGACACTCCCAAGGCGGTTTGGTTAATCAGTTATGGGTGATATGTAGGACAGGTTTTGAATTATACTAACAAAGTGAAAGTGTAGCCTCTAGCGGATGGTATACCTACATGTCTCCTAATCTAGTGACATGTGAAGAACGTTTTTCAAAGATATGAAGAATATCACTCCTAATGTTGGAACATGTCATTGGTCAAGGCTTGGAAAGAGAGAATTTAACTAGATCCATGTCTCTCTCCTAATATGAATGGTGCACCAATGACAAGGATAACTTTTCCTCCTCTAAAACGCATGTACTAACCTTCCTTGGTGTTATAAACAAGGCATCGTTACAAACCATAGATAACTTTCCTTGTACATATATATGCCCTACCTATTAGTTTATCTCAAGCTTTGTTTAGTTCTCCTTCAATAGTGTTGGTTATTATGTTTGTGTCTTCCTTCACAAACTCATTTTTTTGTGTAAACATTTGGTTAAAAGGGGGAGAGATATAGTGTTAAGGTTGGTGATATGTTAATCTTGTTTAATGTTGCTTTGTTACTCGTGCATGCAATGGTTGAGGGGGAATATGACTATTTGTCATAAAGGGTTTATGTTTCTTTTGTTGTTGGTTCTTGTGATGTGGATATATATAGGATGTCGTATTAGATGTTCTAACTTCGTTGTCTGCTGTTTTGTTTTTATTCTAACTTGGATTACTCAAGATATAATTTCTATTGGTTTATTGAGGCTACAGGAAAATTTTCCCGAGTCTTTATGACAAGAATTTGTTATCTATTTAAGGGGGAGTATCTTGGTTATTCTTGAATATGTAGATCATCTTCTTCCTAGTGTACACCAACTAAATGGTATAACTGGTGCGTTATGTTTCTCCTCATTATGTTTGAGGTTGAATATGTGCTACTAATGTTGAGGGGGTGAATCTAGCTCTGGTTTTAACTGGATGTTAATAGGAAGAAGTGAGGTTCCTCTGTTGAATCTAGTCATGGGGATTTTGATTCTCTGATCTTTATTGCGTTGTATCCATTGAGGGAGAGCTTTGTCAGACAAGATGTCTTGATATGTTGATTGATAATTTATTTTTCTCAATATAATTGTAGTTACATTTTCCACTAACTTGATTGTGTGTGTGTTTCAAACACTATTTCGGCCGTTGTACCTTTGTGTGCGTGTATGTGTGTGTATGTGTGTGTGTGTGTGTGTATGTGTGTGTGTTTGATTTATTTTCAAACATATTTTGTGGAAACTGATGTGGTTTGTTAATGTGTTTTTAGCCAAAATTTGCCAAAGGGGGAGATTGTTAATTCTCTAATTTATGATTGGCAATAATTTTGGTAAAACTAATTTATGATGTAACATGTTTAAAATGATGTTCTAAAATTTCAGTAAGATGTCGAAGACGATGTCCTATCTAACTCATTCGACATCTTGGTTGTTACAATTGTGTATCTTAGAATTTTTATATTTAATTAGATCTTGAATATTTTGGGAGTATTAGGATATTATTTGTATCATCCAATATTGAACAATCAGTGATTGTTACTGTTTTTGGAAGATAAATTTGTTTCGTTAAATGTTGAGACATTTTAGGAAACAAATCATTGAAGTCCTTTTTTCATGCAGAAGTTTCTACTGATTTTCTGCAACAGATCAACTACGAATTTGAAGCCCAAGTCCAGTCTATTCAAGTTTATAAATAGAAGGCTTTAACCCTAATGAAAGTGTGGAACTTACCTTGTAATTGTGTTAGGGTTTTATGCATTGTGAGACTCTCTAATATGAATTTGATAGAAGACTATGATTGTTCTTTGAGTTGTAAGTTATGTCCTTATTCATAAGCTTTTAAGCATTGAATGACATTGTGTTTTTGAAGAGTGTCTTCAAAACTTTATTTTGAAATGTGTTATTATCACTATTTGTGACTGAAGGAATTTGAGAAGGGTCTCATACCTAGGTGAGTCTTAGGAAGAAGTTAATCACGCGTATTGCTTAAGTGAGTAGAATGTAAATTAGGGAAAGTTTGTTGTTGGTCTATGAATTGATACTACATAGTTAATTTTATCTCGGCTCGGTAGCTCCCAGAAGTTGGTGTGTTGCACCGAACAGGGTAAACAATTACGTGTGTTGTTTTCTTTGTGCACTGTTATATTGTGTTATACATTGTTCATTGTGTTGTGTTCAGAGATCAGTGTCTCGACATATCTTATGACATATGAGATCTGACTGCCAGAATTTCAATACCTTCTCAATACTATAAATAAGCTCATCCCTCGGTGTTGTTTCATACCGAAACACAAAAAACCAGAATGAATATCGTTTGGCATGTTGAAAACGTTCACTTTATCGGAAATAAACCATTACGAGAATTTAAGACCACAGAGTACACCCCTATTTAAAATTTGCAATACTTATTGCAGCACCTTCTACCATATGGCGACGATCGGAAAATTGTGAAGATCGTGTATCGCTCGCCATCCATTTACAACGAAGGGAAGCTTGAGATCAATAATGTGAGGGCACGGTTCATGTTTTCATGATGCCAAAACCCCACAATATCCTCTTGGAAGCCTATAGCCCATTGGATCAGCAAGTGTGAAACGAAGCTAGAAGAAACATTTGTTATTGGCAAAATTCTCCACAGTTGCGTCGACACATCTTTGCCTCCGGTCGACGCAAGCCAAAGCCTCCCTCCTTGGATATTACGCACTGACCCTATGGTCGACGCACGTATCTAAATAACCAGGAAGAAAAATGTGAGAATCATGCGTCGACGCATTCAAGATGTGTTGATCTTCCCTCTGGATCAGGTTGTTACGCGCCGACCCTCCCTCTAGGAGAGGTCGACGCATCCCACGTATCCTGCACTACATTTTAATTTTTCTGCCTTGTTTTAACATTATTTTTTATTAACACATATAAATAGAGGATTATTTCATTTTGAGCACTAACAAGAATAGAGTGAAAGATACACTTTGAGAGCACTTCATATTCATCATCTCTTCTCCAAATTCAACTTCTTCACATAGTCAAAGTTGTTAAATCAAGATTCGAGCATTGGTGATAAAGTCCAAATTGAAGAACAATTTCATATTTGGGTTGTGTCTGTGGGATTATTCTTGAATAAAACTGTTAGGGTTTTGTCCTCCAAGATTCCAATCGGTGCAGGTTTTTGGTACAGATCTTTGCTTCAACGATTCAGCCGAGTGGAAGGGTCGAGGAACGGTGGGTTCGCTTGATCAAGTAATAGTAGTCGGAGGATCGTGAAGGAATATTTAGGGTCTATCTTGTTCGTTCAATATCAACCGAGAGAAAGAAATTGTGCAGCAAATTGGTTTTGCTTTCTATTATCGTTAGTCGGAGGTGTGCTCAAAGAGATCGATGCTTGGTTTGGCTCGAACCAAGGATTGTGAAGAAGATAGATTCATCACCATCAATTGATTTATGTGAATTAGGAACTATTTCTTCACTTGTTACATTTTGTAATTTTATACAAACTTTCTCAATTCTGGATTCTAGAATTGGGGGCAAACGTACCCTCTGCGAGGACAATAAGGGAAACTGTTTTAACAAATTCTTGTATTCTTCTTCGCATTTTACTTTCTATATTTGATTGGTATAATTTGTGAGATTCGAATTGTCAAACATGTACAAACTGAATTTGTGGTGTGTCGGGCTCTAACATACAGTTTGCGAACAATCCGTTTGATTGTTACTTGACAAAAATCTACAACACAATTTAGTAAATACAACACTTGTGAATTTTGCTCACAAGGTGTTTGATAAATTGTATCTTCCACAAATTATTCATTGTGCTTGATTTTATTCTTAAACAAACTCATTGGAAGTATTTGATAATCATTGAGATTGTTTAAGCGATTAATCAATTGAGTATTAATTGTATTGATTCGTCCAATTTTCTCACACTTTCCCGTACAGTTCACATATCTGATCATTTCAATAGTGGATCGTTTAGACGATTGAAAATCCGGGAAGCTTTCGCAACAAATTTTCAAAAAGCGTAAACTTTAAAATAACCGATCTATTCAACCCCCCTTCTAGATCGATCACATCGTCTAACAAATAAGCATGAGCTAAAGATAAGTGCTTATTTATGGGCTATGTGGAGTACCTATTTCGATTTAGAATCAAAAGTTCTGATCAAGCTCAATGTGATGGTTTCAATAACAGTCGATGAAATTATGAAGATGTTGCAACGTTCAATTGAATATTGAAATGTAATGTTTAATGTATGGTTAAATTCTTTGTGTACTACTTATTTTATGATATTTTTAGTTTGACAACTTTGTTTATCTTCAGTTCTATTTTTTTGCATTCTGTAATAGTTGGTATCGGAAATATAATGTCGGATTAGACACAAAAATATAAGCATTTATATATTTTTATGCGGTGAAATAGAAATATATAAAGTGCTTTGAAAAATTCTCTTGAATAAATGACTCATACTGAGAGCATGGGAGATTTGGGTTTCAAATAGATAAAAATAAGTAAGTTTTCTTATGAACTTGTTGAGCTAATTTATTTTAACTCATTTTTTATCTCACTCTTGATTGGTAGAGAAATAAATATTTGCTATTTTTTTTTAATCGAACTGGATCAACAGTTTTTTGTGTTGACTTTATAATTTCATATAAATTCTTGCTAGCCTATGGGTGTTTTTGTGTAAGTTGGTAGATTGATATTGTTTGATACCTATTTAATGGGTTGTTTTTGTTTTTTTCTCCACACATCATTGTTGTTTGGGTGTTTCAATCAATCATTTTCACAACAGATGATGTCTATTGTGGAGTAAAAGATCTAAGTTTATAAGTGAGCATCATAGGTTTGAATTAGATATTAAGAATGTTTTTTTTTCAAAGAAAATGATTTTTGGTGGTTGAAATTCAACATGCTAACAAATTTGATTCAACAAAAATGTGTATGAGTATCAAAATATGATTCTAATAATTCCAATCAGCATGACACGAGAAAAAAATACTAAGATTTAGGATAAAGTAAGAACTATCACTATCTTGTTCGTCATTATTTTGAGTCGTCGAGAAGATTCAAAGATAAAGGCCCAATAGCAGAGTAAAAGAAATAAAGTACATAACATAGAGTCCCTCTCTAAAAGGGCATTGTGCATGAGTATTATGTTGACCATCTATATCGTGGAACTATGTGCTTGCAATTATAAATAGAAAATGATTGAAGCACATAGATAAGTAAAATGTGATTGATCCCAATAATATTATGGTTTTGATTATGACAACGCCTAAAGATATAACAGTTATCAAGGTAATCCTAATGTCAACAATACATAAAGACAAGCATGTACTAAAGCAAGTGATTAAAGCTCATACGTAAGTAAAATGTGATTGATCCCGATAATATTATGGTTTTGATTATGACAACATCTAAAGATGTAACGCTTATCAAGATAATCTTAATGTCAACAATGCATAAAGACAAACGTCTACTAAATCAAACAATCAAAGAGGCATAAGATGGTGATCAAACTATTCCTCCAAATCAAACTAAAGAATTAGGATTTTATGATCACGAGTGATATTATCTAATAATAGCATCTAATTTGAAGATATATCAAATCTCATTCGCAAGAATACTTGAGTGAAATACTTGTATAATAGCAGTGTGAAAAAAAAATGTGAAAGCTAAGTTGATCATGTATAGTGATTAGTTTTTTATAAAAATAAGTTGATCATGTCTAATAGTGATTAGTTTTTTATAAAAATATAAGGGCATTTTCGTAAGTGGCATGGCTAAAGCACACACAATAACACTATTCTTAAAGCCTCTACTATTCAAATAAATCACCTAAAATATTTTTGGAGCCTGGCTAGATAAATTAGGAACTATTAGGTTGAATTTGTAGAGAGTTTTTAAATTGTATAATCTATCTTAATGAATGGTAACGGTTCCCTTTCATTTTGAACAACAATAATCGGTAATTGCATTTTCCTAATCAATTATGTCATTTATTTTGTCCATGGATTGTTTCCTAAATTCAACCTGCCTATAAATAGAGGCATTTCCCTTCATTTTATTTCATCCAAAAACATGAGATATCTTACCTTCCCCTCTTTCAATTTCTCTCTAAATTATTTCTCTTTCTCACTATGAGAATTTCTCTCTAAATTATTTCTCTTTCTCACTATGAGAAATGTTCTTGAATTTAATGAGGAAGTTGTTCTAGAGTAAAAGGCAATTATTGTAAATCAACCAAGTTAAAATTACAAGTAAAAAATACAAACCACACAAAGCAGCCATTAATAACATTAGTATTTATAACACATCATAGATCACTACTCCAAGAGAAAATGTCAAAAAGAAGAATAACTGCATAGGCTGGTGGTTAACACCTGAACCTCCTCTGTCCAAATCCTAAAACATCTATACATCTGAATCATAACACTAACTAACACAACAATGAAATTACATGAAAGATAGATAAAAAAAAAAATGCAAGTTATCTAAAAGGAAACATTCTTACATATGTTTTATACCATCTGAAACTGCACTTTACTAACTAAACACATTCCTTACGGCGCGGTTAGAGAAAGTTAATATCATCTGAAACTGAAATCTAATATAAGACTAGATTTGATGTCAATCATGGCAAGTATGATCTCTCAACAACATTCCAGACCAAGAAGAAACTAGGTGGATTGCGGGATCGAATGATAAACCATCATGTTGTTATCAACTGTGGCATTTGATGAAGATGCGCCTCCTTTCGCTGTTTGTTCCAAAAGTCGAACTAGTGACATGAATATTTCCATCCTTGTTACATCCCTGTTTGCCTGAAAAAAATAACATTGATGAATGTATTGTACAAGCCGGGCAATGAACAGATATGAACACTTGCCACGGTGCCAGGATCGGATGAAGCACTTTGCAATCAACTAATGATTTAATACCTCGACAGAAAAGCGTGCCCAAATCTTGTCATTGCGAGCTTCCATGACGCCCTTTAGGATAGTTAACCCTAATCCTTTGATTAAATCAGCTATTTCAAGAAAGAGACCCTGTTCCTCGCAAAGCATCTGTAAGAATAACAATGCAAGCAGGTTAAAAAGACATAACATATAAAACATGTTTGAGGAAACAAAAGAAAGTTATAATTTTTTGAAGAATCGGTTGGTTACTAGTACTACCTCGACGAGCATCTGACGAGGATGATTAAGATCCTCAACTATGATAGGGCAAACCATTGATTGTGAACCAACCTCGTACGCCCATGTAGCCCCTCCCTCGAAGTTATCTTTTAATAACAATCCACCTTCTTTACTAAGAATCTGCATATTTATAAAAGGTCAGTATAAATACCAACAAATATCAATGATGGTGAAAACCTTCAACATCATAATAAGATAAGTTTTCGAACAAACACAGAAAATGCGACAGATGGTGCCTTTACCTTGGATTCTCCTGTCTGTTTCAGCTTATCGGCGTGCTTTGTTACACTTTGCAAGAAAAGCATGTGCTTGATGGTCCTTTCAAGAAGAGCATCAATGCTACACTGTTGAATCATTATCATTACAAGAGACAAACAAAAAATAAATTCAGCACCACTAAGAGATTATAGAATTAAGAAACTGTGGAATGATGTAAAAAGAACAGCTCAAGAGGAATATACTTTTGCTCCATTAGGTACGATTTCACGTAACTCTTTCACGCGATCTTGAATCATTTGGCGGTCTTTAGGTCGAGGCCTAGGGTTCTCTCCAGGTTTAAGCCTTTTACGATTTGGTTTGCTAACTTCATCTGGTCTCTTGGAGTATCCGGTTGAAACACTATTTTCACGTTTCACATGGCTGCTGCTACTGTTTTCCACCCATGAACTAAGTTGAGAACCGTATATAGAAGTGGCTTGAGAACAGTTTCCGACATTACCTTTGCTGCAACCAGACCTAAGAGAACTTGTTTCTGCAGCACTTGTTTTAATCTCCGTTTTCGGAAAATCAAACAGAGCCCCCTGGCCAACACGGTCGCGAATAATCTGAATACCGGTAGGAGAAGGAACGGATGCGGTACTAATCCTTGTTATTGTAGTCCTGCAAGACATTTCGTCGGAATTCTCATTTGAAGCAGGTTGAGTTTTTGAGATAACGGCATCTAAGAGATGACCGGTGCTTGTTCCAGAGAAGATGCCATTGCCTAATATCGCTTCATTAACCGGATAAATATTATCATGACCTACAACTGGAAAATTTGTAGCCATTGCCTTTTTATCAAAATTTTCTATATTAGCGTCTGATTCATCGGCAAACAACGTATTCCAGTTTCCGTTCAGCAGATTCCTTTTGAAATCCACGCCCAAGACATCAAACAAGTCATCATCGCCAGATGAAAGTTGCGTACACGCTTCTTCAAGTTCCAAATCATGAAGAAAACCAGGGATATGATCATTAATTGGCACATGCTCCTTATGATGAAGAGATGATGGGATCTTCAGAGCCTGAAGCAAATCATTGATCCTTTCATCGGTGGAAGCCGAAGCATTTTGAGCATACTTTGAATCAATGGGGAGAATCTTCTGATTGGCTGATGTAGTTGAATTACCATTTTGGATTCCAAACCCTACGTTTTGTGTTCTGGAAAAATCAGTAGTTGATAAATTCGAAGGATTTGAAACCGAGCAATTGATCATATTTTTCCTTAGAAGATTATTATTACTCATTGCACTACTACATATTGGGATTCCTCCCAGAAGTGAGGTGGTGTTAGAATTCTGATAATAAATTTGGCCTCCATCGGTTTGCTGTCGAGACGTATTTAAGGCACTTGAGGATGGATTCATATTAGCATTACCATGACTTTGCGTCCCAATACCTGATAAGACTTGTTGTTCCATATTGAGTGCGGACCTTGCATTATATGAAAAAGAACGTTGTTGCAGACATGAAGAATCGTGATTTGTAGATATCACTTCAGCTTCAGCCTTCACAGTTGCATTCTCTCGTTGAGCCTTCGGTTGGCTAAGGCTTTCAAATATCTGGTTTGGATTTTGGGACTGAGGTGTCAATACAGAACCGTTGTTGTTGTGATAACTATTTATCTCTCCCGTTTGAAAAGAAAGTGGTTGAGCAGCGACATGCATTGGAACATGCGGAGAATTACTCGGTTGGTTAGAACCATTCGCTACTGAGGAAGTGCAGTTTGAGGTAGTGACTTGTGGATCAAAAGAAAACGGCATACAATTAGTCATGGGTTGCCTTTCGTTAGAGAGTCTGGTTGAGAAGTCTTCAGATAGAAGCGCACCGGGAACATGTCCCAATTGAAAGATCAAGTTCTTCACGTCATTCACAAATTCAATATTCTCCATTATCTAACAACAATTATTAGAGAAATTCAGTTATTCTCTAACAAGAATTATTAACGACAAAGTCATTAAGTTTCTTTATAATTACAGAACAGTTAAAAAAAACTAACCGGCAAGAAAGAACCGAGTTGAACAACACCATGGGGAAGCACGGGAATAACCGCCACTGTCTGCAAACGAAAATACAATGATGGGTCACGAAAAGTAACTAAAATTTTATAGCAAAATTCAAAGCATAGTTAAAAACACAAACCTGCATTCCGGCTGAAAATTGGCAATGTAACTCGGTTAATACCTAAAAATGAACACACGATATAGAGAAATGAGGATGAAGTTCATAAATTCATCGAAACTTCAAATATAAAGACTTGAAGTAGATCATCAAAACTTCGTACCTCTGGTGGATACGCCTCTTTAATGAAATTGTTCAAAACAATCCACTGATGATTTCCTGTGAACGCTGCACGTCCAAGTATCCTGCATAACAGCGAAAAGCCGCACACGAGTGAGATGGCAATGACACGAGAAAAACATATAAAACTAGAAACCAGAAAAAGGCAAAGAAAGCACCAACCCTTGACCGGCAACATTAACCGAATTATTCATCATCATCTTGTTAATCAGTGAACAGACTCTATCGTCCTCCTGAACCATCATCTGAGAATCCGAAGAAAACCAGCATCCTTCCCTCTCTCGGTACGGCAAGTTCGACGTTCCAGCGACTTGTGGAAGGAAACGAGATGGCAATGGTTCATAGTAGCAATCTTCCCAGATTAACAGCCTACAAAGTCAAACATGTACTTAGTTCACTCAAATACAATACAAGTAGGCCTTGTTTGGATATACTACTTAATTAAGCACTTATAGCATATAAGTACCAACATGTATAAGTTAGTTCTAATGCAAAGAATAAAATAAAGTCAAAGTAGTTAAAATAAGCTATAAGTTGTTTTCATCAGCTATCCTTGAATCTTTGAGAGACAAATCAACCTAAATAGAAATGGAATCTCACAATCCAATGCAATCAAAGCTTTTCTATAATTAAAACAAAAACAAATAAAAAAATGTTTTATATCTAAAAAATGAGAAACAAAGATTCACCAAAACAAAACAGAAACATGTGGAATCTAAATCTAAACAAGAAATGGAATCAAACATGTGAATTTTTCTTGAAAATTAACCAACCCTAGAAATGGAATATAAACAAGAATTTAACATAAGAAACCCCTTTTGATTATCAATAAAGTACAAAAATTAATCCAAACCCAATCAATCTTTTTCTTTTTCCACTTAGTTAATAAGCAAAAAAAATCACTTATTTCATCAAAAACAACTTACTTGGAATTATTGCAACCGATCTTCCAGAAAACAGCATAACACCACTGATTCCTGCTACAAAGACTCTTCAAACCTTCTTTCAACAAAAACCCCATTATTTTTTCCACAAAAAAGCTCAACTTTTTTCAATCAATAGAACCAAAGCAGCATTCAAAGTAAGAATGAAGAAAAGGGTAAGTCTCAAAACCAAACAAGACGCATTTTTTTCACATCTCCTAGACTCTAACTACCACGGCACGATCCTCTCCCAGCTTGTTTTGTTCTCAACCCACCACTTCTTTTTCTCTCCGGATCTAAGTTAACTATGGTCAGTGTTTTGCACCGGAAGTCCATCCTCCGGTAGAGTAAGAGAGAGAAAGTGAAGAAAAAGTAGAGAGAGAAAGTTGGAACTGAAAAGAACAAAGGAACAAAAGAACAAGAAAGATGGAAACTTTGGAAGAAACTACACTATCCCACGAGATTCAAGCTTGTAAAGAGGTATCATCATCTTCTCCATTTTTGATGAAAAATATGTGTTTTTTTTCTCTGTATGTTTTTTGTTACTCCTATGTTGTTTCTGTGTTGTGTTTTTTTTTCTTGTGTTGTATTTTTTTGTTTCGATGAGGATTGGTGTGAAAATAAATGGGGGTGTTGTGGGAAGAGAGAGAGATGAAAAGAGGGTTAGAAAAAGGAGGGATTTTGGTGGAATATTACAAAGGGAGCCACTGAGAAATGGTTTTTGTCGGATTGTGGAAGAGAAGGGAGGTGAAGAAAAAAGGGTGGGGTGGTGGTGACCATAAGGTAGTGGGGGTTGTTATCTTCATGACGTCATGGTAATCATTTTTCCATGTTTTTTGTTTTAATTACTACAATGCCATACTACCAACTTTATTGGAAGGAGATTGCATTTTTTTTGGATGTCAAACAAGCATCTCTGCTTATCTAGGTTTATTAGGTAAAAATTCGCCAAAATTAAAGTGGATATATATATATATATATATATATATATATATATATATATATATATATATATATATATATATATATATATATATATATATATATATATATATATATATATATATATATGTTGAAGATATATCTCTGAAATTTTGAGTCGTTTAAAAGAAAATTAGAGACTAAAATTTTTAAAGTTCTTGTTAATACTAACAAGGCGGCAGGGGATGACATATTAGAAAGTACACTACTAAAATTTGAATGAATTTATCCTAAAATAAATTGAACAAAAATGACATATTTAATGAGTGAAAGTAAATATATGGTGGCAAATATTAAAAGGATAGTATATTGGTATTTTGCATCGCTTGTTATTAGTTCCTTTAAAATTGAATCCGAATTAAGGAAGTAGGAATTGGTTTGATATGAAATGGTGATGAATGATGATGGTGATGATGATAAATTATGAATGACTGAGGTGGGAAAATGACGAGGACAAGATATGCCTAGTATGGTTTGGGATACAGGATTATGAAGGATATGGTCTGTTGTTACAGTGACTTGAAAAATTGGAATTATTATTCATGTAAGGATAATTTTGGACATTATAAAGTTGTGGTGATGTTTTAATGCGATCCGGGCAATTATGCTGGTCGGATCTTTGTTTTACATCAATGATTGTAACATTTGTGATTGCAAGGATTTTCTACTTAAATGCATTTTCAACGGCTTCTTGTGATGACATTTGAATTGATTTATTGATAAAATAAACACATTTAAATAGAGATTATAGGTGCATTAAAAAAAAAAAGATTTGAACTTTTTTAGTTCAATTTGAATTTTCGTTTCTTATAAGCGATATCTATATGATGGAATTTATAAGATATGAATATATTATCCAAAACTTATAGCTATATGGTCCGAAATTTACAAGTTCTTAATAGCTTATTTACTAGTGTTCAAAATTAAATCGGTCTAAATTAAAATCGTAAAAAACGCATTTTGTTCGAATGTATTTGAATTATTTTTTAAGGAATTATGTGGTTTGATTCGATTTACAGTTTATATTTTACGAACCAAACTAAACTGCGTTATATTATAAAATTTTATTAACTAATTTCTTTTTAACGTTAGATAAATCAACATATATTATGTATACATTTTATCATATTCTTTATATGATATTTATTTTAATTTATAAATTATAAAAAGTAAAATATTATTTATTTATAAATATTATTTTCACAAAATATATTTTATCATATTTTTTTGCATAATATTTATTTAAGAATATAATCTTATGTATATCATTCTTGAAATTTAGATAAAATTATAATATGCAATTTTATGTAATAAATTATAAATTTATTTTGACAATTATAATTTTTTTTATGGTAATGTATGAACGATTAAACACAAAATTCTATTTTCATCTATATGTATATGCATGGCTCACTAAATTTTTTTGTAAAAAACTGAACCAAACAAACCAATCTAAATCGTAATAATTTAGTTTGGTTCGATTCGGGTTTTTTTTAAAGCCAACCGAATCAAATTGAACCTCATTTTTTTTTCTCTACGGTTCAGATGATTTTTTATTTCAAAACCGTACTGCAAACACTATAAACTTATTATAGATAAATTGAAGTTGCTTTCATGTTTTAACTAAATTCCTATTTTGTTCTACTAGATCACCGAGAGTAGAAATAGAACAACATTTTTTATAATAGATAATATATAATTTTTTATTTATATATAAAATCATTTTATAGATCATTAAAATTATGTTTGTAATTATTACTTTTTTATAAATTAAAAATTTATTAATATCAAACACAAGTACAAATGAGTACAATCGAACTATAAAGGATTATATTTCTAATATTCACTTGAATTCTATCTATAGTTTTCACAACAGTATCTCCTTTTTGATTTCAAAGCACATAATTTTTAATATGCCACACCTGAAACACAATAGTGTTGAGAGTAATTGTGGCAGAAAATATTTGATTTGATTTAATTTAGAAGTGTGGAAACAGTTTGTTACACATAATTTAATTTTAAATTTAGATAGATTTGATTTAAATCTAAAATAAAATATATTTGATTTGGCTTAGGGAGCAAGCTAACCTAAATCTATAAACAGAGGGTAACCACTATTTTTTGTAATTAAATTTATTCACAGTATTTTGCAGTTGTAAAGTGAATAATAAAATTTTCCCTAATTTGTGGAACAGAGAGAAACTCTGCAGAAAATAATTTTTTCTTCTTTTTCTTTAATTGTTCATTGTCATTGTGTGGTGATATTAATCTTGTTCATCAAAATTGATAGAAATTCATCATAGATATTTGGTGGATTTCCAACCGTTTCGTATCGAAAATTTCAAAAATCCGGTACCGAAAAAATACCAGATATTTAAAATTTCCGATATAGTTTCAATACAAAAAATAACTGGGAATTTTAAATTTCAGGTATTTTTTATATACCGGAAATTTCAAATTTGTGGTAATATTGAGACTTAATTTTTATTTTTTTTTAAACGTATAACTTTATACTTAAATAACATATATCGGAAATATAAAATTTCCGTTATTACTTTTATACCCGAAATTTGAAATATTTTCGGTACGGATAAAAAATTTCTTAAAATATACCGAATTTTTTAAATTTCTAGTAAATTGAACCGGAAATTTAGAAATATCTGATAAATAAATACCAGAAATTTTTTAAAATACAAAGAATTTTCGGTATGCAAAAAACAAAATACTGGAAATTTGGTGAGATACCGAAAATTTGATATTTTCTATATTTGGTAACAGTAAATGTTTCTTTTTAAAAAGAAATTAAAATTTTGCCTAAATAACTTTAGGGATATTTTTGGAATATAAAAAAAATAAGGGGTGTCATATATAATAATGGGATGACAGGTAAAATTCTCGTAGAAAGAGGTTGTTAAAAAGTGAGTGATCTCACTTATTTTGTCTTTTATTCCTATACGAGTAGTGTTATTTGAACACCTAATATTTGACATCGTATATGACATTGTATCTCAATCGTATAAATGTCTCTATCTCTATCCTACTTTTTTATTTTATACACTTACACAAATTCAAACAATACATTATAATACCTAAAATTTAAACTAGACACTTTTTTAACACTTAAATTTGAGTGTCAAAATATCATTTATCTTCCTATATATCCACTAAAAATGAAGATATTTATTTATCTCCAATTTCTTTCCATCCTGTTCTCTCTGTTTTTTTATTTTTCTTTAACAAATCATTTATAATACCGCATTTTATTTTCCTTTGCCTGTAGAATGCCTATTCTTCGATTAAAAAGGAAAGTAAAATAAAATAAAGTCGTTTCTTACATTTTTGTTTATTTTAGACAATAAGTTGGTAGTCATGCTCTTTCTTCGGTTGAAAAGATAAAATAACGACACTTATAAGGCCACAGTAGAATATATGCATGAACCATGATAAATATTCCTATAACTTTTCTAGATTGAAATTAGAAATAGGTGGAGACCTAATTGAACATAGTTATGAGGCATGGGCTTTTGGTACGATTTGAGTGGAGGTGAATGTGTAAAATTAACATTTTTACGACCAAATTACTAAATGAACAAGAAAGTAGTATGAATATATGAATGAAAAAAAACTGAATTAATGTGTGAGATCTTATCTAATGTGAGCGGATAAAATCGTCCTTGGCCTCAGTATCTTGCATGAACAATTGTTCGAAGGTGAGATCAATTGCAAGTGTTCTGATTGCTAGTCTCATGAACCTTCAACGGCTTGACCAACATGCTCATAATCGAGCATTTTTATGGAATAGTAATCTTTGCATAGGGACGTAGGCATTTGGAAACTGAAACTAAAACAAACACTTATGATTGTTTTTAATTTTAATGCTAAATGGATACTGTTATTCTCTTCTAGATGTTCTTGGTTTTTGAACTCTTTATAGAACAGAGCAAAACATTTATTTTTTAATAGAAAAATCCTAGGTATATAAAAAAATAAAATGCTTCAAAAGCTTTGACAGTTATATAATTCGGCTTTCGTGTTCAATTTTTTAGGACCCTCAGCCATAATATTTATAAGAGGCTGTACAACTCTGATTGGCCGACACCTGGGTCTTTGTCCCCACCTTTTTTAAAAAATAAATCTTGGGTTAAATTAATTATTGATAATTGTACATATGTTTTATTGTTAGTTTTTTGGAATATTTTTCTGATTCAAAATATTTATTATAGTAATTAAATTGACATTAGTTTGATGACTTTTGTACCAGAACTATATCACCCGAATTAAACGGATATTTAATTTCAATAATAAAGTCGACGTTTTTTAATTTATAAATTTCTTCATGAATGGTCGTCTTTATCTCTGCACTCACCTTGTATTTTCATTGAGAAATTGACTTCACAGATGTCAGATCACTTTAGTATCTATCCCTAATCAGGGGAACAAGTGTTTATTCCTCCTTAAAAGGAAATTTATTCTTCCTTTTCAAAATTAGATAGAGAGGTGCCTAGCTTGGTGACTTGTTGGTCATGGATCCCATTCATATCTCTTTTAGTTTTTTTTTATAGGAGTGAGCTTTTTGTTCTCTTTCTTTAACCTAGGTTCCAGCTTGCAACATCTATTTCCTATGTGTTTGGTAGCGGGGTAGCGGTTGCGACAATCTTCTCCCCTCTCATTTCTAGTTTATTCTAATAACATTCCTAGGTGACCTCTTGTTCCTCCTGAATCACTCTAACTCGCATGTCGGATAGAGAATACTTCATGCATAAATAGAGTGTGGACAAGATCCTCCCTAATAAGTTAAGGGATACTCATCCCAGGATAATGTTGTGTAGGGACATGAACTGTATTATAAGATATTTTACCTTGATTGTCTTTGCACTTGCCTATGCACTGAACTTCGTCTCAAGCGTTATCTAACATTTCACTTGTACCTGTTCGCTTGACAAACCAGCTAGAGAACCTTGGAATGCTCGAATGTTATTCGGGTCAAGTTGAAGCCCTTGGAAGATGCTCTAAATAAAACGTATGTTGAGCTGATAGGGTTAAGCAATACTCGCTTCATATCCCAATCATCATATTGTATCATAATGACCATGAGATCTTTATTATGAGGGAGAATGTTGGTGGCGTCTTTGTCGAAGAAAGTGATTTTTGACTCAGGCTTCTTCTCCAAGTTTACTTTAGGGTCAACAAGTATGACGCTCGTCGTCAAACTTAGATAGAATATTTTGTACGGGAAAAGTTGGATTCTCTCTTGCCGGAGAAACTTCCGACAATGGTTTTGATAAAAAATGTTGGAATTTTATTTTTCCATCATTTCGGGGAAGGTGGCAAAATGAGCGATGAGAGATAATGAGTGTGGCCCAAGTTAATTTTACAGGGTTCTGCGGTGGACGCTGTTGCACCCCAAATTTTACCCTGCTATTTTTCTACTTGCATTGTATTTATATTAAAAAAAACAGTCATTCACTCATTGCATATGCATCATTTCGTCGTATTTAAACTGATCAAAAGTCAGTCTAAATCGATATTCGCATCATTTTTAGTTATAAAATACCAGTTATTCCACTTCATTTATTTTTACCTCTTTACCTGTTTCTTGTATCATTTTAAATTATTTATATGTCGATGATATCGATATTTCGGTTTTACAAACAAACTGTTAAAAGCGATTCGACACTGTGCGAAAATTAGCGGAGAAAATATTTCAAGTTTTCATCTTTTATTCACTGTTTTTAAAATTTACGTATCGCGTAAATCATAAAAATGTGTTTTCCCTAATTTTTCGGTACATTTCGAAGTCTTGTTTTTAACTGTAAATGTTTTAAAGTCGGGTGTTCTTTATTATCACTTTATTTCGATTTTAACTATTTAGATAATTTTTCTTTAATTTACAAGACTCGTAGTTTATTTTAATGTACTCATTTTATTTTTTCGGATAAATTATTGTCCGAACTTTTATCATTTTTAACGATTTAGGTGTCCAATTTTTATCTCAAAAAAATTAAACCAAAATACTTTTGGGCTTATTATTTTGTAAATGACCCATTTTTGTGGCCCATTTAATCATGAGGGGCATTTTAGGCATTATTGAAATATTGCTAAACCTAGTTTTTTTATATATATACATATGTTACATAGTTATAAAGGGAGGCCAAAAATTGAGGAGAAAATGGAAACAAAGAACAACGGCTATCAGAAACTAACAAACACAAATTAAAAAAAAAAGGTCTCACCGTTAACCATTTCTAGCAACAGTATCCTCTCAATCTTCTTCTTTTAACCACCGTCCTCCACCTTCTGTTCTTTCCGTCACAGCAACTACAAATCTCTGTTCCATCATACCCTGCCATCGCGCTACTTCCTTCACCACTGCTGCCGTAACAAACCCCCTATGTCTCACCGTAAGACCTCTGTTCACCACTGCTCATCCACCTCAGTTCCGCTTCATATCCACAGTCCTCCTACCTTCAACCGCTCCTTCCGTCCCTGTACTCGCCTCTCCGTTGTTCCATACAACACAACCCTCCGCTGCCATTTCCTCCCCGTCATCAGCTCCCTCCGTCGTAACCCTCACTGTTACATACTCCTTCTGTCCGTCGGAACCTCACCACCTCCGTTCCAGCAAACAACACCAGCTCCCTATTTCCTCTCGCATCAGCTCTTCAAACCCCCTGCCTGTCTCGCTCTCGACAATGCCAACAACCTCTTTCTTTTCTCTGCTTCCTGTCTGCTACTCACTGCCACCATTCAGCCATCCCGCTTCACGTCTCCACCATTCAGACGTCGTACAAACAATAACACAACTCCATCCGCACAGCTCTAACTTCGGCAATCCACATATTCGGTAATATTTCGATTCTCTGCTTTGTGTTTCACTGTGATGTGATTTGGAGTATGTCTGTTCTTGTTCTAATCAGGCATATGATTTCAGAATGTTTTTTTTATGGTTTTATAACTTAAGACATCATTGTTAGTTATGTTCTTGATTTAGTCAACATACTGATTCATATATTGTGATAATGTGTTTTGAAACATACTGTGTTTAGCTCATTTTAATGATTTTTGTGATTCTGTTCCGATCGAACATTAATATATGCCGTAAATCTGTGATAACTTGGTTTCTAATTATTATGCTTCTGAAAAATCGTCATAACGAGCACTATGTTTCTGATTCAATGCGTTATGATGTTGTTGTCCATGTGTGATATAGCTCGAATAATGCTACAAATTATATTTTCATGAATAAATAGTTTCGATGATGGCTTGATATCGATGTCGCGTTTATCCGCGTATGATTTAGCCGAGAAACCATTATAGTATCTTGTTTTCATTTTAATTTCGATTGTAGTTTGTCTTTGAATAATATTCAAGATTAGTTTCAATGACAGTTTAAAGATAATACCGTGTTACTCGCGTGTAAATCTAACCGAGAAACTATGGGGCAGCCGTTTGTTTCTATCGTTGTATTTTCAATGTTGATAAGTTATGTCATGAACATAGGTTGCTGAACTAAATTCGTCATTAGTTTCTAATGGATTGATATTATCGCGTTGCCATTCGAGTTTGTTCTGTTATGCTGTCTATTTCTATTTATTTTGGACGAAGTTTGTGCCGTTTCTAATTTGTTTTGATCGAAAGGTTGGCTATCCATGATAATAATGCAGAATTTGATTTTATTCTGATTTAGATTTGTAATACCTTGCTGAAAAACTGTGATAATATGTGTTGTTCCGGAATTTCGATAAGTATTTGATTTTAAACTTGATTGAAGTTTGGTCGTGGTGTCAAATTATCATGTTTGATTTGAATTTTGGGGTATGATGATACACGTATAGCTGCTGCCCGGATTTAATGTCGTTGGTTTTTGATGGTTTTAAATTCATTTTTCTATGTTTCGAGTTTGTTAGAACAATAACAATACATGCTAAGCTAATTTCTTTTGTATTATCATTGAGTTGTGGTATTTTGTTTTGAATCGATTCTTGAAGGTTAATTCAGGTAACATTATTCTGCTATCTCCTTTTGTGCTAAATATGTTTGAGTCGAATTTTGGGGTATAATGATGCATGTAGAGTTGCTGCCCGATTTTAAATTTAGGTGTTTAGAGTTTGTATTGAACTCGATTTTCCATGTTACAATTAGCATCTTTACTTCTTGTTGCATTTATGGTTGAAAAACCGTGTTAACTTTTGAGTTTCCTTGGTTTTTTAACATACTTGAAATGGTATATTCAATGCTAATCATAGTGTTCATATTGAATAATAACTCGTTTTTTATCATTTATTCATGTACATAGTCCATTTTATTTCATTTCGATTTTTATACCACTTATGCTACTAACATATTTGCTACTTGTGAAGATATCCAAGGAATCGGTCAAAAGCATCCGCTTTCAATTCACATTTATACTCTCTCATTGGCATTTTGATTTCGAATTATCATTTCTATTTATTAGTTTGGTAATGCCTTTATAAATATATATAATACTTAATATTTTATTTTTATATTTAATATTGTAAACTTAATTATACTTAGTATTATTTTTATTCTTATATTTAGTATTTAGTATTGTATATACTATATACATATTACTTTTATTATTATTATACTTTATTTATTCATTTGTAAATAAGCTCGAATTATATTATAGTAATCTTCTTCGTATAACAATTTCGTAGGATTAACTTCTATAATCTATTCTAATTAATAAAATAAAATACAATAATTAATATTTAAGTTTCACTGCATTTAGTTTCCGTTTGTATGCTTTTAACATAATCAATTTATTGTTTTCTCTTTAATTTTAATTTATCCCCATTCGTACAATTGTACCCCAATTCCCTTGTTGCGTTGTAATTAATTTACCGCTTTCTATTTTATTTTACCGTTTAATCCCTATTTATAATTCATGTATCCCTCTCCCAAGAACAAATCTTGTAATAATCATCTAGTGCACATTTATTTTATTTTATTTAACTGTCACTTACACAAAACCAAAAAAATCTTTTTTTAAACTAATATTTGTAAATCATTTTTAAACCCGTAAGTCGACAAAGCTACGAAGCGTCGCGATGACCTCACATGCACACATGTACGCTTGATCCTGGGCCTTCTTACAGTGAGCCTATTTCGATTAATTGTTCCAATTAGTCGTTATAGTAGACTAGCCCACTTTGCTAGTACACATGTAATTTATTTGTTTTATACTTAGGTTGGCCACCTTGTATGGGCTTTGTCGATTTTACTTGTTATTTACAATTATTTTGATTCTCTTCTCATCTCCATAAGGGTTCAATAGTAGGGAATAGGCTTGGATATTCTCTCAAGATTGATCAAGTCTTTTGGCTTGATTGATCATAACCTATTCTTTCTCCATTCACCAAGCATTTAAAACACTTTCAATAAAACTCGATCCAACGTCGAGTCTTCTTCTCAAACCTCGATCCAACGTCGAGATGTTTTTTTAAAATATTTTTTTCATAATAAACTTGGATGAAATTTTTTTAAATCGTTAGATGGTAGCCTAATGTTTTAAACAAATTGAAGTCTTTAGATTGTTGGATGATAGCCCAATAAGATAAAACTTCTATCCACGTCAAAATACTAGAGCTGTATTCGTTTAAATTGTCGAATGATAGCTCGACGATTTAATTGAATTGGAAGTCATTAGGTTGTTGGATGATAGCCCAATGAACTAAATACTTCTATCCGCATTAAAATAATAAAGTGACATTCGTTTAAATTGTTGGATGATAGTGTAACGCCCCGAATTTAATTAATTAGTTAATTAAATTATTAAAAGATTTAATTATTGGAATTAGACGAAGTTTGAGAATTAATCGGAGTAATTGGATTTATTGGCATTATTTAAGAGACATATTTGGATTATTAAGTTTAAGCCGGATTATTTGGTTGGTGTAATTGCAGGATTAATATTAAGAATAATAGTATTTATTTATTGGACTAGTTTATTTAAGTGAAATAATCAGTTTAGTCGGAGAACTATTATTATGAGTAGAGATTAATTAACTAGAATAATTAGTGATGAATTAATTTTGTGGTAGAATATTATTGAAATAATATTAGAAATAAGTGTGGAATTAATAGAGTTATTTATTGGTGTTAGAAATATAGAAAAGAGGGTGAAAATTAAGTTAAGTAGAAATAATCGAAATATTATTATTATTACTATTTTATTATTATAATAATAATCTTATTAGTTGGATTTAATTATAAGAGAAGGAATTAGGTTTAAATAAATAAGAGATATAAAAGGAGAAATATAAGGCTAATAGTTATAATAAAAATAATACTAGAATTATTCTATTATTTGGAATTAATAAAGTAAATGTAATATATTAATTATAAGAGAGAATTAGTATTTTTGGGGAGAATTATTTAATAAAACAATTTTATTAGAAGCTACTATATATTGAATTAACCTAGTAAAATAAGGAGAAAAATATTGCTTGCAAAACAAAGAGAAGACCTAGCCAAACCATAGCCGTAGCAAACAGAAGAGAGAAAAGGAAGAAGTTGGAAACAAGGGTGCGAGGAGGGATCATTGCTGTCCGAAAGTTCCGTTTTCCGATCGAATTTCCGAGTTCCCGTCAATCCACAGGTAAGGGGTGAGATTCGGGTTTTATAATCAATTGTAGGATGGTTCGTATGTAGAGTTTAGGGCTATGATATTACACTGCTAATCATAATTCCGGTGATAATTTTATATGTTGAATTGGATATTATATATTTTGTGTTGAATCATGTGATAATGGTGTTGTTTGAAAATCATATAATGTTGTGCTGTCTCGATCGAACCGTTACGCGTGGCTGTGGGATAAAAGGGAAATTTTTTGGATTGATAAAGATCAAGAGGGGGCGACCGTCCCTGCTGGTGCAAGGGAAGGAGGCGTCCGCCTCCAGGGGAATGAAGAGGGAGAGACGACCGTCCTAGAGGAGGAGGCGTCTGTCTCCTTTGCTATTGGGGAGTGAGGCGTCCGCCTTTGTGTTGGGGGTGGGGGTCTCAATGCCATTCTTACACTCATGGCTTAGGCATGTTATAAGAATCTGAACATAAAATTAGTAATGACAGGATGAAATAATAATGATAAGGGATGAAGACTTACATGGCAGTGGGTGGAGTTAGTCTCAGCAGTAGCAGAAATGCTCTAACAGTATTGGAAAATTATAACAGCAGAGTAATATTTTAGCAGCACAAAGTGTAGTTAGCGGTGTAGATTAATTAGTAAAGCGAGCCAAAATAATGCAGATTTATTAATGAACTATCAGAATTAATTGGTAGAATAATTAGAACTAATTAGTAATATTGCAGAAAACTGAAAATAGTGCAGAAAATAATACTGTCAGTCGAATTAAGCGGAGAAAATAGTTTATCGGAATTGGACGAAATTTTATGAGATAGTTCGGGTATACAGGTAGTTAATTAAAACAGTGTTATTTCGTCTTAACTCGTGTTAGTTGCTGAATTGTCGATACTGTCGGAATGATGTCGTTTATGTCCGAATTAGATGGTCTAAGTGTCGTAGGCTCAAATGGCCAAAGTCGAAGAATGAAGTGGATTGGATTAAATTATGAATTATGTTGTGTTGATGTCGTTAATTGTTGTTGAAGTTGATTATGTTTATTATAGGTTGCGTGGTCGTGAAGTTGTTAATTGTTGTTGAAGTTGACTATGTTTATTATAAATAGCGTGGTTGTAAAAGTTGTTAATTGTTATTGAAGTCGAAGTTGATCGTGTTGATTAAGTTAATGCAGTTAATGCATGATTAAGTTGTTGTTGTTGTAAGTTGTTGTTGATGCAGTTAATGCATGATTAAGTTGTTTTGTTGTTGATGCGCTTAATGCATGATTAAGTTGTTGTTGTTGTTGACGTTGTAGTCGTTGTAGCATACATATCATATGCATTATTAAGTTGGCCTGGATTGGCACCACGTTGTAAGTTGAAGGCTTATGCCTTGTTGAATGCCTCAATAACCTGGCATATTTTTACGTTGGGAGTTTTGCTCCAAATGGATCCACATGCATCTGCATTTGTCGAGTCGCATTGAGTCGCATTTAAGTTGTTGCTGATTCTATGTTGTTTGGTGGATATTATATGTTGAGGATTCTATGTTGTGTGGTGGATATTATATGTTGTTGATTCTATTTTGTTTGGTGGATATTATATGTTGTTGACTTTATGTTGTTTGGTAGATATTATGTGTCATCGATTAAAGTAGTAATTATTGTATGTTTCTTTACTTAAGCATGTGAATTATCGTACTTTCGCTTATATTATTCGATATCTCACCCTTTCTATTTTGTTGGCCGTTACCTTTATATTGGTAACGTGCAGGTATCCAAGAATGGAAGAATTAGTTGATGTCGGTTCAAGTCGGTGTCTTTGCTCTGATACGTAACACTCGGGGGGACGTTTGGTCTGTGTTGTTTATATTGTTGACTCTTGTTGTTATTAGTATAATTTATTGAATCCTAAGTGATGTTGTGAAAGAAAAAGTTGTTAAGTATGTTGAAAGTTGAATAACATGTTTCAAGTTGCTATTAGTATGATATATTCAGTTGTATAACTATGAATTCCGCTGCGTAGTAATAAAAAGTATTTTGTTTGAAAGTTATTGAAAATTGTTATGAGATCCTCCGAATTAAAAAGTGTTATGTATCTTATCTGTTGTGTTGTTAATGTTGAAATGTGGCATCCCATGTTTTTAGTTTAAAATTTCCGCACTCTGATTTTATAATAAACGTTGGGTAGAAATGGGGTGTTACATTAGTGGTATCAGAGCAGGTCGGTCTGTCCGGCCAGTGTTGTCTAATGTTGTCTACTTCCTTTGTACGTGACAAGTGTGTGGAACACTATCGGTACTTGTTGTTTTCTGATTGTTGTTGTAGGAGTTAGTTGAAGCTAAGTGGGAGAGAAGCTTTGCTTCTCTGATGTGTTTGGTTGAGAGATATCAGATTAGTATGTTATTGAAGGATACGGTGCAAACGTTGTAGGAGCCTTGTCGTTTCTCGAATTTGAAGGTGGTAAGAATTTAAGATTTGGTTGTTTGAAAAGTTGGAATGTATTGGAAAAGAACAGTCGCTATGAGATAGAATTTTGTAAGTTGATTATTTAAGTAGGTCATGCTGTGGAATTATTGGGATTGATTTAAAAGTTGTAGAAGTCATTGGAGTGGTTGGGATCCTTGAATCATGGATGCAAGTTGGAAAAAGAGTACTGTTAATGTTAGTGACGACGATTTATTCTCCATTATGGTTGTCGGATATCTATTGACAAATTAAGGAACTGATCCCCCTTAATCTCTTGTTGATAGTAGACGGGATCATGTTGGATGATATAAAATTGTTTTGCTATCTTAATTGTAAGTAAGTGGTGGATGCTACGACAAGAATGTTGTTAAGGTGAGGATACCATGGTGTACAAGAAAGTAAGTGAGTAGTAGTTGTTACTATGTTGTAAGGTGATTGTCTCAAGGTAGTTGCTTTTGAGTTGATGAGAATTAAGAGAGTTTTTGGTGTTTTGTGAATGAATGACCTCAGAGTATGAGAATAAGGATTTTGTATAAGTATTTCAGCGTTGAAGATGTTGCTAGGATAATGATGCAATGTTGTATAAGTTGAGTATGAGCAAGTGAAGGTTGTTGCTATATTATAAGACGTTGTTTCAAGATATTGCCAAAATGATTGGCGAGTTAGTAAGGATTATGTTACAAGAGCATTGGAAGATTGAGATATAAGTTGTGGAATTAAGCCATGGATGGGTTGTTGCTGAATCGAATGATTGGATGCGAATGTGATGTTAAGGATGGTTGTGTCGGATAGATTTTCGAGGACGAAAATATTCTAAGTGGGAGAGAGTTGTAACGCCCCAAATTTAATTAATTAGTTAATTAAATTATTAAAAGATTTAATTATTGGAATTAGACGAAGTTTGAGAATTAATCGGAGTAATTGGATTTATTGGCATTATTTAAGAGACATATTTGGATTATTAAGTTTAAGCCGGATTATTTGGTTGGTGTAATTGCAGGATTAATATTAAGAATAATAGTATTTATTTATTGGACTAGTTTATTTAAGTGAAATAATCAGTTTAGTCGGAGAACTATTATTATAAGTAGAGATTAATTAACTAGAATAATTAGTGATGAATTAATTTTGTGGTAGAATATTATTGAAATAATATTAGAAATAAGTGTGGAATTAATAGAGTTATTTATTGGTGTTAGAAATATAGAAAAGAGGGTGAAAATTAAGTTAAGTAGAAATAATCGAAATATTATTATTATTACTATTTTATTATTATAATAATAATATTATTAGTTGGATTTAATTATAAGAGAAGGAATTAGGTTTAAATAAATAAGAGATATAAAAGGAGAAATATAAGGCTAATAGTTATAATAAAAATAATACTAGAATTATTCTATTATTTGGAATTAATAAAGTAAATGTAATATATTAATTATAAGAGAGAATTAGTATTTTTGGGGAGAATTATTTAATAAAACAATTTTATTAGAAGCTACTATATATTGAATTAACCTAGTAAAATAAGGAGAAAAATATTGCTTGCAAAACAAAGAGAAGACCTAGCCAAACCATAGCCGTAGCAAACAGAAGAGAGAAAAGGAAGAAGTTGGAAACAAGGGTGCGAGGAGGGATCATTGCTGTCCGAAAGTTCCGTTTTCCGATCGAATTTTCGAGTTCCCGTCAATCCACAGGTAAGGGGTGAGATTCGGGTTTTATAATCAATTGTAGGATGGTTCGTATGTAGAGTTTAGGGCTATGATATTACACTGCTAATCGTAATTCCGGTGATAATTTTATATGTTGAATTGGATATTATATATTTTGTGTTGAATCATGTGATAATGGTGTTGTTTGAAAATCATATAATGTTGTGCTGTCTCGATCGAACCGTTACGCGTGGCTGTGGGATAAAAGGGAAATTTTTTGGATTGATAAAGATCAAGAGGGGGCGACCGTCCCTGCTGGTGCAAGGGAAGGAGGCGTCCGCCTCCAGGGGAATGAAGAGGGAGAGACGACCGTCCTAGAGGAGGAGGCGTCTGTCTCCTTTGCTATTGGGGAGTGAGGCGTCCGCCTTTGTGTTGGGGGTGGGGGTCTCAATGCCATTCTTACACTCGTGGCTTAGGCATGTTATAAGAATCTGAACATAAAATTAGTAATGACAGGATGAAATAATAATGATAAGAGATGAAGACTTACATGGCAGTGGGTGGAGTTAGTCTCAGCAGTAGCAGAAATGCTCTAACAGTATTGGAAAATTATAACAGCAGAGTAATATTTTAGCAGCACAAAGTGTAGTTAGCGGTGTAGATTAATTAGTAAAGCGAGCCAAAATAATGCAGATTTATTAATGAACTATCAGAATTAATTGGTAGAATAATTAGAACTAATTAGTAATATTGCAGAAAACTGAAAATAGTGCAGAAAATAATACTGTCAGTCGAATTAAGCGGAGAAAATAGTTTATCGGAATTGGACGAAATTTTATGAGATAGTTCGGGTATACAGGTAGTTAATTAAAACAGTGTTATTTCGTCTTAACTCGTGTTAGTTGCTGAATTGTCGATACTGTCGGAATGATGTCGTTTATGTCCGAATTAGATGGTCTAAGTGTCGTAGGCTCAAATGGCCAAAGTCGAAGAATGAAGTGGATTGGATTAAATTATGAATTGTGTTGTGTTGATGTCGTTAATTGTTGTTGAAGTTGATTATGTTTATTATAGGTTGCGTGGTCGTGAAGTTGTTAATTGTTGTTGAAGTTGACTATGTTTATTATAAATAGCGTGGTTGTAAAAGTTGTTAATTGTTATTGAAGTCGAAGTTGATCGTGTTGATTAAGTTAATGCAGTTAATGCATGATTAAGTTGTTGTTGTTGTAAGTTGTTGTTGATGCAGTTAATGCATGATTAAGTTGCTGTTGTTGTTGATGCAGTTAATGCATGATTAAGTTGTTGTTGTTGTTGACGTTGTAGTCGTTGTAGCATACATATCATATGCATTATTAAGTTGGCCTGGATTGGCACCACGTTGTAAGTTGAAGGCTTATGCCTTGTTGAATGCCTCAATAACCTGGCATATTTTTACGTTGGGAGTTTTGCTCCAAATGGATCCACATGCATCTGCATTTGTCGAGTCGCATTGAGTCGCATTTAAGTTGTTGCTGATTCTATGTTGTTTGGTGGATATTATATGTTGAGGATTCTATGTTGTGTGGTGGATATTATATGTTGTTGATTCTATTTTGTTTGGTGGATATTATATGTTGTTGACTTTATGTTGTTTGGTAGATATTATGTGTCATCGATTAAAGTAGTAATTATTGTATGTTTCTTTACTTAAGCATGTGAATTATCGTACTTTCGCTTATATTATTCGATATCTCACCCTTTCTATTTTGTTGGCCGTTACCTTTATATTGGTAACGTGCAGGTATCCAAGAATGGAAGAATTAGTTGATGTCGGTTCAAGTCGGTGTCTTTGCTCTGATACGTAACACTCGGGGGGACGTTTGGTCTGTGTTGTTTATATTGTTGACTCTTGTTGTTATTAGTATAATTTATTGAATCCTAAGTGATGTTGTGAAAGAAAAAGTTGTTAAGTATGTTGAAAGTCGAACAGGAAGTTTAAAGTTGCTATTAGTATGATATATTCAGTTGTATAACTATGAATTCCGCTGCGTAGTAATAAAAAGTATTTTGTTTGAAAGTTATTGAAAATTGTTATGAGATCCTCCGAATTAAAAAGTGTTATGTATCTTATCTGTTGTGTTGTTAATGTTGAAATGTGGCATCCCATGTTTTTAGTTTAAAATTTCCGCACTCTGATTTTATAATAAACGTTGGGTAGAAATGGGGTGTTACATTAGTGGTATCAGAGCAGGTCGGTCTGTCCGGCCAGTGTTGTCTAATGTTGTCTACTTCCTTTGTACGTGACAAGTGTGTGGAACACTATCGGTACTTGTTGTTTTCTGATTGTTGTTGTAGGAGTTAGTTGAAGCTAAGTGGGAGAGAAGCTTTGCTTCTCTGATGTGTTTGGTTGAGAGATATCAGATTAGTATGTTATTGAAGGATACGGTGCAAACGTTGTACGAGCCTTGTCGTTTCTCGAATTCGAAGGTGGTAAGAATTTAAGATTTGGTTGTTTGAAAAGTTGGAATGTATTGGAAAAGAACAGTCGCTATGAGATAGAATTTTGTAAGTTGATTATTTAAGTAGGTCATGCTGTGGAATTATTGGGATTGATTTAAAAGTTGTAGAAGTCGTTGGAGTGGTTGGGATCCTTGAATCATGGATGCAAGTTGGAAAAAGAGTACTGTTAATGTTAGTGACGACGATTTATTCTCCATTATGGTTGTCGGATATCTATTGACAAATTAAGGAACTGATCCCCCTTAATCTCTTGTTGATAGTAGACGGGATCATGTTGGATGATATAAAATTGTTTTACTATCTTAATTTTAAGTAAGTGGTGGATGCTACGACAAGAATGTTGTTAAGGTGAGGATACCATGGTGTACAAGAAAGTAAGTGAGTAGTAGTTGTTACTATGTTGTAAGGTGATTGTCTCAAGGTAGTTGCTTTTGAGTTGATGAGAATTAAGAGAGTTTTTGGTGTTTTGTGAATGAATGACCTCAGAGTATGAGAATAAGGATTTTGTATAAGTATTTCAGCGTTGAAGATGTTGCTAGGATAATGATGCAATGTTGTATAAGTTAAGTATGAGCAAGTGAAGGTTGTTGCTATATTATAAGACGTTGTTTCAAGATATTGCCAAAATGATTGGCGAGTTAGTAAGGATTATGTTACAAGAGCATTGGAAGATTGAGATATAAGTTGTGGAATTAAGCCATGGATGGGTTGTTGCTGAATCGAATGATTGGATGCGAATGTGATGTTAAGGATGGTTGTGTCGGATAGATTTTCGAGGACGAAAATATTCTAAGTGGGAGAGAGTTGTAACGCCCCAAATTTAATTAATTAGTTAATTAAATTATTAAAAGATTTAATTATTGGAATTAGACGAAGTTTGAGAATTAATCGGAGTAATTGGATTTATTGGCATTATTTAAGAGACATATTTGGATTATTAAGTTTAAGTCGGATTATTTGGTTGGTGTAATTGCAGGATTAATATTAAGAATAATAGTATTTATTTATTGGACTAGTTTATTTAAGTGAAATAATCAGTTTAGTCGGAGAACTATTATTATAAGTAGAGATTAATTAACTAGAATAATTAGTGATGAATTAATTTTGTGGTAGAATATTATTGAAATAATATTAGAAATAAGTGTGGAATTAATAGAGTTATTTATTGGTGTTAGAAATATAGAAAAGAGGGTGAAAATTAAGTTAAGTAGAAATAATCGAAATATTATTATTATTACTATTTTATTATTATAATAATAATCTTATTAGTTGGATTTAATTATAAGAGAAGGAATTAGGTTTAAATAAATAAGAGATATAAAAGGAGAAATATAAGGCTAATAGTTAGAATAAAAATAATACTAGAATTATTCTATTATTTGGAATTAATAAAGTAAATGTAATATATTAATTATAAGAGAGAATTAGTATTTTTGGGGAGAATTATTTAATAAAACAATTTTATTAGAAGCTACTATATATTGAATTAACCTAGTAAAATAAGGAGAAAAATATTGCTTGCAAAACAAAGAGAAGACCTAGCCAAACCATAGCCGTAGCAAACAGAAGAGAGAACAGGAAGAAGTTGGAAACAAGGGTGCGAGGAGGGATCATTGCTGTCCGAAAGTTCCGTTTTCCTATCGAATTTCCGAGTTCCCGTCAATCCACAGGTAAGGGGTGAGATTCGGGTTTTATAATCAATTGTAGGATGGTTCGTATGTAGAGTTTAGGGCTATGATATTACACTGCTAATCGTAATTCCGGTGATAATTTTATATGTTGAATTGGATATTATATATTTTGTGTTGAATCATGTGATAATGGTGTTGTTTGAAAATCATATAATGTTGTGCTGTCTCGATCGAACCGTTACGCGTGGCTGTGGGATAAAAGGGAAATTTTTTGGATTGATAAAGATCAAGAGGGGGCGACCGTCCCTGCTGGTGCAAGGGAAGGAGGCGTCCGCCTCCAGGGGAATGAAGAGGGAGAGACGACCGTCCTAGAGGAGGAGGCGTCTGTCTCCTTTGCTATTGGGGAGTGAGGCGTCCGCCTTTGTGTTGGGGGTGGGGGGTCTCAATGCCATTCTTACACTCATGGCTTAGGCATGTTATAAGAATCTGAACATAAAATTAGTAATGACAGGATGAAATAATAATGATAAGAGATGAAGACTTACATGGCAGTGGGTGGAGTTAGTCTCGTGATGGCAAATGCTCTAACGATTGGAAAATTATAACAGCAGAGTAATATTTTAGCAGCACAAAGTGTAGTTAGCGGTGTAGATTAATTAGTAAAGCGAGCCAAAATAATGCAGATTTATTAATGAACTATCAGAATTAATTGGTAGAATAATTAGAACTAATTAGTAATATTGCGAAACGAAAATAGTGCAAAAATAATCTTCGATCGAATTAAGCGGAGAAAATAGTTTATCGAATTGGACGAAATTTTATGAGATAGTTCGGTATCAGTAGTTAATTAAAACAGTGTTATTTCGCCTTAACTCGTGTTAGTTCTGAATTGTCGATCTGGAATGATGTCGTTTATGTCCGAATTAGATGGTCTAAGTGTCGTAGGCTCAAATGGCCAAAGTCGAAGAATGAAGTGGATTGGATTAAATTATGAATTATGTTGTGTTGATGTCGTTAATTGTTGTTGAAGTTGATTATGTTTATTATAGGTTGCGTGGTCGTGAAGTTGTTAATTGTTGTTGAAGTTGACTATGTTTATTATAAATAGCGTGGTTGTAAAAGTTGTTAATTGTTATTGAAGTCGAAGTTGATCGTGTTGATTAAGTTAATGCAGTTAATGCATGATTAAGTTGTTGTTGTTGTAAGTTGTTGTTGATGCAGTTAATGCATGATTAAGTTGCTGTTGTTGTAAGTTGTTGTTGATGCAGTTAATGCATGATTAAGTTGCTGTTGTTGTAAGTTGTTGTTGACGTTGTAGTCGTTGTAGCATACATATCATGTGCATTATTAAGTTGGCCTAGATTGGCACCACGTTGTAAGTTGAAGGCTTATGCCTTGTTGAATGCCTCGATAACCTGGCATATTTTTACGTTGGGAGTTTTGCTCCAAATGGATCCACATGCATCTGCATTTGTCGAGTCGCATTGAGTCGCATTTAAGTTGTTGCTGATTCTATGTTGTTTGGTGGATATTATATGTTGAGGATTCTATGTTGTTTGGTGGATATTATATGTTGTTGATTCTATTTTGTTTGGTGGATATTATATGTTGTTGACTTTATGTTGTTTGGTAGATATTATGTGTCATCGATTAAAGTAGTAATTATTGTATGTTTCTTTACTTAAGCATATGAATTATCGTACTTTCGCTTATATTATTCGATATCTCACCCTTTCTATTTTGTTGGCCGTTACCTTTATATTGGTAACGTGCAGGTATCCAAGAATGGAAGAATTAGTTGATGTCGGTTCAAGTCGGTGTCTTTGCTCTGATACGTAACACTCGGGGGGACGTTTGGTCTATGTTGTTTATATTGTTGACTCTTGTTGTTATTAGTATAATTTATTGAATCCTAAGTGATGTTGTGAAAGAAAAAGTTGTTAAGTATGTTGAAAGTTGAATAACATGTTTCAAGTTGTTATTAGTATAATATATTCAGTTGTATAACTATGAATTCCGCTGCGTAGTAATAAAAAGTATTTTGTTTGAAAGTTATTGAAAGTTGTTATGAGATCCTCCGAATTAAAAAGTGTTATGTATCTTATATGTTGTGTTGTTAATGTTGAAATGTGGCATCCCATGTTTTTAGTTTAAAATTTCCGCACTCTGATTTTATAATAAACGTTGGGTAGAAATGGGGTGTTATAGATAGCCCGACGATTTAATCGAATTTAAAGTCTTTAGCTTGTTGGATGATAGCCCAATAATTTAAATATTTTATCTCACTCAAAACACCAATTTCATAATAAATTTTTGGGATGAGAGATGATTGGTTGAGCTCACTCGCTAATTTCTAGCATTCAAATCGGTAGATGATAGCCTAATGTTTTGGTGCTTGTCACCCAATTTAAAATCAATCTTAACACATTCAATATCTTTTGTGCGCTCCAAGCACCTTTACCTTTTAAATCCTTTTTAAGATTAGACATGATTCATTTATAATTGAGATTCTTCTTCCTCTATTCCCAAGGTTTTCGACTTCTCCACTTGAGTACTAGAGGTGTTCTCAAACCCTCCCTCATGTTGGTGCATAGTCCTTTATTCTTTATCACATCTTGTGGACGTTAGACGAGTCCTCTCCTTTAAAAATGACGACTTGTCTTTTCATTTAAAATCAATCAACAAACAATCATTTTTTAGCCGAACTACGGCGCTCTGACTTTCCTATTGCACGAGGGAGTACGTAGTCACTAAGTCTTACGACCAAAGGCGAGCAAAAATAATAAAAACATTTCTCCTCTCTTATTTTCTCCTTTCGACCTTATAAGATTGTAAAAATTTTCATACTAACACACAACCACACTTTGAACTAAATGGGTACCATCGAGTACGATAGATGTGAAGGGTGCTACTACCTTCCCCTTGCATAACCAACTCCCAAACCTATATCTCTTAATTTTGTAGACCGTCTTATCCAATTGTCGTGGGTTTTATCTATATTTTCCCGTTCTTCTTTTAGAATAAATAAAATTAGGTGGCGATTTCATTGTTGTTTTTGAAAATCAAATGATTTTTGAAAAAGCGAGTTGCGTTAGACGCCAATTGTATTTACTAAAAGTACAATGAGTGATAACCCCTAGTGGTTTAGGGCTTTTTGTGGATTATACGATTACTATGGTGTTAGAGCAAACTCATGAAGAAATTGCGAGAAGCTATGTATATTAGTGTTTGTTGAATGAATTGGGTATTTCCTCTCAACCTTAGGGCTAAGGTACTTATAGAAACCTCTTGAACCCAGGTCTTGGAATCCAAGAAAGCGCATTCTACTCCAAAGTGCGTGAGAAATGGGTGTTAGAACAAGATTTGGTTATGCAATTATGTCTCTGAGTTTTGACGATAACAAAGAGTATGTTTGAGTGAACAAATTTGTTAATCTAATATTTGTTGTATTTTTAAGAATAAACAAACAGGTTTTGCTTTTGATGAATGGCATGGACAAAATATTAGGAGAGAAAATGCTCTGCTTCTAAGCTAAAGAGGTTCTGATGAACAAGTAGCGAGAAAAGCTTTAGAAGACTCTGAAGTTAAGTTACTCTGATGCAACCGTCTGAAGAAACCAGTCAGAAGATCTAAAGACAGAAGTGCTACTTATGTCAAGATGCTGAAGACTAAAGTTTTTGAAGACAAGGATTCTGAAGACCACGTGCTTGAAGACTTTGAAGATGTGGATCTGAAGATTCTAAAGACATGAAGTTCTTCTAAGCTTATGTTACGATGCAAGGTTTCAAGGCCAAGTGCTAAAGACTCTAAAGACGTGGTTCTAAAGACTCTGAAGACTTGAAGTTCTTTCAACCTTACATTGCGTTACAAGGTTCTTCAAAACCAAGTGTTGAAGACTCTAAAGAGGAAAATATGAAGATTTTGAAGACTTGAAGTTTTGATTAACCAAGATATTGGATTCTCAACTTTTACTCATGCTCGCAAAAGCCTCTAAAGTATAGAAGGTTAGAAGATAACGTTAATATGGTACAATAATACATTGTACAACACAAAAATTTTATTCCACTACCATGAAGGACGATGTTATACCCCAAAATTTGCCCTCTTACTTTCCACAACTCGATACCCAAGAATTTCACAAGGGTTGACCAGACAAACCCTCTCATAAGCAATCAATCCAAACTAGGATTTTGATCTTCTCAAGTCAAGATGGATTTCCAGTGCTCTAGATGGTCATCATACCTCATCATATGCTTCAAAGGATCACCATGTCAGGTTTCAAGCCTTACAAGTCAAATTTGCTCATCCAGTTGCTCAGATGGTTAAAGATCAACTGTATTGGACAAAAAGTCAACTGTGGTCAACATACAGTCAAACTTCATAATTTTTGGTCAACATCAATATTTTGAAGTAATATTCATCATATGATCAAGGGTTGATCATGATTTCTCAAGAAAAGTCAAGATTTGATTTAAAGTCAAAGTTTCTAAATTAGGGCTTTTCAGACAAAAGTCAATAGAACTTTGACCAGGCATAACTTTCACATACTTTATTAGAAAATTTTCCACCAAAGCTAATTTTAAAGGGAATTCAATTCTCTGCAACTTCATGTCTCACAAGCTTGGGCTGGAAATGCTTCATTTGGAAGTTATGGATCAAAACATTACATGTCCTTTTAGAAAAGTCAACAAAAGTCATCTTTTTGCAAAGAAGTGTTCATGAGCATGGAAACTTCAATGAAGATAAATCAAAAGGGCTGTTTAGAAGACATCTTGAGCTTTCTAAAAAGTCAAGGAAAACACCCAAAATTGTGGAAAATTGAGCAAGATATAAATTGTGTAAGTTGAGCATTTTTGAGGAGGTGCATGAACAAAAATACCTAGCAAAGGCAAGTATTTTTCAAATGGGCCTAAGATTTTATGATTCAAACTTATTTCTAACATTATCAAGAGCCTCTAAGCCCAGCTACACGCCCTCCTTCCATTTATTTTATTTATTTTTGAATTAAACCATTAAAATTCAATTTTAATTAAAATAAAATATTAAGACAAGGTACAAGGCATATGGGCTTGATATCCAAGTTTCTTGAGGTCCAAGATTGACAATGCAAGCTGGAAAATTCGTGCAAGAGAGTTTAAGGAAGATTGTGCAAGGGAAAGAAAGATTTGATTCAAAAACTTCAATCAATTATCTTTCATTCAATGCAATATATTTTACCAAGTTTGTTGACCTAATCTCTTGTCCTATATATACTTAACATCCTCACAAGACAAAGGGACGATTTTGCAGCGTCTTACATGGATTGCTAGCCTCTTAAAAGCCCTAGAAATTTCTCAAAATTTCTCACAAACTTGCAAAATCGTGTTTCAATTTTTAGGTGTTCTCAAGCCAAAACAACCATCGATTCACTCTCCTGAGCATTCCAAGAGTCAATCCCAGGCTTTACACGATCCCAAAGCATCCAGAAATCACTCACCCAAGCTGCTCTGGTTTGGTATTTTTTTATAAATCATTTCTCTCAATCCATGTATTACTAACTGATTTTGTTTGTTTGTATGATCTCAAGATGTTGTTTAGAACAGGTACAACGTGTTACATGTAAGCTTTAAGGCTTAAATCCCATGATGCCATTGTTAGGGCATAGAAGCTGTGAGTTTCTAACCCACTGATACAGGGAATTTCAGGCTATAAAATACCACCATTGGATTCCTGGGGTACGAATTAGGGGGGTAGGGTCCTTTATTTGCATTCATGTTGTGTATTTTTACAGGATTTGATTTCCAAACGACCGGAGAAGATTACCGGAGCTTTGCTCCAGCGCTTCTGATTCAGGAACAAACAACACATACATATTTATGAATCCAGCAATATGAATGAATGTATCACCGCCCCAACGGTCTACCATTGCGCGCGCTATGTCACTATCTATCTCTCAGGTCGTGGGTTCAAACTCCACCTTTTGCTGTTTGTTTTCATTGTTATTTTTCAACACAGGTTTCAGAGTCTCTAGAAGGAACGCCTCCAGAAGCTCCAACTTCTGGATGTCCCCAGCACCAGTAGCTCCAGCTTCTGGGTCTCCCCAGCGCCAGAATCCTCCAGAAGCTCCAGCTTCTAGATGGCCCCAAATGAGAAGTCTCCAGAAGCTCCAGCTTCTGGACGTCCCAGATCAAGAATCTCTAGAAGCTCCAGCTTCTGGACCCTTTTCAGCGCCAGACACCCCAGAAGCTCCAGCTCTTGGATCTTTCTAGCACCAGAACCTCCAGCTTCTGGATGCCCCCAACAACAGAATCTCCAAAAGCCCCAGCTTCTGGACCCTTTCAGATACAGAAGCCCCAGCTTCTGGACACACTTAACAGGATTTCCACTAGAAACTCCAATTTCTAGATGTCCACGGCGCGTCACTCACAAAAGACCTAGCTTTTGAGGCAGCTTCTGCCAGAAGCTCTTTTTTTTTTTTTGTTTCTTTTTTTAATTTATTTTCTGCTTTCCCTTTTAATTAATTTAATTTGTAATTAGGTTAAATAATTAGGTTAATTAGATAAATTTCACAAACAATTTTTCCATGCTTTTTAATTTACTTAATTAATTTAATTTGGCTTAATATTCATTAATTTTTCTCAATTAATTAAAATCAATTAGAATTACGTTTTTCTCACATAAACTCTAATTTTCAGAAACACCAAAAATACTAGGATGTAGTTTCTCTTCTACTATTTATTTTTGCATTTAAATTCTAGAAAGGATGTATAGGTTGCAAGTTTATTTTCATGTAATAGCGTAGGTTTACATTTCCGCCTTTACCTTCTACACCTCCTATTATGTATCTTCCCCAAAGCCATATATTAGCGTAGGACCTTTATATTTCTGCAATTTATTTTTAGCACCTATTAACTGCTAGTAACTAGGCGTGTATGGCAAGATAATAATCAACATAGATCACTAATCATAAGATAAATATCTGAATGTAACATACTCTTTTCACATATGCACCCCCTTTAGGGTATCCTCTCTCGTTGCCTTATGAAAATGGTCAAGTCCCTCGAATGTGGGGGTATCTTAGCACGGTTTCCTATAATACATCATCACAGTCCCTTCTACTTAAAAGATCATAGCCCCTCGATGTTGCCTACGAATATATGATCTCGTCCTGCGATTGTTGCCTACGAAAATTGATGATCGTCCCTACGAATATGCTAGGATATCCCTACAAGTTGCCTTCTATGACCATCCGATGTCCCTTCGAATGTCCCTTTACATCCAACGAATAAGGTTACCTACCAGCTAATGGTATAGATAGCTTTATTCTAAAGGAAAGCAAAATAACACGGAAACGACCGTTCTGAGTAGGTAATAAGTCTCTTTTGCTTGCTCAATTAAAACATCTTTTCACACCTCACACTTTCAAAACTTTTCAAAAACACTTTGTATACATTCCAGCGTGAATCATTACAAAGTCCTTTTCCAAAAACAAAACCTTTCCAGACGCTTCGTATAGATTCCAGCGTGAATCATTACGAAGTCAAAGCAGAATGCCCTTTTCAAAAAGCTTTTCAAATACACACACGAAAAACAATTTAAAGTGGGCTAAGCAATTAAGAGCCCGTAGATAACTACGGATGGAAAGGGTGCTACCACCTTCCTTTTTTCATAACCACCTCCCTTACTCAGAATCTAACGAAGGTTTTTTCCTGTTCTTTTCTCCTTCCCTTAATTGAATAAAAGAAAAGTTGGTGGCGACTCTTGCTATCCGCAACATTTGTGATTGTTAGTGTTTTAAGTTGGCATCAATTTTGGTAAAACTAGGCTTTAGAAATGTCTTGATAGATGTCATGACATTCAGAGATTGAAGATAAATCCTACTGGACAAGGATGGTAAAAGTACATTTCGTAGCAGGAAGCTAAAGTCAGTCTGAAATTCTAATCGATGTCATAATGTTATGACATTCAGTGTGACATTCTGTTCTGCAGAATCAGTTTTTCCTGAGATTTTTCAGGAAGTTTGTTGAGCATTTTATTTATGTTTTTCTGTTATTAGAAAGCATGCTCACGTGGCTTCTAGGTTAATCTTAATTAAACCTAAATTGGTTGTTGAACAAACTATGTTTTTAGGAGAGAATTAAGTAAACCCTAGCTATCTTTATGGAAGCCCAAAACAAGATTCGGATCGCTTCTATATAAAGAATTCAACCCTTACTCAGCCACGCTGGATTCCATTGAAGACATTGAAGGCTTTTGTTTGTGTACTGTTAAAGGTTTTAACAGTTGGTCTTTGTAATTCTAGTTTCTCTTGTGAGCCAAGCAACTATCAATTGATAAGTGCATTGGACTAGGATTTGTTGTAAGGGTAGTTTATCACTCAAAGCTTTAAAGCACGAGTGTTTGTCTCTTGATTAAAGCTTTGAAGCAAGATCAAGATATTTTATTGAAGTGTGTCTTCACAATTCAATTAAACAATAGGTTGATATCATGCGGTGATTGAGGGGAGTGAGTAGAACTCATATCTAAGTAGGACTTAGGTAAAAGGGTCATTGGGTAGTGATTAAGTGAGAAGGCATCAGGGTGTGTTGGTAGAGTCTTTGAATTGATACTACTAATAGTGAACTTTATCCTGGCTTGGTAGCCTCCGACGTAGGTTTGTTAGAACCGAACGGGTGAACAACTTATTGTGTTATTTATCGCTTTCTATATTTCTGTGAATTGTTAAAGCGATTCGAGATCGTTCATAACATTCTCTCGTGACATTAAGTATCTGCCGAATTTCAATTGGCATCGCAGGCACCCCTTGTTATTTCCGGGTGAGATCTAGGAAAATAGTTTCGCATAATGGATAAAGAAGCAAGATTTGGAGGTAGACCACCTATTCTGGATGGGTCCAATTATGAGTACTGGAAGCCTCGTATGGTTGCCTTCCTAAGATCGGTGGATATCAAGGCTTGGAGAGCTGCGATAAAGGATGGAAACATCCAACCAAGGTTGAGAAAGATGGGTCTCTGTCTTGAAACCCGAGGAGGAATGGAGCAAAGAGGAAGAGGAGCTGCTGGAAACTCTAAAGCATTGAATGCTTTATTTAATGGTATTGATGTAAATATCTTGATTGGTTCATCAATGTGAACGGCCAAGGATGTTTGGGACACCCTCAAAACTACTCATGAGGGAACATCTAAGGTGAAGATGTCAAGACTTGATGCTCACTACCAAATTTGAGAATTTGAAGATGAAAGAAGATGAGACTATTCATGAGTTTCACATGAATGTGTTGGAGATTGCCAATGCCTCAGGAGCACTTGGTGAAAAGATGTCAGAGGAAAAGCTGGTGAGAAAGATTCTCAGGTCCTTGCCCAAAAGGTTTGCAATGAAAGTTACTGCAATTGAAGAGGCTCAGGACATCAGCACCTTGAAGGTTGAAGAACTGATAGGATCTCTTATGACTTTTGAGATGGGAATCAGTGAAACTGTTGACAAGAAGAGCAAGAGCATAGCACTTGTATCCAATTCTGAAGAAGGATGCAAGGAGGAAGATGAGGAGAAGATATCTGAAGCTATAGCCATGCTTGGAAGATAGTTCAACAAACTGATCAGGAGAATTGATCCAAAGTCAAGGTCAAATGTCAAGGACACTGCATCTGACATCAACAGATCTTATGACTCCAGCAGAAGATCCAAGTCAGAGGAAAAAGGAAGTCAAAGCAGAGGAGTCCAATGTCATGAATGTGAAGGATATGGACATATTAGAGCTGAATGTCCCACCTTTCTTAAGAAACAAAAGAAAGGAATGGTCACTGTCCGATGGTGATTCGAGAGTGAATCGAGGAAGAAGGTGCCAAACTTGCCATGACTCACCGGAGTGTACAATCGAGATGGACTCTAGTGACGAGGAAGTAACCTTTGAAGAGCTTCGAGACCTACGAGGTGTGTGAAAAATGGTGAAGTGTGTCGTGAGAATGAGGAATGTAAACAACCGATTGAGAAGTTGGAAGTCGAGAATGTGAAGCTAGAGGAGAAAGGAAAACACACCACTATAAATCTCCTCAACGTGATATTGTCATGTTGAACTCCAAACTTGATCGATGTCTAAATCACAAATGTTGACATCTGGTCGAAAAGTTGGATAAAATTCTTCAGCTTGGACAAAATGCAGGAAATAAGCATGGTCTAGGATATGTGGCTGAAAAGAAACCTGTTGGTGACATTAATAAGCAAAGACATGGGAGAACAATGTCAAAACAATTGTCACAAAGACAAACCAGAAATGTGTCGGGACAGATATGTGGCTGCAAAGAAATTTGCCAATAACCAGGAGAGGAACAAGTCTGGGAAGTCAAAGGCAAAGAGGATGTCATACCACAAAACAGGAAATAGGTCTGGCTCAGGACATGTGGAGACTAAGAAATTTGTTGATCACAAAAGGAGAAACAGATCTAATGAACCAATGTCAAAGCAGATGTCACAACATTGGATTCAACATCAAAATCATAGAAACTTGAGCAAAAAGTTTCAAAGGTGGAGATGTTATTATTGTGGAAGGTTTGGTCACATAAAGTCCACCTGCTATAGGCTACATGGGTATCCTAATCAAGTTCCTTATGTGAAGCATAAGTCCAACAAGGCATCATACACTCACCAGTGGAAGAAGAAGAAGACCACAGCTCTGTTAGCACAAAATTCCCACAGAGCACCTTCCAAGGAAGATTGGTATTTTGACATGGATGTTCCAAGCATATGATCGAGTAAATCTTCTCAATGATGTTAAGCCTCATTCTACCACTTTGTTACCTTTGGAGATGAAGCTAAAGGAGAAATCAAAGGTGTTGGAAACTCAAACCGTCCGAGTTCCAAACAGAATGAAGCATCACGGTAAAAGGCTTGACTGCAAATCTCATTAGCATAAGTCAGCTATGTGATATGGGATTCATAATCAACTTCACTAAGACTGAATGTCTTGTGATTAACGATGAACAAGCAGTGATTATGAGAGGAGTCAGATCAAAGGACAACTGCTACTTGTGGGAATCTGAGAACCCCACTCTGCCATCTATGTGTTCTACAGACAAAGATGAAGAGAAAGTGAAGTTGGGGCAAAAAGAAACTGATCAGCCACACCTCAGAGGAATGGAAAGGATCAGTTCCATAAAGGGAGTCAGAAGATTACCAAGAATTCTCATGGGAAAAGGGAAAATCTGTGGTAACTGTCAGGCTGGACAGGAAATCAGAATGTCACACTCAATGTCCAGACATTTGATCACTCCTGAAGTACTGAAGCAGAGTACTCGGTTCTGGCATGAAAGGCTGACCAAGTGTCTTACCGTCAAAGAATACAAGGGAAGAGTATTGGATGATATCCTCATTGTCAGAGGAGGAAATATCATGGTGGCCTTCAGCCATGGTAATCACTTGGAATCTGAAGAAGTCTCAGATAGATTAATGGATGACTCAACACTTCTTTCACAGAACAGGTGTGCAAAGAATTGTGTCAAGAAGCCTGGAATGAAGAATGACACCCACACTAGGACTATTATCCTTCCTCATTTGAAGGTGTCCAAACGAACAAGTGGAAAAGGTGTTGATCAAAGCTTGTGTAAAAGGATTTCTGTTGGATGTGTCCCCTTGAGAAGTAATCTCACTTCTTGGATCAGAAGCAAAACTATGTGGTCCTATACAATGTTGAAGTGAGCTCACAACAGCTGATAGCAATTGTTCTAGGGTGGTCTGGATGAAGCAGACACTGATTGAGTACAATGTCATACAGGATGTCATGACTTTGTACTGTGACATTGTTACAAAAGTTCTTAAGATTAGTCAGCTTAAGAATTTAAGGGACAAATTGGGTTTTTGTCAATATGAGGAGTTGTAGCAATTAACTGTGCCTACAACAAGGGATAAAATGGACTTGTTATTTCAATTACTCATAAGTGGGTTATTTAAGTATTTTCATCCTCATTTTAAAAGTCCAAGAATAGGAAGAGACACCCACATATAAAAGGTTCTCCTTCCGAAAGTAGTATCATCCTTTCTTCATCCAAAAGAAACTCGAAATCCTTGCCTTTTTCGCTCTCGGTCTCAACCAACAACGAAAAATGTCTTCATCTTCGTCATCATCCCAAAAGACAGGCTCCATCTCCTCCATGGTCAAGTCGGAAAATGTTGAATCCATGCAAGTCAAGCAAGGTTACTCCATTGTGCAATAGCTCGATCCGAAAAGTTAAGAAATGCGCACAAGAAACGCAAGAAGATCACAAGCATCCCCTCGGTAAGACCTCTTCCATCATCTTCTGCCCCGGAAAGAGTGAACCCGGAGGAGTCTAGGTGCACATGTAGCAATAGCTAGGATAGTGATGAGTATCCTAAATGAGAATCAATGCTTCTCGGATTTCGGCCTCTATGAAAAGTCGCTAGCCCTAGCTTAGCAGTTGATCCAGATGTCATAGAGAATGTCAAGACATCTGGTGATCATGTTGATTCTCCTGATAAGAATACTATTGATCCTTCTGTTAAAGACTCTGAAGTAAGTATTAACGATGCTTGTAATGAAACCCCCGCTGCTGATGAAGATGTGAATTCTGATGATGTTCTTGAGGAATCTCCAGCTAAGTGTATTTCAGATGAAACTCCTGCTGACTATATCTCTGATAGTATTCTAGAAGAGACTCCAGAGAAACCAATTGATGATAATCTTGAAAAGTCCCCTGTTCAAGATTCTGAGAATTTGGATGAAACCCCTATCATAGACCTGGATGAAGTATTCTCAGACAATGATCTCATTGCCAATGTTAATCCTAGCATTGCAAAGAGGATGATGAGGAGAAAGGGAAAACAGGCTGCCTCACAGAGTCCTGTTAAAGAAAAGGTTGTTGTTTCTAAGGTGAGAAATCAATGAACCTCTACAAAGAAATGTAGGGCAAAACGGTGGAGGCTCCGCACCCAAGAGGACACCAATTGTAAAGAAAAGAAAACTACCTGAACCCTCAGAGTCAGATCAAGATTCTGAGTTTGATGTTGAAATGAATGTCTCTGACATCCATCCAAGGAAGAAGGCAAATCCTGGGAAACTGCCTGTTGCACCCCAAAATTTGCCCTCCTATATCGATCTTATCTGGTTTAGGCTTTGCATTTATCATGACACTCACATGCATTCATATCACTGGTTCTGTGGTTACGGATTGGAGTTGATTCCCAAAGATTTCTCTCTCGAGTAGAAAAGGCGTGGTGTTTTCGACCAATCTGGGATATTTGAAAATGATGAGGTTTAATATTAAATCTTAGCCGTTCATATCTATCGGTTTTCGGGGCTTGGTGTTCGTTTTTTGGATTGAATGGTCTGTTCTTGATTGGAGCTACAGAAGTCTGGATATCTTGAATGTCATTGCCTCCTGATTCAGGAGATCAATTCACCGCGAGTTTGGGTTTTGCTGTTGTTTCGAGTTCTTGGTTCAGGATGTAAGAAGGTGGCTTATGTTTATCCGATTGTTGATCAACGATTCAAGTTCTAGCGCATTTGGCTTGCTCGTCGACTTTGTTCGTTCTTGGCAATAGTGGGTGTATGTGAAGATATTCATCCAGAGGATTTGTTTACAAGATTTACGAACGTCAAACTGCCGCATGTTGAGATCTTTTCCTGTCACGTTCTTCGCTCACAAGATTCAGGGCATTCTATGAAGACTAGAAGTTTCCTTTTGGATTTCATTTGGTTACGGATCTTACTCCACTACTGAATATGGTTCGATTTAGAAACGTGGTGATAATTCCATTAATTTCGAGTGGAATCTATCGCTCAATTCTTAAAAGAATCATGAAAACGACAAGTTGACTGAGGTTTTTGATCAAGAATTTCATTTTGAAACTTGGAGTTTCAATTCTTGTCTCAAGAAGCAAGAGGCTCCGAATTTCTACAAGAACGGATAAAAATGGAAACTTCGTGGCCGGAAAATTCAAATGGGATTAATTTAATTTCGAGGTAACTTGGATTCCGGATTTTGATCACAAATTCAAGGCTTTCGTAAAGTGCATTATTGAGTGCGAAGGAGGATTTAGAAGTTGAATACATATTCAAATTCCATTCATAAGTTCTTTTAAGACCTCATTCTTTCCTTAGAACATAAATCAAGATCATACATGGCATTTTTTCTCAAGAATATAAAGTGCAACAATCACGTTACTACGTTTGATTCATGAATACGGATTGGAATTGTGGTTTGATTTGGATTTAGCATATTTTAAATTAACATTTCGACTTAGTTTCGTTCTAACCAAAGTAATTTTGGTTCATGACAAATTTGTTGGAATGTTTGGTTCGCATGAATTTTTAACTTCCATGTACAATTGCTACAATGTTTGAAAATCACATTGGTAGTATTTAAAGATCTAAAGCTAAAGGCTCTTGTTGATACATAGTTCTCAAATTTTGCATTTATGAAGAATTCAAGAGTTTTCACATTTCTCCAAAGCTTTATTGTACAAGAATACAAGAACAAACTAAATCTAGATACATATGCTACAATTCATCCTATCTTGAAATACAAGCTACAAAGTTTCTACAATGCAAGTATTTTCTAAAAACGATATGTGGATTTTTCAAACGGTAAGTCTTCATGATTGTGTTATTGACTTCATCTTCAAGCTTTCCCATCGATTCCTCCAAGCTTGCCTTTATCCATGTTTGATTGTTGTGCCAAGGCTTCACTAGGGTTCGTCCTCGCCACTTTGCTTTCATCAATCCATTGCTCATGTTCATGTAACAAAACAAAGAAATGTGGTTAGCAATTTAAAACGGGCAGCAATAATAATACAAGAGGATACGCATTTTTTTTCAAATCATCATTAGGGTTTCTTTCGAATCAGTTGTGCAAAGGTTTCGATCATTCAAAACCGAGGCCTCATAGCAAATCATCGGCCATAAACTCGCTATTGCAAATCCACAAGGGTGTACCCTTGGTTCACAACAGGAGGTGTGGAAAGAAGATGAGGAAGCGGTTTGAAAAGCAATTTTGGCATGATCTTGTGGATTTATGCAGGCAGCAAGTGTACACACCGCTTGCAAGATTTACCATAAACAATATTACTAACACCAACATATCGAAAGTATAGCATCAAACAGCCAAATATCGAATTGATAACAATTAAACATCAAAACATAAAAGTCAAATCGAGCCCAAAACAAATACCAAAAGCCCATTTCGTTTTCCTGACCTTTGTTTTTCAAAACATTTTTCGAGTAAGAAAACCCTAACTCGTACACTATAAAGGCATTCAAAGCACAAGAACCAAAAAAAACTGCTCAAAACCCTAGCCGATACTAACATTGCCAAGCCAAAACCCGTAATCCCAAACAAATACGAATACCAACAAGCAAACCTGAATACTAACATCAAGCCAAAAACCTGTGACAAAGATCTACCTAGCTTCATCATCATCATTTTCCGAAAGACGACCCTTCGAAAGTTATAACGAGGCGAAAACAAGATATAAGGTATGTAGGATCTCACGGGTTGCGACAGCCGTCCACCGCCATTCCGACTACTGTTTCATCACATAGCCTCTTTCCTTTGTCAGCATCGATTTCGCCCAACTAGGATTTAGGGTTCAGTTTTTCCCCCTTCCCATTTTTGAAACCTGTAAAACACAAACAGCAAAAATCTGTTTAAATTACCACATGCATAGAGTGAATCGAACGAGAGAGATGAGCAAACAGAAGGCCGCGATTAACGGTGACGGTGAGGAGATCGCAGTGAGATCGCGAGCCGCCATAGGCGACGGCGAGTTCGAGAACGAAGAGATCGAGAGGATTTGTGAGCGACGTCGAGAAACATCGTGAGATCGCGAGAGATCGTGAGGAAGCGAGATGAGAGATCGCGTGAGAGAGAGAGAGCGAACTTTCTGAGAGATCGTGAGAGAGATGTTTAGGTTACTGGGTCGATGAAGATGAGGGTGAGTTGCATCGTGTCTCCTCTGTTTCAATTTTAGTTTTGTTTTGTTTTACATTTTAATTTTAGGAGTATTAATTTAAGTGTTAAGTTAGAATATATAATAAGGTTAGTAATTAGGAATTAGTTTTTTTATATATACATATTATTTAACTAATAAAAAAAAAGAGAAAAAATATAATATAGGATAATATAACAATGATGAACTAATTTCTTTTTATTTTATTTAGTATTATTATTCATTTAGTTAGATTTAGTATTACTTTGTCTTATAATTTTAGTTTATAAAAATATAATATAGGATAATATAATAACAATAAATCAAATTTCTTTTTTTATATATATTTTATTTAGTATTATTATTTACTAATTTAAAATTAGTATTATTTTGTTTTATATAGTTCATAAATATAAAAGGAGTTTAAAAGATATTAAAATGTTTGAGTATGTTGGTGACACTTGTCATCACTTGTTTGGTTCTATTTCAAAATCGGTGTGTACATGTGTATGTATCTATCTTGCACTCTCCTCGCCATCAACCATCGATCCGCCAAGATCCGATCCAATGATCCGAATGGTGGACCACAACATGTCTCCATGGAGCTTCTACACAAGATCCAAGAATTGTTTTGGGCTTGGGCTCTTGCTATCTACACCTTCCAGTTTAAAGCTCCAATCGTGCCCATTTCTCAACTTTTCTTTTAAAATTATTATTATGCAAGTTTTTTTTACTATTATACAATGATGTATTAAATAATATTTTGGTATATGGTAGTCTTTTATTTGTTGAATTACCAATTAAATAGTTAATTGATTTTTCATCAAGTAAAAGAATATCTATACTAATAATTATTTAAATTCCGATTTGTATTGTGTGTTAATTTATTTTCTTTTATTATCCGCTATTACATTATCCTTTGCATGTTTATTTCACGATCGTACACTCACTCTCAAATTAATATAAAATCAACAACGCCTCTGCTCTCTTATTTTTGGTTACCCACACCAAATTCTCTAAGGGTCTCATGGTTGGGGATGGGCATGGCCATCCTCACGAGGTTAATTAAGGCCCTCGTTGCCTTGATTAATCATAACCCGAAGAATAATTGGTCCATATACCAATCACCATGCACCAGGGTCTCATGGTTAATCAAGTCCATATACTTGGTTAACCATAACCCGAAATATCATTTCTCTCGTCCAACGCCAATTTTCAAAATAGTGTTATGGTACTTAATTAAATTGTTAGAGGTTAACGATTTAATTAAAATGTAAAGTATTTGGGCCATTAGAGGAAACCCAATGACTCGAATACTTTATTCCATACACTTGAACATCTAAAACACTTTCAAATTAAATTAATTAATTGAATTTGTTTTCAAAAATCAATTTTATACAAAACAAAAAATAAATAGTGTTATGGTACTTAATTAAATTGTTAGAGGTTCGCCTAACGATTTAATTAAAATGTAAAGTATTTGGGCCATTAGAGGGTAACCCAATGACTCGAATACTTTATTCCATACACTTAATAAAAGTGAACTTTGTTTCACCTCACTCTTTTCATAATAAAGATTTTGATGAGAGATGATCGGTTGACCTAAATCACCAATCTCGAGTATTGAATCGTTAGAGGATATCCCGACGCTTTGGTACTTGTCATCTACCATTAAAATCAATTCAACCCATTCAAATCCTTTTTCGCATATGCGATTATCAAAAATCAAAACATTTTCTTCTAAAATCAACACAACCAATCCAAGACGTTTTCAACCAGAACTACGGAGTTTTGACTTTCCCATTGCACGAGGGAATACGTAGGCACGCGGTTTCGAAACCGTGTCAAACTCAAAATAATAAAAACAAACCCGCTTAATTCTTTTCTCATTTCTTGATCATTAATTAGAAGATAGCATTTTACTTTAAACACACAAACATATTTTGAACTAAATGGGTCCCATCGAGTACGATGGACGTAAGGGTGCTAATACCTTCCTTGAATCGACTCTTAATCCATCCTTTTGGTCTTGTAGACCGCCTTATCCGATCCTTGTGGGTTTTATCTATATTTCCCGTTCTTTCTAGAACAAATAAAATTAGGTGGCGATTTCATTGTTTTGAAAATTCATTTTAAATGATTTTTTTGAAAATCGAGTTGCTTCAGTTGGCGACTTCAAGGGAATTTTTTTTTTTTTTTTAAATCTTTTGACTAAGCGAGTCAACCCTAGTTTAGTTCTTCGCATGTTTGTGTGTTTGTTTATCGCTTTCTTCTTTATGCTTATCTATTGTTTATTGGCTATTATTCTCCTTGCACTTTATGTATATTATTTTGTTGATATATTATTGTGATGGGAACTCATGGGCATTGTTACATAGATAAGCCCACTACCCAGGCTTCTAGGTCACCTTTTAGGAATAGAGGTTGTAGCCCAGGTCCACCGACTCCATTGTCTTGTTGGCCCGAAGCGAAGACTCCGACTTAGAGTTGGTTGTTTTAAGGAGGTTGTTGGCCCGCGTTAGCGCAGGACATCGATCTTTGGACAAATGGCCTATAACTCTAAGTTTGTTCATGTTGTCCAAACCAAGACCAAAACGCTCAAATGTTGGATTTAGAGCATCCTGTTAAGAGCCGTTTCTTGGGGTATACTTTTACAAATACTATCGCCACGTAGGCCTCTCGCGCGATGATAGTGTTTGTAAAAGGGGATCCGAGACCCCAAGAAACATTTAGCAAAAAAACATAAGATTAGCCTTACCCGGGGAATCGTTGGGTAGACGTCGAAACCATGACCGGCCGATCCTATGAACCAGTTCTATTTAATTTGCAACATGCATTGCATACATTTGCACAAAACCATTTAGCATATAACTTTTATTTTCGTGAACCTTATAGATTTTGTTGGTGCAAGCGTAAAGGAAGAATGAATCCAACTGTGAAGATCGCTCCATGCCTCAAATTCAAAGAACAAGTTGGGAAGCGATAACTCAAAGTGAAAGAATTCACTGTCAAGAGAGCTTATTTTGGGAAAAGATTTGGGAACATCCTAGATCTTTGACTACCAATGTGGACATGGAAGCTTGATTGCTCTAGCAAAGTACTATGATCCTCCTCTCCGATGCTTCACATTCCAAGACTTTCACTTGTTCCTACAATTGAAGAGTTCGAGAGAATCCTTAATTGGCCTTTGAAGGATGACACCCTTTCTCAACATAGGGGAGACCTCGATAAGGCTAAGGTAGTCGCTTTGTTTCTTCCCGTGGGGGTGGCACCTGGATTACGTATAAAGGTATTCGAGGCGTAATTTGGAAGATAAGTTGTTAAGTTTGAGTGTTCAAGACGATTGGCCGACTTTCACTCCATTCTTGCTTTGCTCATCTTTGGGGTGGTTTTGTTCCCAACTAATGAAATTGGTTACTTGAGCCCGTCGCTATTGGCATATTCATGTCGAAGAACCCCGTGCCGCACTATTGGTCGATGTTCTTTACCATCTCCATGAGAGACATCCAAGAAGAGAGGGTGGTTCGTGTTGTTCTCCACCTTTTATGGTTGACATCTCATATCCTCGAGTGGACCGTGGAGAAGATCCCGAGGAACTTATCTTGGTCTCAAAATTGGCTTCACTAATGTGATGGTGTGATGTGGCATTCTCCGTGTTGGATTCGTTGACGTTATCACTCACTGTGGTGGATATTCTAATGTTCCTTTGATTGGGTCTATGGGTTGCATCAATTATAACCCAAGACTTGCAACAAGACAATTGGGGTATCCAATGGAGAATGAACCAAGGCCTGAGCACTTGGAAAGTTTCATTGTACACGAGCTTGGTAAAAAGGACCGCAACGAAGTATTGAAGATTCGAAGAGCTTGGGGTCAGATCCATAGGGAAAGCCGAGAGTTAATCAAGAGGGGCGGAATTGATGGAAGGTCTTATCGCCAGTGGGTGATAGAGAGAGTCCAAGAAATCAAGCTGCCTTACTTTGTGGAGGTACCCTTTGATCATCCCGAACCAGAATCACTCATGTGCCAATAGAGGAGAATATGAGGCTTCGAAATTATCGAAAGATGGAGGAGGAAAGATTGAGCTACAAAGCTCTAATTCTCGATTTTTCTCGAGCTGAAAATTTGGAGGCTAACCTCAAGGAGGTGAAAGAAGAATTAGAGGGAGAAGAATACGTAATGAAAAGGATGAAGAGCTCCGATGAGATGTTCAAAACTCGAGGAGGCAAGGGGCAAGGGACCTCCGTCGACAATTGAAGACCGCCAAGATCAAAGGGCCAGCTTATCTAGATGAAGAAAAGGCCGTTGAAGAAAAGAGAGCATTGAAAGCACGCCTCAAGCAAAGATTTCAAAGTTAGAAGCTTCTAGCACGAACCAATAAAATGCTAGAGAATGAGATAATCGCAAAGAAGAAGTCTCAGACGCTTAGAATTGGAAGCAATCGAATTAGTGAAAAGTTCGAGAGAACATTACGAGGAAGAAAGAAATAGTAAAAGGGATGCTTACGAAAGCCTTAGAGAGCAATGCCAAGGTTGGATTGATGAGATCCAAAAGTCGAATCGTCTGTTAGATGAAAAGGATGAACTAGTGTCCTTTCTAGAAGAATGAATGGGCTTTTCTATTGAAGTACAAAGTGAAATGGTTGACATGTGTAATCGCTTGATTGTTGACGACCTTGAGACTCAGTCGGCCCTAGAAGACCTCAAGACAACCCGATACCTCCCGTGAGTGATTTCCTCTTCCTCCAAGAGGCGGTGAATGTGTTCAAGGCGTAAACTAGAGATTTGAAGCCTCGTCGTGGACAAGATTTCTAGTTTTTAGCCACTTATCTTATTTGAATATTTGAATCTAATTATTATTGTAATGATTTAAATTCCAAGATGAATTTTATTGCTCGTTTGAGCTTGAACAATTGTAGTCACAATTAACAATTTGAGTTTCTATGAGATTTCGTTGAATTGCGCTTTAATCGCTTTTTCCCTAATGTTTATTGTTAACTAACGAGTCTTCAAAGAGTCCCCGAAAATAAAATGTACAAAAACATATCATGGGCATGCATGCATACTCCCATAGCATATCATACATAACAGTATTCGGATCACCATCTTACTCGCTTGGTTTTCTTCTCCACAGACGAGACTACTGTGTTTCATCGCTCATCGTTACCCGAAGAAGTAACTTGAAGAAACCGATGGAGAAGATGGAAGTCGACATGGCCCTAGGGACAAGAATGGATACTCGTATGGGGCAATTGATGGAGATAATTGTAACATGGCTCGCAACAAGAGGAGTTGAGAGCTCCGTTGTGAGGCCTCACGTGGTCACTCAAGAAGTTGCTCATGGAATGCTTTATCCGAAATTAGCTTGAAGTCAACGCCGGTCTTGCGATCTTGCCGGCGAGAATCGATCGCTCAAACAGATCATGCCGCGGTGGTTCCTCCTCCGCCTACCCTACGCCGCCATGACCGTAACCGTGTTGGTGCCTCAACCAGAAGAAGGACTGCTCGATTCCGATTCCTCAAAGATGATGAAGATAACTTTGAAGATTGGTTTTCCAATGTTGAGGAGCCAACCGTCGATAGGAAGATGAAGATGCTCGAGGAGCGATGCAAGCCTTTGAGAATCGTGGATGTTTTGGGTTTCGACATGTCCAACTTGGGATTGGTTCAAGGAGTGAGGATTCCTCCAAAATTTAAAATCCCAGCTTCAAGTACAAGGGCAACTCTTGTCCTAAAACTCACTGAGGTACTACTTTAGGAGGATGTCCGCCTATACGAAGGACGAGAAGCTCTTGATGCATTTTTTCCAAGATAGTTTGACTGATGGACCATTGGATTGGTATATGGGCCTTGATTGCTCCCAGGTGCGAACTTGGAGAGAGTTGGTTGTAGCTTTTGTTCAACACTATGGCTTTAACACCGATATGGCGCCTACGAGGACCCAGTTGCACAACTTAGCTCAGAAGAAAACTGAATCTTTCAAGGAGTACGCGCAAAGGTGGCGCGAGGTAGCTGCTAAAGTTCAACCGCCTATGGTGGAACGAGAGATGGTGGAAATGTTTACCGGCACACTAGATGGGCCGATTATGCCTCTTGCACCGACCAAGCACCGACATGGTGATGTTTGGTGAAAGAGTTGAGATGGGGATCAAGCTAGGAAAGATCCAAGATGTTGGTACTGACAAGAATCAAGTTGGTGGCGCCAAGAAGGCTTTTGGTGGTTACCGAAGAAGAAAGAAGGCGAGTCAAGTGCACGATGAGCGAAGAGGAAAGGAGAAGCGCCAGAATTCAATCGCCAAGTTGTCGAACTATTCCCGCTAGTGTTCCAAAACAAGAGGTTGCTCCGAGACAATACCAGCCTGCACCCATGAAGAAGTTTGACCTTTGCCAATGTCTTATGCAGAGGTATTCGCCCATTTGCAAAGTCTGAATATGATTGAATTGCGCCATCTAAAGATTGACCCTGATAACCCACCGAAGTACTTCAATGCGAATGCCCGCTGTCTCTATCATTCCAATGCTCCGGGGCATTCCATTGAGAATTGCTATGCTTTCAAGTACAAGGTGCAGAATTTACTAGACACTGAGGCAATCAACTTTGGACCTCCTCCCACTCCCAATGTCATTCAACACCCTTTACCTCCTCATGGTGGAAATGCTGTTAATGCAATTTGCGAAGATGGAGGTTTGAACCTGATAATGGATGTTAATGATCTGACCACTCCATTGTGGTGGATAAAGAATCAATTGTTGTTGAAGGGAGATTTCCCTGGTTGTGATGATGGTTGTAAACAATGTTTAATCCAAATGGAAGGTTGTGATAATTTGAGAGACGAGATTCAATCGACATCAAGGACTCTTCGCTTATCCGTAAAGAACTTGATATGAGAATGTTGAAGATGAGGTTGACGTGGTCACTATCCCCGCCACTTCTAGAAGGATTCCTTACAATCCCCCGACTAAGAAACCTCCTGTGATTATCACTTTGCCGGGTCCAGTACCCTACACTAGCGAAAAGGCCATCCCGTGGAATTATGGGTCTGAGTACTACCGTGATGGCAAGAAAGTGAATGTGGAGACTTTTGAAGGAGGAAAGTCTGATGAAAAGAAGATTGGAAGATTTGAGCCTGTAGTGCATGACATTGCGGAAGAAAGTCGGATTACCCGAAGTGGACGAATCTTCTCTCCACCCAATTTAGTTGAGAAAAGTCCTGAAGCTTTGGCCAAGGCTAAAGCAAAAGGGAAAGGGGTTATGATTGGGGGTGAGTCGACACCAAAGATTTCAGAACCTATGTTGAGCCCTGAGTTGACCAAAGATGTTGAAGAACTGATGAGGTATATAAAAAAGAGTGATTACAAGATAATCGACCAGCTCGGCCAGACGCCCGCCAAGATTTCTATCTTAGCTTTGTTGAGGGATTCCGAGCCTCACCGCAATGCTCTTATGCAGCTGTTAGGAACATCCTTCGTTCCCCAAGAGATCTCGGTTAACCAATTTGGAGGCATTGTGAACAGCATTTCGGCAAGTAATGGTCTCGGTTTTACTGACTTTGATTTACCTCCCGAGGAAGGAAGCATAACAAAGCGCCACACGCTTCCGTGGAGATAGCGAGAACTACTTTATCCGTGTGGTAGACACGGATCATCCTCAACGTTCTTCCAAAGTCTACTCTCTTGAAGTTGGACTATGAAGGGTGGTCCGAGACCCTGATCCGATAGTTAAGGCGCTTGATGGGTCAAAAGGTCGGTGTTTGGCGAGGTGGATTTGCTTAAGATAGGCCCCGTGTTTTGATGTAACTTTTTCGTCATGGATATCAATCCTCCCACGTTGCTTGCTTGACGCCTGGATTCATGGGGTGGTGCGTGACATCCACCTTGCACCAAAAGTTCCTAATTAATGGAAAGGTGGTCACCATTTATGGTGAAGAAGATTATGTCGTCATCATCCGAGCAACTTTCGGTATGTTGAAGTTGAAGGAGAGATCCACGAAACTCCATGCCAAGCTTTCGAGGCCGTTCCGATAAGATCCCTTTGCAAAAGGTGAAGTCTCCATGGCATCCTACAAGCGTGCTCAGCTATTGTCAAGTCAGACATCCCAAGGGTGGGGAAGAGTGCTAGAACTTCCTACCCGACGGATAAGAGGGGTTTGGGTTTTGCTCCGGAATGAAGATCTCCGCCTCCACCCCGGGCAAGGGTGTCTCCTCCGTCAAGTTTGTCAAAGGTGGAATCCAGATTGAAGATGTTGATGCCATTGATGGTGAAGCGGATGGTGACTATGATGTGGACAAGTGGATCTACCCAACTGCTCGGGACGTGAGCTTTCAAATTGGCTCGTTGAAGATGTTGCCGTGGTTACTCGCTTTGAAGAGTAATTTTCTTTTATGTCATTCCATAATTCCTACGTTATGCCCAAGGCGTAGTGATCATGTAGGCCACCATGTTTTTAACTTTCAAGTTTATCATTAATGAAGGACGTCCTTTTTTGCATTCAAATTTTTCTCTTTTTGTTTTCTTTTTCTTTACTTTCTTCACTCATTTCTTTTAAAGGTGACAATATCAAATTTTACTTTCTTTTATACAAACCTTTTATCTTTTCTCTTTATTAAAAAAAAAAAACTTAATTAAAAAAAAAAGATAATAATAAAAATAAAATTACCAACAACGCAGATGTGGTCCTTCGACGGACCTGGATTTTGTCGACGATGATTCCGCTGTGGCTCATTATGATTTCGATGAACCGATTTATCAAGTCAAGAGGAAGAAGAGGACCGTGAATTACGAAGAATTATCCGGATGTTGAGGCAAGAAGAAAAGGTCATCCACCGCACCAAGAGGATCTAGAAGTGATTAACTGGGAACCGAGGCTCGAAAGGAGGTCAAGATTGGGGAGATTGAAGATGGAGTTAAGCAAAAGCTTGTCGAAATGCTACATGAGTACGTAGACATCTTTGCTTGGTCTTATGAAGATATGCCCGGTTAGATATCGATATCGTTATGCACTTGCCCTCAAAGAAGGATGCCCACCGGTAAGCGAAGCTTCACACATCCGAAATGTCAAGAAAGATCAAAGAAGAGGTTCATGATGGAAGCAAAGGTTGTTTCTTATGGGTTAAACATTGTGGTGCCAAAGAAAGACGGCAAGGTAAGGATGTGTGTTGATTATAGGGATCCGAGCGAGCTAGCCCTAAGGATGACTTCCTCTCGACATTTTGGTTTGGATGGTTACAACCGTTAAGATGGATGATATGGAGAAAACTACTTTCATTACGCCGTGGGGAACCTTCATACAAAGTGATGCCTTCGGTTTGAAGAACGCAGGGCAACATATCGGCTATGGTCACTCTCTTTCACGATATGATGCATAAAGAGATTGAAGTCTCGTGGATGATATGATTGCCAAGTCCCGCATGTAAGAAGAACACCTGGTTCACTTGTTGAAATTGTTCGAAAGGTTGAGAAAGTTCAGGCTGAGGTTGAACCCAAGTAAGTGCACCTTTGGGGTGAGATCAGGGAAACTCTTAGGCTTTATTGTGAGCGAGAAAGGGATCGAGGTTGACCCTGCAAAGATAAAAGCGATACAAGAAATGCGAGCCAAGGACGAAAAAAGTGCGAGGTTTCTTGGGAAGACCGAATTATATCGCTAGGTTCATTTCTCATCTTACAGCTACCTGTGAACCCATTTTCAAGCTGTTAAGAAAGGATCCAACAACCAGGTGGAACGATGATTGTCAGACGGCATTCGACAGTATAAAGAGGTACCTACAAGAGCCTCCAATTCTCTCACCCCCGGTGGAAGGTAGACCGTTGATTATGTACTTGACCGTGTTGGAGAATTCCATGGGCTGTGTGCTCGGTCAACATGATGAGACAGTAAAAGAGCACGCCATATACTACTTGAGCAAGAAGTTCACGTAATGTGAATCGAGGTATTCATGTTGGAAAAGACTTGTTGTGCACATGGGCAGCAAAGCGGCTCGACAGATATGTTAACTCACACTACTTTCTTGATCTCCAAAATGGACCCGATAAAGTATATCTTTGAGAAGCCACCTCACGGAAGGATAGCCCTGGCAAATGATCCCGACGAATATGATATCCAATACACTACTCGGGCTATCAAAGGTAGTGTGGTGGCGGACTATCTCGCTCAACAACCATTAGATGATGACTATCAGCCGATGAAGTTTGAGTTCCCTGATGAGGACATTATGTATATCAGAGATTGTAACATTCCAGGCCCTGAGGAGGGACCCGAGCCAGGATCGCGGTGGACGATGGCATTCGATGGAGCCTCAAATGCATTGGGAAATGGTGTTGGCGCCGTTATCACTTCTCCAACCGGTTTTCATATTCCATCCACGCTAACTGCTTCGATTGCACCAATAATGTGGCCGAGTAAGCTTGTATTTTGGGATTGAAGCGGCCATCGACCTAAGAATCAAAATCTTGGCAGTATATGGAGATTCCGCTTTGGTAATTAGTCAAATCAATGGAGATTGGGAAACCCGCCACCCGAACTTGATTCCATACCGAGATCATGTCTTGAAGTTGATCCCTTATTTCGACGAGATCACTTTTGATCACATCCCAAGGGAGGAGAACAATTTGGCAGATGCTTTGGCTACTCTGTCATCCATGTTTAAGGTCGATGGGCGAATGATGCCCCTATCACTATAATGAGGTTGGATGAGCTGCGTTCGCTATGAAGTAGAAGGTGAAGCGATGAAAACCTTGGTTCTATGACATCAAAAGGTATCTCGAGACGAAAGAATACCCTGATGATGCTTCCATCGTTGATAAGAAGGCCCGCAAGTACTCGCCAAATTTTTCCTCAATGGCGGTGTGTTGTACAAAAGGAACTATGACTGCTTTTTGCTCGGATGCGTGGATAGACGAAGCAAATAAGATTATAGAAGAAATTCATGAAGGTTCCTTCGGACGATTCTAGTGGACACACCATGGCCAAGAAGATCTTGAGAGCGCTATTATTGGTCCACCATGGAGAACGCTACAACCATGCTAAAACATGTTACAAATGTCAAATCTACCGATAAGATGCATGTGCCTTCTTCATTGAATGTTTTGACTTCTCCATGGCCTTTTGCGATGTGGGGCATTGATATGATTGGAGAAATTAAGCCCACCGCTTCTAATGGACATCGATTCATCCTTGTTGCCATTGACTACTTTACCAAATGGGTTGAGTCAGCATCTTATGCTCGTGTCACTAGACAAGTGGTCACACGCTTCATCAAGCATAATATCATTTGTCGCTATGGGGTTCCCGAGAAGATCATTACTGATAATGGCTCGAATCTCAACAACAAAATGATGAAAGAGTTGTGCGACGATTTTAAGATAAAACATCATAACTCTTCTCCATACCGTCCAAAAATGAATGGTGCTGTGGAGGCGGCAAACAAAAATATCAAGAAGATTGTACAGAAGATGGTTGTCACTTACAAGGATTGGCACGAGATGTTGCCATTTGCCTTGCACGGCTATCGCACTTCAATACGCACGTCAACAGGTGCAACTCCTTTCTCCTTGGTATACGGTATGGAAGTCCTACAAAGTTGAAATCCTTCCTTAAGGATTTTAACAGATGTGCACTCGATGAAGTGAATGGATTCAAAATAGACTTGATCAATTGAATCTCATCGACGAGAAAGATTGATGACTATTTGTCATGGACAACTATACCGAAGCGTTTGAAAAGGGCTTTCGACAAGAAAGTGTGTCTCGGAATTTCCAAGTGGTGACCTTGTCTTGAAAATTTTGCCTCCTAATAGTACCGACACTCGGGCAAGTGGGCTCCAAATTATGAAGGACCGTATGTTGTGAAGAAAGTTTTCTCGAGGAGCTATGTTGCTCGACTATGGATGGAGAGGATTTCCTCACCCGATCAATGCAGATGTAGTCAAAAATACTTGATAAAAAGACACGTTAGGTTGACCGCCTAAGCAAAATAAGGGCATCCCGACAAACCAAAAGGTTCGGGCAAAAGTTAGGATAAATATAAAAGATTGTACACCCGCAAGTCGAAAACACGAAAGGCGGCTTGGGCAAAAAGGGTATCCGGTGGATTGAAAACCGAAAGGCGGTCCAGCAAAATTAGGGATTCAAGGCGACGACTACAACTGCACGACACCGTTTGGGTCACTTTTACAATAACTTGATAATCCAGAGATGGAGGGTCACTAATCGGAGCATTTTCTTGGCTCGATATGAAGGGATGTTGAAGTTGTGAAGAGCATGGCGGATTCGATTCGACAAAATCCATGATTTTATTGTCACCTTTTCTTTTAACTTTGATGTATAGCGATTGCCTCTTTTCGTGATTTGCTTCTTGATGTAAATGCTCATTTACGGCTAATCAATCAATAAAATTACTTTCATCAAACTGTGTTTTCTATCATTTATTTCGCCTTATTTTCATGTATTTTTAACTATTTTGTTTGCAAAACGACGTCCGATATTTTTAATAAACTTCGATATAAAACACGATTAACGGCGTGGCATAATTCTGAAGTTACTCGAATTTCGGTACACCACATTAACGATTGAAACAAAGGATCTCTGAGAAATTATTTGTTATGTCTCCTGCTTTACATTTTCAATTATGCAAGGGCACCATGTGCATGGGCTTCATCAATCGACAAGGTTTCTTTCTCTCCAACAAGAGTTATCTATGGCATATGTGTGCCCTCAAATGTTATCACTCTTTCGTCGCGAAGATCGCAAAGAGCGGCTTACGACAAGATCACATTCAAAAGCTCACTTATGCCAGAAGATGTTGTCGACCCGTCTTATACAAAAGCTCGTAACCCAGAGCTATCGAAATCATGAACTCTACGCAACAAGATCATCATCCCAGATGAATGTTGATCTCCAAGAGTTACCTCCCCAATGATGCTAATCATTGAAAGATGTTACTTCTACTCTGCAATCCCCCTACCAGGGTCCAGACTATCATCTCTTTGATGAAGACCAGATGATTGTATTCAATTCTTGGAGGGTTGATGTTCCCTCGGCAGCTCACAATTGCCTTTATTCCTAGACAAAACATCAAAACATGCATCATTGCATTACATAGCATCCTCAAAAATGCGTAGCATTTCCATTGATATGGAGCATTACGCTAAAAAATAATAATCTCAAACATGCATCTAAGCATAAGCCAGATTAAAGTCATTATCGAGTACCTTTTGCGTCTCCGAAGATCATTCAATAAGAATCCCCAGTGGTATTCCCAATGAGTTCCCTCAAGAAATTCTTCTTGTTGTTGTCATCATTTTGACCACGTGTCGGTCTCTCATTATTGATTCAATTCAATTACCAAGCGTCTTACTTTTTGCAAATTTTTATTCTTGGTATCTTACCGTGTTCGCCTCATCGTTAGAGTGCGAGTAAGAGTTGGTGTCTAACCTTTCTTGCTTCTCAATTGTTTGAGTACCCATACTTGGTGTGTGGTAATTCATATAATTGCCACTCTTGAAGAATTACACCCCGCCTTTGGCCTGAGGAATATTGTATTTCTTGCACATTTGCAACCTTTTAAAGTCCAACATAGTTTGGCAATCCTTGCTAGAGTCCCTTTGTTTGGCCTCTTTCCCGTGAATTGTCTTCGATCGACGATTTTACCATTCCATATATCTTTCCCCCAGTGAGTCTGCTCCAGTCGGTCTCATTCTTGCGTATGTCTAATATCCTTACCTGACATATGCTCCCTATATGTGTTCAATATCCTTACCGAACATGTATATTCGATCCTTATGTGTCCAATATCCTTACCGGGCATGTATATTTCGAAACCTTTGTTAGAGTCGTCTTCGGTCGGTCTCTTTCCAGTGTATGTCTAATATCCTTACCTGACATATACTCCCGTTTGTTCTCATTTTTGATCTGCGAAGCAACTTATTGAAGTATGCTCGTTCCAAAGGTCTATGAGTTCTTACCTTTTCCGATCTGCGAAGCAACTTATTGAAGTATGCTCGTTCCAAAGGTCTGTCTGGTTTCATTTTTGATCTGCGATGCAACTTATTGAAGTATGCGCGTTCCAAAGATCTCCCTGTTCTCATTTCTGATCTGCGATGCAACTTATTGAAGTATGCGCGTTCCAAAGATCTATGAGTTCTTACCTTTCTGATCTGCGAAGCAACTTATTGAAGTATGCTCGTTCCAAAGGTCTGTCTGGTTCCCTTTCTGATCTGCGAAGCAACTTATTGAAGTATGCACGTTCCAAAGATCTACCTGTTCTCATTTTTTCGATCTGCGATGCAACTTATTGAAGTATGCGCGTTCCAAAGGTCTATGAGTTCTTACCTTTTTGATCTGCGATGCAACTTATTGAAGTATGCACGTTCCAAAGATCTACCTGTTCTCATTTTTGATCTGCGATGCAACTTATTCAAGTATGCTCGTTTCAAAGATCTATCAATTTTCATTTCTAATCTGCGAATTCGCTTATTCAAGCGCATTCGTTTCTCAATGTACCGAAACTGTCAAAAAAAAAAATAAAAAAATAAAAAAAAATATAGAAAAATAAAAATTATCAAAAAAAATTGATTGAAAATCCGAAAAAACATAAACATTTATACTTGTTCTTCGGAGCGCAAATTTTTGGGTTCTTTGAGTATTTAATCTTCTTCTACCTTGAAAGTTCAAAAGGCTAGCGCCAATTTCACTTTCAGGTTTAAGACGATTAAATAGGGGCAACTGTTGCACCCCAAAATTTGCCCTCCTATATCGATCTTATCTGGTTTAGGCTTTGCATTTATCATGACACTCACATGCATTCATATCACTGGTTCTGTGGTTACGGATTGGAGTTGATTCCCAAAGATTTCTCTCTCGAGTAGAAAAGGCGTGGTGTTTTCGACCAATCTGGGATATTTGAAAATGATGAGGTTTAATATTAAATCTTAGCCGTTCATATCTATCGGTTTTCGGGGCTTGGTGTTCGTTTTTTGGATTGAATGGTCTGTTCTTGATTGGAGCTACAGAAGTCTGGATATCTTGAATGTCATTGCCTCCTGATTCAGGAGATCAATTCACCGCGAGTTTGGGTTTTGCTGTTGTTTCGAGTTCTTGGTTCAGGATGTAAGAAGGTGGCTTATGTTTATCCGATTGTTGATCAACGATTCAAGTTCTAGCGCATTTGGCTTGCTCGTCGACTTTGTTCGTTCTTGGCAATAGTGGGTGTATGTGAAGATATTCATCCAGAGGATTTGTTTACAAGATTTGACGAAAGCCGCATGTTGAGATCTTTTCTGTCACGTTCTTCGCTCACAAGATTCGTGGCATTCTATGAAGACTAGAAGTTTCCTTTTGATTTCATTTGGTTACGGATCTTACTCCACTCTGAATATGGTTCGATTTAGAAACGTGGTGATAATTCCATTAATTTCGAGTGGAATCTATCGCTCAATTCTTAAAAGAATCATGAAAACGACAAGTTGACTGAGGTTTTTGATCAAGAATTTCATTTTGAAACTTGGAGTTTCAATTCTTGTCTCAAGAAGCAAGAGGCTCCGAATTTCTACAAGAACGGATAAAAATGGAAACTTCGTGGCCGGAAAATTCAAATGGGATTAATTTAATTTCGAGGTAACTTGGATTCCGGGATTTTTGATCACAAATTCAAGGCTTTCGTAAAGTGCATTATTGAGTGCGAAGGAGGATTTAGAAGTTGAATACATATTCAAATTCCATTCATAAGTTCTTTTAAGACCTCATTCTTTCCTTAGAACATAAATCAAGATCATACATGGCATTTTTTCTCAAGAATATAAAGTGCAACAATCACGTTACTACGCGTTTGATTCATGAATACGGATTGGAATTGTGGTTTGATTTGGATTTAGGCGCATATTTTAAATTAACATTTCGACTTAGTTTCGTTCTAACCAAAGTAATTTTGGTTCATGACAAATTTGTTGGAATGTTTGGTTCGGCATGAATTTTTAACTTCCATGTACAATTGCTACAATGTTTGAAAATCACATTGGTAGTATTTAAAGATCTAAAGCTAAAGGCTCTTGTTGATACATAGTTCTCAAATTTTGCATTTATGAAGAATTCAAGAGTTTTCACATTTCTCCAAAGCTTTATTGTACAAGAATACAAGAACAAACTAAATCTAGATACATATGCTACAATTCATCCTATCTTGAAATACAAGCTACAAAGTTTCTACAATGCAAGTATTTTCTAAAAAAACGATATGTGGATTTTTCAAACGGTAAGTCTTCATGATTGTGTTATTGACTTCATCTTCAAGCTTTCCCATCGATTCCTCCAAGCTTGCCTTTATCCATGTTTGATTGTTGTGCCAAGGCTTCACTAGGGTTCGTCCTCGCCACTTTGCTTTCATCAATCCATTGCTCATGTTCATGTAACAAAACAAAGAAATGTGGTTAGCAATTTAAAGCGGCAGCAATAATAATACAAGAGGATACGATTTTTTCAAATCATCATTAGGGTTTTCTTTCGAATCAGGTTGTGCAAAGGTTTCGATCATTCAAAACCGAGGCCTCATAGCAAATCATCGGCCATAAACTCGCTTATTGCAAATCCACAAGGTGTACCCTTGGTTCAAGAGGTGTGGAAAGAAGATGAGGAAGCGGTTTTGAAAAGCAATTTTGGCATGACAAGATCTTGGATTTATGCAGGGCAGCAAGTGTACACACCGTTTCGGGCAAGATTTACCATAAACAATATTACTAACAGCCAACATATCAGAAAGTATAGCATCAAACAGCCAAATATCAGAATTGATAACAATTAAACAGCATCAAAACAGCCAGAAAAGTCAGAAATCAGGAGCCCAAAACAAATACCAAAAGCCCATTTCGTTTTTCCCAGACAGCCTTTGTTTTTCAAAACATTTTTCAGAGTAAGAAAAACCCTAACTCAGACACTATAAAGGCATTCAAAGCACAAGAACCAAAAAAAAAACACTGTTCAAAAACCCTAGCCGCATACTAACATTGCCAAGCCAAAACCCAGAATCCCAAACAGCATACGAATACCAACAAGCAAACCCAGAATACTAACACTGTCAAGCCAAAAAACCCAGGACAGCATCTACCTAGCTTCATCATCATCATTTTCCGGAAAGACGACCCTTCAGAAAGTTATAACGAGGCGACGGAAACAAGATATAAGGTACAGAAGGATCTCACCGGGGTTGCGGCCACAGGCCGCCGTCCACCGCCATTCCGACTACTGTTTCATCACATAGCCTCTTTCCTTTGTCAGCATCGATTTCGCCCAACTAGGATTTAGGGTTCAGTTTTTCCCCCTTCCCATTTTTGAAACCTGTAAAACACAAACAGCAAAAATCTGTTTTCAGAAATTACCACATGCATAGAGTGAATCGAACGAGAGAGATGAGCAAACAGAAGGCCGCGATTAACGGTGACGGTGAGGAGATCGCAGTGAGATCGCGAGCCGCCATAGGCGACGGCGAGTTCGAGAACGAAGAGAGATCGAGAGGATTTGTGAGCGACGTCGAGAAACATCGTGAGATCGCGAGAGATCGTGAGGAAGCGAGATGAGAGATCGCGTGAGAGAGAGAGAGCGAACTTTCTGAGAGATCGTGAGAGAGATGTTTAGGTTACTGGGTCGATGAAGATGAGGGTGAGTTGCATCGTGTCTCCTCTGTTTCAATTTTAGTTTTGTTTTGTTTTACATTTTAATTTTAGGAGTATTAATTTAAGTGTTAAGTTAGAATATATAATAAGGTTAGTAATTAGGAATTAGTTTTTTTATATATACATATTATTTAACTAATAAAAAAAAAGAGAAAAAATATAATATAGGATAATATAACAATGATGAACTAATTTACTTTTATTATTTTATTTAGTATTATTATTCATTTAGTTAGATTTAGTATTACTTTGTCTTATAATTTTAGTTTATAAAAATATAATATAGGATAATATAATAACAATAAATCAAATTTCTTTTTTTATATATATTTTATTTAGTATTATTATTTACTAATTTAAAATTAGTATTATTTTGTTTTATATAGTTCATAAATATAAAAGGAGTTTAAAAGATATTAAAATGTTTGAGTATGTTGGTGACACTTGTCATCACTTGTTTGGTTCTATTTCAAAATCGGTGTGTACATGTGTGTATCTATCTTGCACTCTCCCGCCATCAACCATCGATCGCCAAGATCCGGATCCAATGATCCGAATGGTGGACCACAACATGTCTCCATGGAGCTTCTACACAAGATCCAAGACATTGTTTTGGGCTTGGGCTCGATTGCTATCTACACCTTCCAGTTTAAAGCTCCAATCGGGCCCATTTCTCAACTTTTCTTTTAAAATTATTATTATGCAAGTTTTTTACTATTATACAATGATGTATTAAATAATATTTTGGTATATGGTAGTCTTTTATTTGTTGAATTACCAATTAAATAGTTAATTGATTTTCATCAAGTAAAAGAATATCTATACTAATAATTATTTAAATTCGATTTGTATTGTGTGTTAATTTATTTTCTTTTATTATCCGCTATTACATTATCCGCTGCATGTTTATTTCACGATCGTACACTCACTCTCAAATTAATATAAAATCAACAACGCCTCGCTCTCTTATTTTGGTTACCCACACCAAATTCTCTAAGGGTCTCATGGTTGGGGATGGGCATGGCCATCCTCACGAGGTTAATTAAGGCCCTCGTTGCCTTGATTAATCATAACTCAAGAATAATTGGTCCATATACCAATCACCATGCACGGGTCTCATGGTTAATCAAGTCCATATACTTGGTTAACCATAACCAAATATCATTTCTCGTCCAACGCCGCAATTTTCAAAATAGTGTTATGGTACTTAATTAAATTGTTAGAGGTTCGCCAACGATTTAATTAAAATGTAAAGTATTTGGGCCATTAGAGGAAACCCAATGACTCGAATACTTTATTCCATACACTTGAACATCTAAAACACTTTCAAATTAAATTAATTAATTGAATTTGTTTTCAAAAATCAATTTTTATACAAAAACAAAAAAAAATAAATAGTGTTATGGTACTTAATTAAATTGTTAGAGGTTCGCCCAACGATTTAATTAAAAATGTAAAGTATTTGGGCCATTAGAGGGTAACCCAATGACTCGAATACTTTATTCCATACACTTAATAAAAGTGAACTTTGTTTCACCTCACTCTTTTCATAATAAAGATTTTGGATGAGAGATGATCGGTTGACCTAAATCACCAATCTCGAGTATTGAATCGTTAGAGGATATCCCGACGTTTTGGTACTTGTCATCTACCATTAAAATCAATTCAACCCATTCAAATCCTTTTTCGCTCATATGCGATTATCAAAAATCAAAAACATTTTCTTCTAAAATCAACACAACCAATCCAAGACGTTTTCAACCAGAACTACGGAGTTTTGACTTTCCCATTGCACGAGGGAATACGTAGGCACGCGGTTTCGAAACCGTGTCAAACTCAAAATAATAAAAAACAAACCCCGTTTAATTCTTTTCTCATTTCTTGATCATTAATTAGAAGATAGCATTTTTACTTTAAACACACAAACATATTTTGAACTAAATGGGTCCCATCGAGTACGATGGACGTAAGGGGTGCTAATACCTTCCCCTTGCGTAACCGACTCCCGAATCCATCCTTTTTGGTCTTGTAGACCGCCTTATCCGATCCTTGTGGGTTTTATCTATATTTCCCCGTTCTTTCTAGAACAAATAAAATTAGGTGGCGATTTCATTGTTTTGAAAATTCATTTTAAATGATTTTTTGAAAATCGAGTTGCTTCACTGGTGATGACCATCTCATTCCATCATCCCGAGAATCTTTGGGAGATGGAAGTATATTTACTCAAGAGGATTGCTTTGGAGAGGGTGAATAAGAGTGCTCGGGTGTAAAGAGATTGTAAATCGATTAAGGAGGCGGGGATGAAAACAGTGGAGAAACTCTCAAATGTTATGAAACTTTGGTAAGAGAGTTTATTGTCAATCTCTCAAATGGTGTGGAGATAGGAATTCGATGATTACCGATGTTAATGTGAGGGAGAAAAATCAAGTTTTCTTCAAATGTGATCAATAGATTCCTAGGTAGAATCTAACACTCGGCCAGTGGAGGAAATCGACAACAAGATTTGTCAAACCATCAACGCCAAACAAGTCGACAATGGCCTCTAAAGGAAAACTCTCACCAGAAATTGAGTGTCAAATTTGCCATCTGCATAAGATTGGTCTTTGGTCCCAACCAATCACAAATCCACTATTTCTAATGGATTGGGAAGATTCATTTATGCAGAGAACTCAAGCTTCCTTTGACTATGGCTCCTACATATTTGATCGACACTCAAGCATGCTATGACTATGCCATCAAAGGTCCAATAGCCTTTCCTCCTGCTTGTGGAATTATACTTGATCAAGATCCGACATTCTTGGTGAGATTGATGCAAGAGAGCTCCCTCTTGGATTCCACTACAAATTGTTCCAAGGAAAGCATGTCCTGACATTGTCATGACATCTCGAGACATCTGTCAAAGAAAATTCTCGAAGACCAATGTCATTCTTTGTGCTAAAAGCAACTTGCAAGGAGCTTGAAGCAAGAAAGCAAAGTCGGAAGAGCTTATCTTACAACCGAGCAAGACATGAAGTTGAGGATGAAGAAAAAGCTAATAATGATGTTGTTGGTGATGAGATGATGATATTCGATGGTGGTCTTTGAAGAAGGATCTGAAGAAGCTTCCTTCCACAGTGCTTCTTCAGGAGAAGAGAGCACCTGAGCTGTTGCTGCTGTGATTCCATGTCCCTGTTGCTATTTTGTTTCTTGTATTTTTCCAATTTTGTTTGGATGTGTGTAATCCTTTATTGACAGATGTGTAATGCCTGAACAATGATGTATCCCTGTTATACTTGCTGGTATATTTCTCTTGTTGTTGACACTTTTAAACAGTTTTGGGGAGCTTGAAGTGTTTTGCCTTTGGCCCTTTATGGCTAAAAAGGGGGAGAAGAAATACTGTGGGAAGTATTAATGTTTGGGAAATTGTATGGGGGAATTGTATGGCCTGTTTGTTTGTGGGAAATTGTGGGACTTTTGTATGGGTAGAATTTATCTTCTCTTAGTTCTAGTCACTTGAAGCTTAGGAAATCTTAGAACTAGGTTGTTAGTCTTCTGCTGCATTTGTACTCTGATAGGTCAAGTAGTTTTAGCCAAAAATGTGCCAAAGGGGGAGTTTGTTAGTGTTTTAAGTTGGCATCAGTTTTGGTAAAACTAGGCTTTAGAAATGTCTTGATAGATGTCATGACATTCGAGAGATTGAAGATAAATCCTCTTGGACAAGGATGGTAAAAGTACAAGCAGAAGCTAAAGTCAGGGAAATTAATCGATGTCATAACGGATGTTATGACATTCGATGTGACATTCTCTGAGAATCGCTTTTCTGAGATTTTTCGAAGTTTGTTGAGCATTTTATTTATGTTTTCTATTATTAGAAAGCATGCTCACGTGGCTGCTAGGTTAATCTTAATTAAACCTAAATTGGTTGTTGAACAAACCATGTTTTTAGGAGAGAATTAAGTAAACCCTAGCTATCTTTATGGAAGCCCAAAAAAGATTCGGGCGCTTCTATATAAAGAATTCAACCCTTACTCTACACGCCTCTGGATTCCATTGAAGACATTGAAGGCTTTTGTTTGTGTCTTGTTAAAGGTTTTAACAGTTGGTCTTTGTAATTCTAGTTTCTCTTGTGATCCAAGCAACTATCAATTGATAAGTGCATTGGACTAAGATTTGTTGTAAGGGTAGTTTATCACTCAAAGCTTTAAAGCACGAGTGTTTGTCTCTTGATTAAAGCTTTGAAGCAAGATCAAGATATTTTATTGAAGTGTGTCTTCACAATTCAATTAAACAATAGGTTGATATCAACTGCGGGGTTTGAGGGGAGTGAGTAGGAACTCATATCTAAGTAGGACTTAGGTAAAAGGGTCATTGGGTAGTGATTAAGTGAGAAGGGTCAACAGTGTGTTGGTAGAGTCTTTGAATTGATACTACTAATAGTGAACTTTATCCCTGGCTTGGTAGCCTCCAGACGTAGGTTTGTTAGAACCGAACTGGGTGAACAACTTATTGTGTTATTTACTGCTTTCTATATTTATTGTGTGAATTGTTAAAGCAGTGTCAGATACTGTGTCATAACATTCTCTGTGACATTAAGTATCTGCTGCCAGGAATTTCAGTGATCAAACGCAAAACAAACAAGTCAATGCTTCCACCATGTTACAGAACTAGGGACTCTGTTGGGGAAATTAAACAGAGGTTACCTTAGGGTCTAGATCACTTAAATTGTTTGACTTGTATGCTTTAATTTTAAGGGTTGCTTGGGATTATACTTATGGGGGATCCTACACCCGGATCCAGGTTTCCTTAGGTAAGTAGCAATAAATCGTCACGACCGTTAGCCGTATACCGAAACAGACAAAATGATGGCTATGTTAGTGCGACACTTTGGATGTCCTGATGCTCCTCATGTTCAGTTGAGGAAAGTATTTGGCGTCTGAGTGGTGTCATCACCACTAACTCAACTCTTAGAACCCTAATTGACCCATCTTGGCCATTATAAGGTAGTGAGATGGCCGAGTTTGGTGCAGACTGAGGTTGGTTGTTACTCGCTGCTACGCTCATTAAGATTCGACTTTCGGGATGTTTCGGTCGACCACTTGGTAGTCATATTGAAATAAAGCCTACGAGAAAGATCAATGATATGAGATTGCTAGAACCCGGTTACTATTATAGGATAGGTTGAACCCACTCAAACTTTGGTAGGGTAGACACCTATACCTTATGCAAGCCTTAAACCTAGGGCTTTTGCGTGAATTGCTTGTGCTTGTTACTTGTTCTAAACATGACATCATGACATCATAACAATATCATATCATTTCTAACCATTTCACGGACCTAGGGATTTATCTTTGCTCTATTTTGTATGAATTATGGCTTCCAGGAAGACTATCCGAATCAACTTCGTGGGTATACCGTCTCAACTCAAAGAATTGGTTTCAGAAGTTCCCGACCATGCTCAGTTTATCAAAAGGCATGGTTATCTTCTTGAGTTGGTTATCTCCGGTTTGAAGAAGATATGATCCACATCGTATTCTAGTTCTTCGATCCAAAACATCATTGCTTTACATTCCCAAATTATCAGTTGGTGCCTACATTGGAAGAGTTCTCTAAGCTACTTGGGATACATGTCCTTGATCAGATACCACTCACCAGTCAGAAAAAGCTCCGAAATACGAAGATATCGCATCAACGTTACATCTAAAGCGATCAGACATTGAAGCTAATTGGGAAACAAGAAGCTGAGTTAAGGGTTTGCTCGCTAATCTACGGCTTGGTTTTATTCCCTAATCCAGATCAGGTCATAGATGTGAACACCATCAAGATATTCCTCACTCGTAATCCTGTGCCTACCTTACTTGGGGACATCCTCCATTCTCTCCACACTCGTACTATCAAAAGACAAGGAACTCTCATGTGTTGCATACCATTACTTTCCAGGTGGTTTATGTCGCACCTTCCTCAATCAGTAATAAAGAACGAACAAAGATTGAAGTGGTCTCAAAGGCTGATGTCACTCTATCATTCAGATATCCGTTGGTGTCTTTTTTCTCAAAAGGACTTCACTTTCATTGAGCGTTGTGGGGAATTCCCCAACGTACCGCTCCTTGGCATAAGGGAAGGTATCACTTGCAACCCTTCTCTATCTCTACGTCGGTTTGGTTATGCTCGAAGAGATGGTCCTTATGATATGCGTCTCCAAGACATTGTGTTTGACTACAACAATGATCTCCAGAACTACCGGCGAAGATTTGTACACGCTTGGGGCATGGTAAAGAAAACTGATACCAAGACTTTGGGACACAAAAATTCCATTCCTTGGGAACCTTACCTCAAATGGGTGCGAGCCCGAGCTCAAAACCTCATGATGCCGTTTACAGCTGTTCTACCAGTGCTTATGGAACCTGTTGCTATAGGTGACAAACCCTATACCATTCTCCATCCAGACACGCCTACTGATTTCAAAGACTTGAAGAGATCCTGGATTTAGCTTAAAGAAGAAAGGGATATGTTCGAAACTCAGTGCTATGCAAGCGAGAAAAAGGTATTAGATCTGACAAAGCTACTTCACGAGGAGCGAAAAATGAACACCTACTTCAACATAAAGAGGTAGCGCCCATGGGAGACCTAAAAGCTTTAGGAGTTTCTTTTTATTAAAAAAAATTTCCCTTGTACTTAATAAAGAGAAACTAATAAAAGTTTGTTCGTCTTTGTTTAACAAATTTAAATTCCTAAAGGTCCTTGAAAACATTGCATTGCATAACATCGCATATCATAGCATAACATCTCATAACAGGTACATCGAAGACTGGTTTTCTTATTCTCTCGCTATTAATTTCAGCAGAAATGACTCTTGAACAAACTGTCAAAGATCTCCAGGCTCAGAATGGTCAATTCCAAGAGATGTTCACCAGCTTGGTCCAAGGCCAGAAGGACCTGAAGAAGCTCATCACCAAAAAGAATAAGACCATCGGTATCCTCAACATGGGAAGAAATCACAAGGGTGCAACTAGGGTGGTCATCCAGTTCGAAATCTCAAACAAGAGCGGTGAAACTGAGGGAAGTATCAAGAACAGTGAAGGAAGCCATCATGGGTCTGAAAACGAAGATGAAGACTATGTGAACGAGCAGTATCCTCCTGACAACGACAAGTACAAGCAACTTGAAGATCGTCTGAATGCTGTGGAAAATTTGAAAATATCCTGGATAAACTTTGATGATCTGAGACTTCTTCCTGGTGTGGTAATTCCCCACAAATTCAAGGTTCCTACCTTTGCAAAGTATGATGGAACCTCTTGTCCGAAGCTGCATTTGAAGTCCTATGTTCAGAAGATCCATCCTCACACTGAAGGCAGGAAATTATGGACCCATTTCTTTCAAGAGAGTTTATCCGAAACTCAGTTGGAGTGGTATTATCAACTAGAGAGTACCCACATTCATACCTGGAATGACTTAGCAGATGCTTTCTACAAGCAGTACCAATACAATGCTGAATTGGCACCTACCTGCATGCAACTATAGAACATGTCTATGGGTCGTGACGAGAAGTTCAAGGAATATGATCAGAAATGGAGAGATTTAGCAGGCAGAGTTCAACCACCCTTGTCCAATAGAGAGTTGGTTGTTATGTTTATGGGAACATTGACAGGCCCATTCTTCAATCACCTGATTGGAGACTATTCAGCTGGATTCACCGAGTTGATATTGACAGGCGAACGTATCGAAGCGGGAATCAAGAGCGGGAAAATACAGGTAGAGTCATCTTCAAACACTGCGAAGAGATGTTTTGGTGGCAAGAAAGAAGCCAATGTTATGTATGGCCAGAAGAGCTGTGACAAAGCTGATCGTACTAAATTTGTGCGGGCAGTTGTGATCTCCAATTCTACACCAGCACAACCTCAACGAGACAACGCGTGTAACCAAAACGCGCCACGAAGATAGTTTACGAAGATCAACATGCCATTGTCGCAAGCATTGCAACACATGTTGAAAGCGGAGCTGATTACTTTGAGAGATCCTCCTAAGCACGTCAATACTTCTTCTCCAAAATACAATCCTAATGCGAGGTATGCATACCACTCCAACAGCCCAGGGCACGACACCAACAACTGTTGGACTCCGAAGAATAAGATTCAAGACATGATTGAAGCCAGAGAAGGCAATATGTAAGGATACCTTAGAAAATCGAAGGGGCGATCATCACTTATTTGTAGGCAACAATAGAGGGACAAGATCATATATTTGTAGGCAACATCGAGGGTCATCGAGGGACTATGATCCTTATGATGATTTTTTGAATCGAGGGACTTTTGCTAATGGTACCCCTACGTTCGAGGGACATGACCATTTATATCTGAAGGCAACAAGAGAGATTACCCTAGAGGTGCAAGTGTGCAATAATGTGTTGTTTTCAGATATTTATCTTGATTCAGGTTATTCTAAGCTTGATTTTAGTCTTGCCATGTGATGGGTAAATTCCACAAGTGCACAGAAATATCGAAGTAATATAAAAGATTGTCGAACCATAGATACCAATGTGAACCTACTGTAGCCTATTGTTACTTTGTAAAGTTAAGGCTAATGAATAATTAGATTTTAGGGGAAACTAAGAACTAAAACTGAAATAAATGAACTTTGCAAACAATATTGAATCGAGGTCGGGATATGATTTCCGTGTTCCTGAAGGAGTTATAGAAAATGGGTACTAATTTCGACAATAACTTAGTTCCGTAGAATATACCAACTTAAAGACTCCGCCTCACGCTCTCGCGGTATTAACTAAAGTCATACTTCCTAATCCCAACATTTTTCTCTTGCTCCCCCGATAACTAAAAAATATATTTTGTAAGCCAATAATATCATAACCGCATCTAAAGTGCTCTCCCTGTATTAAGGTTTGTTGCCTAATTTCCACTATCCGGTTCGATCCCCACGCTCTCGCAATGCCGACTCTAACCTTTATTGATATCTCACTCTCGTGAAAAAATTGCGTTAAATAACCTCTCACTCTCGTTACAAGGCTATTTAAATTTGACTTGGAAATTAAAACCAAAACAGAATACTAATCATAAATTCGCACCTATTATTTTCTACCGAGTCCGTCGGTAACAACAGTCCTCATACACCAGACTATAAACTATTTAGCTAAACATGGAATCAAATATAAACAAACTAAACATAACGATCATACTTAAGAATATCATGGAACCTAAATTAAAAATAATGAAATAATGCAAATAAGAAATGCGATAAAGAGAAACCTGTAAGAGCAGAAATAAACGAAACTGAAATTAACTTTTGAAATAAACTTCGCGTGCATCAACAGAAACTAAATTTAGAATATGCCAGCGTGCTTGATAAATCAGATACATAATTTAGGTAAAAGAAAACAACACCTAAAACTAATGGTGTGGTAGTTCCTCGATGTGAGAAACTACCACTTTGACAAACATAGTTTTCTGCCTAAAACATAACTATGAATAATGCTCTTGCAAAAATAGTAAAAAAAAAGGAAAAGCGAAGCGTGTGAAAAGTGAGGTTTAAAGACCTATTTATAGAGTTGAGGCTATTCTGGTCGTTAGGGATTGCGTGGCTAGGGTGTAATGGTCGTTACCCCTTGCTTGTTGAGGGAATCTCGTCCTGTAATGCGTAACGACCGTTACAATTTGGCTTAAGGGGGGTGTGACGAACGTCACACTTTGCTGGGATGGGCTTGCGCGTTGGTCCATTACTTTTCTTCAATTCTTCACTTCTTCTTTTGCTATCACACCCAATGCTTATTTATTTTACTCTTTTTGTGGATTTTAAGCTCGATTCTTCTCTGTTTCTGCGACTTACTTCATACATGCCTTGTAAGTAGTAAAAACCTGAAAACATAGAAAATACCGGCATAATACGAATAAAGAGCAACATAATTAAGATAAAATAAAGATATAATCTATGTAAATCAATCCAAATATGTGATGCATTTTTGTGCTATCAAATACCCGCACACTTAAACGATTGCTTGTTCTCAAACAATCTACCAACATAGTAAAATAAATGATTAAGCATTATTTTTGAAACAAAGGCATGACACGACTCCTAGTCATAAGTGGATGCTAGGCTAATGTTAGATCGATAGGTACTGAACGTCAACACCAAGGATACCGTGATGACACGAAATCACAATACGCGATCAAAAACTCCTACCCTATGCAAACCAGTCCGAATCATTCTATTATAACTCAACCTATTTCTTTTGCTTTATTTCACCCACTTTCATTCGAGCGCAATCACATTAAGCCCTTTATCCTTGCACGCACATAGTAGAGTAGCCGGTTAGTGATTTTGGTCATTTAAGCACGGGGTTCTAGTATATAAGTTGGTAACTTCTTTATTTACCCAATTGCAAGTTGCGGGGGATCGAATCGTAGTCCTCCCTACAAAGTTCAGCACCAGACACTTCTGAACCAACTTACAACGGGTTGTTATAACATATTTTTGTAGGTTCCACAACCATTGGATTAAGCGACCGGGTGAGGGTCACCTAACTTAATTAGAGTATTCCCTGTTTTCAATTTATTAAGGCATGATATTTTTGAATTTTTACAAACATTCACTTATATTAATCGTCTCTCTACGTAGTTTGTGATTAAGACAATGTCGACTGCTGATATAAAATACTCGGGGTTAATTTAAAATCAAAATTAAGGTTTCAGCATAATAGGTACACAAATTAGTTCACATACTTAGGGGGTTTAGGGTGTGAAAATTGTATCGATTTTGTCGAAGCTTTCCCAAGTTTCTCTAAGACAACCTAAAGTGTCAACCTATATACTTTCAAAGTGTGTGCGTCATGTATGTAAAAGAAATTTTTTGTTGGAGGTTAAAAATTTAAAATTTCGGGGAAATTCAATAGCAATTGAAAATCACGTATAGAGACTCGACAACACATGCAATGACTCAAAAAAATACTTAAAACAGACAAATTCCTTAAAACATCAAATAAACTAGAAAGTAATAAATCAAACTAAAAAGCGATAAATGAAAATGGTAAAGTCCCTCCACCATACTTAAACCATACATTGTTCTCAATGTTTTGATGAAAGGTGGAAAGAGGAAAAATAGAACATGAATGAAAGGTATTGCGTGCTACAACGACTAATTTTTGCTCTGATCCTTCCCTTGTTGATCATGTCTTTGTTGACCACTTATACTTTGTACTAGGAGATATCTAAATTTTCTAAAACTTCTCTTTCCTGAAGTCGCTCATTATATTGCTCATTTTCGGAGGAGGTGCCTGCAAAAGTGTGAAAAATACAGTGTGGTGTGTGTGCAGGTGGAACATGACCATGCAAATGATGAGGAGGTAAGTCACAGATGGGAGAAACATGTCTTTTCCTATCATACTCATCAACAGTGTCACCACCAGCAGCAACATTCGTAGGAATGTACGTGGGCACCGGCTCATTTTCAAGATGATCGTCTATAGATGTTTCGCCTAGATATTGTCGAGACGTGACAAGCGATCCGTATCTTTATTTTTTGCAAGTTCAAACAATTAAAGGAAAACATTAAATTGAAAACTCGTGGGTTTCCTCCTATGCAGTGCTTTGGTTAATATCAATAGCTCGACGGCTCAGGAGTGAAAGCACTCATGATGGTTCTCTCGAGAATGAATGCTCGATCGAACTTTTAATAATCTTCGGTTTCCATGGCCACTTATCGAGCCATTCCCATATCCCTCACATTTTCTTTTCTTTCTTATGTGGGGTAGTTCATTCTTTTGAACTTGTGGTGGTGGTTCAGGATCTATCCGAAGTATCAAGTTTTCAAGTTTACACTTAGTTATTTCATCCACCATATCAAATGTTAAACTTCCCTTGTTAATGCTAATGGTTTTCCTAGTTTCATGGTCCTTAAATATTTTCTTTTTATGCAGGACCTCAGACGAAAGTGCATTTGTGTGGATATTTTTCAATATCTCCACATGCTGATTGGAATCACAAAACTTTGCGAGAAAGAAATCAGTGGGGTATAGGGAGAAGGAACAACAATAGGTGCTTCCTTCTCTACCTCTTCTACAACCTCCCTTTCGGATGATGTTGGTGGATTTTTCTCAATCTCCAATCTTTTCTTACCAGAACTCTCCTCAACCTCATTATTACTCTCTTCAATCTGGTTATCATTCTCCTTAGAATTTTCAGTTTGTTTTTCGCTATTGGTTATTACAACATACACATTTTGCTTAGGGGAAGGTCCTAGAGGTGTTTGTGAAAGCATAGAGATTTGGGACTCTAATTCCTCATTGTGAGTCACTAGAGACTCAACCACATTGTTCAGGTGCCTAAGAGTTTCATTATTGTCGAGACTTTTTTTTTCTTACCTCCTCATTGTGGATAGTTTGTGTCTCTACAAAGTGCTCCATAGTAGATTCTAGCCTAGAGTGAGTTAACGTCGCATCGAAATCCTTCATTTATGTTTCGAGGTTGAAATTATAGGATTCTTGCAGTTCCTCAAAGTGAGTTAGCATCGCATTTTATGTCTCCACAAAGCGCTCCATCTTCATTGTTTCTAGTCTAGAACCAGTTAGTGTCGCTTTCATGTCCTCCATTAATGTGTTGAGAGTGGAATTCTGCTAACCTTGCAACTCATTAAAATATTGAGCGTGTTGATTGTAGAGGAAATTTGGTTGAGAATAAGTTAGTGTCGCATTGTAATCCTCCAATGTTGTTTCGAGATCAGATCTTTGGTATTCTTGCGACTCCTTAAAATGATGAGATTGATAGTTGTAGAGGTGATTTGGGTGAGAGTGAGTTGGTGATGCATTGAAATTCTCCATAAGTATTTTGAGGTCAGATTTATGGGATTCTCGGTAATCCTCAAAATACTAGGGTTGGGAGTTGTAGAAAAAGTTTGGTTGATAAATAATTTTAGAAATAAGAATGCCTTAGTCTATAGGGTGTAATAAAAAATTAACAATATTGACTGTTGGTCCCCGACAATGGAGCCAAAAACTTGATGGGTAATTTCTGCAAGTGCACAGAAATATCGAAGTAATATAAAAGATTTTCGAACCACAGAGACCAATGTCAACCTACTTTAACTTATCGTTACTTTGTAAATCTAAGGCTAATGAATAATTGGATTTTGGGGGAAACTAAGAACTAAAACTGAAATAAATGAACTTTGCAAACAATACTGAATCGAGTCCAGGGTATGATTTCCGCATTCCTGAAGAACTTATAAAAAAAGGGGTACTAATTTTGACTATAACTTAGTTCCGTAGAATATACCAACCTCAAGACTCTGCCTCACGCTCTCGCGGTATTAACTAAAGCCATACTTCCTAATCCCAGTATTTTGCTCTCGCTCACCCGCTAACTAAGAAATATATTTTATAAGCCAATAATATCTTAAACGCATCTAAAGCGCTCCCGCTGTATTTAGATTTGTTGCCTAATTTCCACTATCCGGTTCGATCCCCACGCTCTCGCAGTGCCGGCTCTAACCTTAATTGATTTTTGACTCTCGTGACAAAATCATGTTAAATAATCTCTCACTCTCGTGACAAGGCTATTTAAATTAGACTTGGAAATTAAAACCAAAACAGAATACTAATCATAAATTCACACCTATTATTTTCTACCGAGTCTGCCGGTAACAACGGTCCTCATACACCAAACTCTAAACTATTTAGCTAAACATGGAATCAAATGTAAACAAATTAAACATAACGATCATAATTAAGAATAGAATGGTAATTAAATTAAACAAATGAAATGATTCAAATAAGAAATGCGATAAAGAGAAACTTGTAAGAGCAGAAATAAACGAAACTAAAATTAACTTTTGAAATAAACTTCGCGTGCATCAACACAAACTGAATTTAGAATATTCCAGCGTGCTTGATAAATCAGATACAAAATTTAGGTAAAAGAAAACAACACCTAAAACTAATGGTGTGACAGTTCCTCATGTGAGAAACTATTACTTTGTCAAACGTAGTTTTCTGCCTAAAACATAACTATGAATAATGCTCTTGCAAAAATAGGAAAAAAAGGAAACGAGAAGCGTGTGAAAAGTGAGGTTTAAATACCTATTTATAGAGTTAAGGTACGCGAGCGTTGAGGGATTTTCTGCTCTGGAATAGCCTCTGTAGCAATCACTACGGTCTATTGAAGAGGGTGTCACGCGTTTCTTGGAGAGGAAGCCTTGCTTCCTGCTTTGTCGCGGTCGTTAGGGTTTGCGTGGATAGGGTGTAATGGTCATTACCCCTTGCTTGTTGAGCGAATCTCACCCTGCAATGCGTAACAACCGTTACAGTTTGGCTTGAGGGGGTGTGACGACCGTTACACTTTGCTGGGCTGGTGAAAGAGCTTCATGGGTTGGGCTTGCGCGTTGGTCCATTACTTTTCTTCAATGATTCACCTCTTATTTTTCTATCACACCCCATGCTTATTTATTTTACTCTTTTTTGTGGATTTTAAGCTCGATTCCTCTCCATTTCTACGACTTTCTTCATACATGCCTTGTAAGTAGTAAAAACCTGAAAACCTATGTAAATTAATCAAAATATGTGATACATTTTTGTGCTATCACCATACAAACCCTAGTTAACATACATCTAAGCAGTTTAATATTTACAGAAAAGTAAAGGTGTGGAAATCAAATATCCTACGATATTATAGGGCTTTGAGGCAGTTACATAATATGAGGTGCGGAAAGTAAAGTGCGGAAATTTAAATCTAGACTATTACATCCCATGAGCAGTAACATGATAATGAGAAAAGTGCGAGAAAATGTAAATCTACGCTATTACAAAAAAACCTTGCAACCTATACATTGATTTATAGAATTTAAATGAGAATAAAGCATAAATAAGCAAGAGGAAAATATTTTAATGAAGATATAAGTGTTCTAAACCCTAATTTAAAAGGAAAATACTTTTGGTGTTTTTTGAAATCGATTTTAATTAAGAAAAACCTAATTTTGAGTTAATTAGAAATTAATTAAGAAAAATAATTTAAATGATGAAAAAATTAAAATGTTTTTGTGTTAAAAATTAAATAAAGATTTTTAAAACCTAAATCTAAAATTAAAAACATTTTTTAGGGTTTTCTAAGTATTAAAAATAAGTTTGTGAAAAGAGTTAAAATAAAAAAAAAGAAATTAAAAGAAATAAAAGTATGGAAAAAATAGTGGTAAAAAAATAGTTTGGTCCTCCAAGGGGTTAAACCCAGGACACTGAGGTTGCTGGCTCAAAATTGTACCACTAGGTCAGACTCCTATATGTGTACCCTGCAGAAATCAGAAAATATGAAAAAAATGGGCAAAAGGTGTAACACCCCATTTCTACCCAACGTTTATTATAAAATCAGAGTGCGGAAATTTTAAACTAAAAACATGGGATGTCACATTTCAACATTAACAACACAAATAGATAAGATACATAACACTTTTTAATTCGGAGGATCTCATAACAACCTTTTATAACTTTCAAACAAAATACTTTTTATTACTACGCAACGGAATCCATAGTTATACAACTTCATGTGTTTTACTAATAACAACTAGAAACATCTGGTTCGACTTTCAACATACTTACCAACTTTTTATTTCACAACATCACTTAGGATTCAACAAATTATACTAATAACAACTAGAGTCAACAATATAAACAACATAGACTAAACGTTCCCCAGTGTTACGTGTCGAGCAAAGACACCGACTTGGACCAACATCAACTAATTCTTCCATTCTTGAATACATGCGTTACCAATATAAAGGTAACGGCCAACAAAATAGAAAGGGTGAGATATCGAATAATATAAGCGAAACGATAATTCATATGCTTAAGTAAAGAAACATACAATAATTACTACTTTAATCGATAACACATAACATCTACCAAACAACATTCTAGTCAACAACATATAATATCCACCAAACAACATAGAATCAACAACGATAATATCCACCAACAACATAAAATCAACAACAACTTAAATGCGACTCAATGCGAATCGACAAATGCAAATGCATGTGGATCCATTTGGAGCAAAACTCTAACGTAAAAATATGCCAGTTATCGAGGCATTCAACAAGGCATAAGCCTTCAACTTACAACGTGGTGCCAATCCAGGCCAACTTACAGCGTGGTGCCAATCCAGCCAACTTAATAATGCACATGCTATGTATGATACACGACCACAACATCAACAACAACTTAAAACAACAACAACTTAATCATGCATTAGCGCATCAACTTAATCAACACGATCAACTTGACCTCAACAACTATCAACAACGTCAACAACAATGCAACTTATAATTAACATAATCAACTTCAACTTCAACAATAATTAACAACTTCAACAACAAATAGTAATATCAACCACAATATAATTTATAATCAACACGATCAAATTCAACCTCAATAACAATTAACAATTTTAACAATAATTAGCAATATTAACAACAATACAATTTATAATTAACACGATCAATTAAACTTCAACAACAATTAACGACTTCAACAATAATTAACAACTTCAACGAGATGCAACGATAAATTTATTCAACAACTTTATCTTCAACTTTTGCCACATAATTATACGGTTCTTAGACCATCCAATTCGGACATAAACGACATCATTCCGACAGTGTCGGCAATTCAGCAACTAACACGAGTTAAGACGAAACAACACTGTTTTAATTAACTACCCGTATACCCGAACTATCCCGTAAAATTTCGTCCAATTCCGATAAACTAATTTCTCCGCTTAATTCGACTGACAGTATTATTTTCTGCACTGTTTTCAGTCTTCTGCAACTTTGCTACCTAGTTCTATTTATCCTACTAATTAATTCTGATAGGTTATTAATAATCCAGCATTATTATGAATCATTTTATTAACTATCCTACACCGCTAATTACTCCCTGCACTGCTAATTACCACTCTTACCGATATAATTCTTCCATCGCTACTAAAATATTTCATGCATATTTTACGCTACTACTTAATTGCTTTCCTGTAATATATGAAGCACTCACCAAATCTTTTTTTTTTATAATACCTATTCACAATTTACTCTTCCTAGCACTATTTTCCTGTTACCATTCTCCAGTGCTTGATTCTGCTACAAACTCTTTTTCCATTGTTATTATAAAAGTATACTAGCAGTACAATCTCCTATGCTATGTTTCTACCTCACATGCTTATTCCATTCACAAGTCACCAACCAACACTCACCAAACCCACGTAGCATAAAGCCATATTTTGAGACACCCTACTTGGCCCTGAGGCGCACGCCTCTCCTCCCCTAAGGGCTTGGAGACGATCGTCTCCCTCTCCATCTCTCTCAATGAGGCGGACGCCTCCACCTCTCCTCACCAGGAAGGGACGGTCGCCTCCTCCTCTATGTTCTTCCAATTAAATTCACCCAAACGCACAGAATAACTACATGCATACTAGGTAATTAAATCGATCCAGTTTTCTTCTTAATACAATTACACACAACAAATAATTTTAATAGTATATTCCAGCAATAATATTTTATCGACGAAATCGGTTCTGATATCATTAAGCGTCCTAAACCCCACATACAAATCATCCTACAATCGATTATAAAACCGAATCCCACCCTTGTGGATTGGCGGGAACTCGAAAATCGATCGAATAACGGAACTCTCGGGACAACGATCCCTCTTAGCACCTTTGTTTCCAACTTTCTTCCTTTTTCTCACTTCTGGTCTTTCTCCACGGCTAGGGTTTTCTTTTGGTTTGCAAGCAACAACATAAAAATCCTTATTTTCCTAGGTTACTCAATATATTTAGTAGCTTCTAATAAAAATTGGTTTATTAATAGTTCTCCCCAAAAATACTAATTCTCTCTTATAATTAATATACTACATTTAATTTATTAATTCCAAACAATAGAATAATTCTAGTATTATTTTTATTCTAACTACTAGCCTTATATTTCTCCTTTTATATCTCTTATTTATTTAAACCTAATTCCTTCTCTTATAATTAAATCCAACTAATAATATTATTATTATAATAATAAAATAGTAATAATAATAATATTTCTATTATTTCTACTTAACCTAATTTTCACACCTTTTTTCTATATTTCTAACACCAAATAAATAACTCTATTATTTCCACACTTATTTCTAATATTATTTTCAATAATATTCTACCACAAAATTAATTCATCACTAATTATTCTAGTTAATTAATCTCTACTCATGATAATAGTTCTCGACTAAACCGATTATTTCACTTAAATAAACTAGTCCAATAAATAAATACTATTATTCTTAATATTAATCTTCCAATTACACCAACCAAATAATCCGGCCTAAACTTACTAATCCAAATATGTCTCTAAATAATGCCGATAAATCCAATTACTCCGGTTAATTCTTAAACTACGTCTAATTCCAATAATTAAATCTTTTAATAATTTAATTAACTAATTAATTAAATTTGGGGCGTTACAACTCTCCCCCACTTAGAATATTTTCGTCCTCGAAAATCTATCCGACACAACCATCCTTAACATCACATTCGCATCCAATCTTTCGATTCAACAACAACCCATCCATGGCTTAAATCCACAACTTATATCTCAATCTTCCAATGCTCTTGCAACATAATTCTTACTAACTCGCCAACCATTTTGGCAATATCTTGAAACAACGTCTTATAATATAGAAACAACCTTCACTTGTTCATACTCAACTTATACATCATTGCATCATTATCTTAGCAACATCTTCAACACTGAAATACTTATACAAAATCCTTATTCTCATACTATGAGGTTATTCATTCACAAAACACCAACAACTCTCTTAATTCTCATCAACTCAAAAGCAACTACTTTGAGACAATCACCTTACAACATAGTAACAACTACTACTCACTTTCTTGTACACCATGGTATCCTCACCTTAACAACATTCTTGTCGTAGCATCCACCACTTACTTACCATTAAGATAGCAAAACAATTTTATATCATCCAACACGATCCCGTCTACTATCAACAAGAGATTAAGGGTGATCAGTTCCTCAATTTGTCAATAGATAGTCGACAACCATAATAGAGATTAAACCGTCGTTACTAACATTAATAGTATTCTTTTTCCAACTTGCATCCATGATTCAAGGATCCCAACCACTCCAACAACTTCTACAACTTTTAAATCAATCTCAATAATTCCACAACATGGCATACTTAAACAATCAACTTACTAAATTCTATCTCATAGTAACTATTCTTTTCCAATACATTCCAACTTTTCAAACAACCAAATCTTAAATTCTTACCACCTTCGAATTCGAGAAACGACAAGGCTCTTACAACGTTTGCACCATATCCGTCAGTAACATACTAATTTGATATCTCTCAACTAAACACATCCGAGAAGCAAAGCTTCTCCCCCACTTAGCTTCAACTTAATTCCTGCAAACAGTCAACCAAAAAGCAACAAGTACCGACAGTGTTCCACACACTTGTCGCGTACGAAGGAAATAAACAATGTTAGACAACACTGGCCGGACAGACCGACCTGCTCTGATACCACTAATGTAACACCCCATTTCTACCCAACGTTTATTATAAAATCAGAGTGCGGAAATTTTAAACTAAAAACATGGGATGTCACATTTCAACATTAACAACACAAATAGATAAGATACATAACACTTTTTAATTCGGAGGATCTCATAACAACCTTTTATAACTTTCAAACAAAATACTTTTTATTACTACGCAACGGAATCCATAGTTATACAACTTCATGTGTTTTACTAATAACAACTAGAAACATCTGGTTCGACTTTCAACATACTTACCAACTTTTTATTTCACAACATCACTTAGGATTCAACAAATTATACTAATAACAACTAGAGTCAACAATATAAACAACATAGACTAAACGTTCCCCCCGAGTGTTACGTATCAGAGCAAAGACACCGACTTGGACCAACATCAACTAATTCTTCCATTCTTGAATACCTGTACGTTACCAATATAAAGGTAACGGCCAACAAAATAGAAAGGGTGAGATATCGAATAATATAAGCGAAAGTACGATAATTCATATGCTTAAGTAAAGAAACATACAATAATTACTACTTTAATCGATAACACATAACATCTACCAAACAACATTCTAGTCAACAACATATAATATCCACCAAACAACATAGAATCAACAACGTATAATATCCACCAACAACATAAAATCAACAACAACTTAAATGCGACTCAATGCGAATCGACAAATGCAAATGCATGTGGATCCATTTGGAGCAAAACTCCCAACGTAAAAATATGCCAGGTTATCGAGGCATTCAACAAGGCATAAGCCTTCAACTTACAACGTGGTGCCAATCCAGGCCAACTTACAACGTGGTGCCAATCCAAGCCAACTTAATAATGCACATGCTATGTATGATACACCGACCACAGCATCAACAACAACTTAAAACAACAACAACTTAATCATGCATTAACTGCATCAACTTAATCAACACGATCAACTTCGACCTCAACAACTATCAACAACGTCAACAACAATGCAACTTATAATTAACATAATCAACTTCAACTTCAACAATAATTAACAACTTCAACAACAAATAGTAATATCAACCACAATATAATTTATAATCAACACGATCAAATTCAACCTCAATAACAATTAACAATTTTAACAATAATTAGCAATATTAACAACAATACAATTTATAATTAACACGATCAATTAAACTTCAACAACAATTAACGACTTCAACAATAATTAACAACTTCAACGAGATGCAACGATAAATTTATTCAACAACTTTATCTTCAACTTTTGCCACATAATTATACGGTTCTTAGACCATCCAATTCGGACATAAGCGACATCATTCGCGTTGTCGGCAATTCAGCAACTAACACGAGTTAAGACGAAACAACACTGTTTTAATTAACTACCCGTATACCCGAACTATCCCGTAAAATTTCGTCCAATTCCGATAAACTAATTTCTCCGCTTAATTCGACTGACAGTATTATTTTCTGCACTGTTTTCAGTCTTCTGCAACTTTGCTACCTAGTTCTATTTATCCTACTAATTAATTCTGATAGGTTATTAATAATCCAGCATTATTATGAATCATTTTATTAACTATCCTACACCGCTAATTACTCCCTGCACTGCTAATTACCACTCTTACTGATATAATTCTTCCACTGCTACTAAAATATTTCATGCATATTTTCTGCTACTACTTAATTGCTTTCCTGTAATATATGAAGCACTCACCAAATCTTTTTTTTTTATAATACCTATTCACAATTTACTCTTCCTAGCACTATTTTCCTGTTACCATTCTCCAGTGCTTGATTCTGCTACAAACTCTTTTTCCATTGTTATTATAAAAGTATACTAGCAGTACAATCTCCTATGCTATGTTTCTACCTCACATGCTTATTCCATTCACAAGTCACCAACCAACACTCACCAAACCCACGTAGCATAAAGCCATATTTTGAGACACCCTACTTGGCCCTGAGGCGCACGCCTCTCCTCCCCTAAGGGCTTGGAGACGATCGTCTCCCTCTCCATCTCTCTCAATGAGGCGGACCCCACCTCCCTCACGGAAGGGACGGTCGCCTCCTCCTCTATGTTCTTCCAATTAAATTCACCCAAACGCACAGAATAACTACATGCATACTAGGTAATTAAATCGATCCAGTTTTCTTCTTAATACAATTACACACAACAAATAATTTTAATAGTATATTCCAGCAATAATATTTTATCGACGAAATCGGATTTACAGTATCATTAAGCAGTCCTAAACCCCACATACAAATCATCCTACAATCGATTATAAAACCCGAATCCCACCCCTTACCTGTGGATTGACGGGAACTCAGAAATTCGATCAGAATAACGGAACTCTCGGACGGCAACGATCCCTCTTAGCACCTTTGTTTCCAACTTTCTTCCTTTTTCTCACTTCTGGTCTTTCTCCACGGCTAGGGTTTTCTTTTGGTTTGCAAGCAACAACATAAAAATCCTTATTTTCCTAGGTTACTCAATATATTTAGTAGCTTCTAATAAAAATTGGTTTATTAATAGTTCTCCCCAAAAATACTAATTCTCTCTTATAATTAATATACTACATTTAATTTATTAATTCCAAACAATAGAATAATTCTAGTATTATTTTTATTCTAACTACTAGCCTTATATTTCTCCTTTTATATCTCTTATTTATTTAAACCTAATTCCTTCTCTTATAATTAAATCCAACTAATAATATTATTATTATAATAATAAAATAGTAATAATAATAATATTTCTATTATTTCTACTTAACCTAATTTTCACACCTTTTTTCTATATTTCTAACACCAAATAAATAACTCTATTATTTCCACACTTATTTCTAATATTATTTTCAATAATATTCTACCACAAAATTAATTCATCACTAATTATTCTAGTTAATTAATCTCTACTCATGATAATAGTTCTCTGACTAAACTGATTATTTCACTTAAATAAACTAGTCCAATAAATAAATACTATTATTCTTAATATTAATCTTCCAATTACACCAACCAAATAATCCGGCCTAAACTTACTAATCCAAATATGTCTCTAAATAATGCCGATAAATCCAATTACTCCGGTTAATTCTTAAACTACGTCTAATTCCAATAATTAAATCTTTTAATAATTTAATTAACTAATTAATTAAATTTGGGGCGTTACAAAAGGCAGGGATCAGACCCTTGCCCTGAGAGAGTATGGGCCTTACGCACGCATGTTGAACCACTGGGGTGGTGATACATATGTGTATTTAGGTTCAATGATAAATATATATATATGATAATTATTTCCTGAAATAAAAAAAAATTAGAAACGCGCGCACGTGGACCATAGGGTTTCAAATGGACCAATCGCTTGCCTCCCTTCTGCCACGTTGTTTTCAACGCCGGTAAATCCACCCAAGGTGGTGGCTACGGTCGTCTTCTCCGGTGAGGAGGAAATAGAAACCTGCAAAATAATGAGAATAAAAACAAAAAGAAGACCCTATACCCCTAAATTAAACATTGGGAATTCAATGGTGGTATTAGTTTGATCTGAATCGGCCTGCATAGATGGGTTCAAAGCTTCCAAACATTTTTTTTCCGATTTAAGCCTCGAAGCTTACATATAAAACGTCAAACCTGTTCTAAGAAGGAATTTGAACATGAACAAACACATCAAACATGTTAATAATGCATGAACCAACGAAATTGAAATTGAAAAAACCTTACCAATCTTCTTCCAATCTTCTCCATGCGTTTTTCCCAACATGCTTAGACTTCCTTGGACCTCAAGACATCTAAATAACAAGCCCACACACCTTGGTCTCTTTCCATGCATTTTATTTTATTTAAAATTGAATTTAAATGAAATAATTCAATAATAAATGAAATAAATAGTATGAGGGCGTGTAATTTGACTTAGAGGTCATGGTCCATATTAGAAACAATTTTAGATCATAAAAACCTAGGCCTATTTGGAAAAAATTCAAGATTGATCAATGTTTTCTTCATTAACTTCTTTAAAATTCCCAAACTTGAACAAACTATATCTTGCTCAATTTTTATCATTTGAGAGTGATCTTGGACTTTTTAGAAAGCTTAAGATGTGCTCTAAGATCTCCCTTTGGTTTCATCTTCACCGAAGCTTCCATGATCATGTACACTTATTTGGAAAAAATGACTTTTTGTTGGCTTTTGAAAGGACCTATAATGTCTTAATCCATATCATTCAAATGAAGCATCTTTGGACAAGCCTTGTAAGAGACAAAGTTGTAGAGAATTAAATTTCCTTTAAAATGAGCTTTGGTGGAAAAATTTCTAAATAAGAATGCGGAAGTTATGCTAGGTCAAAGTTCTGTTGACTTTTCATCAAGAAACCCTAATTTAGCAACTTTTGACTTTTGATCAATTCTTGAATTTTCTTGATGAATCATGATCAATCCTTGATAAAATGATGAATGTGATTTCAAAATATTGATGTTGACCAAAAATGATGAGGTTTGCTGTATATTGACCACAATTGACTTTTTGTCCATTACAACTATTTTCAACAATCTGAGCAATTGACTGAGCAAACTTGGGCTATGAGGCTTGAAACTTGATATAAGGATGCTTTGAAGAATGTGATAGGACATGATAATTACTTGAGCCATTAGAACCCATCTTTGTCTTGAGAGAAGCAAAACCCTAGTTGTGGGTTGACTACTTAGGAGAAGTTTTGTTTAATCAACCCTTGAGTAGTGCTTGACATGGAGAGTTATCTTGATCTTAAAATATGAGGGAAAATTTTGGGGTACAACAGCTTCCCATGTTCAATATTCTTATACCTGAGGGGTTAGATTGGTGTGCATGCCATTCGTGATCTGAAGGTGGAAGAGGATTGAACACTTAAGTGCTCTGAAATTTACACTCGCTAGTGCACAAAGTAACACTATTGGTTGATAATATGATGGAATAGGCTTAAAGATGCCATTCAGCGAGATTACAACGTGTAGTCGGAGATGGGCTTAAAGATGCCATTCGGAGAGATGAAGACATGTAGTCGGAGATGGGCTTAAAGATGCCATCTGGAGTAGTTGATGAGGTGAGTATCAGAATGAGTCATATGCTAGAATTTATCTGAAGGATATGCTTATCAGGATGGATACCTGAAGGAGATACTTATTGGAATGGAGTTTTTGTAGACAATCTCTCCATGTTGTTTCGGGAATTGATCTACAGCTAGTCACATGGATAGTTTCCCCGTCTTGTTTCGAGTGTTAATCTGTGGCTTGTTGTTTGCTGGTAAATCCGTCTTGTTTCGGGAATTTATACAAGCTAGTCATATGGATAATTTCCCTGTCTTATTTCGGGAATTAATCTGTGGTCTACTGTTTGTTGGTAAACTTGTCTTGTTTCAGGAATTTATATTGGCTGATAGTGTAGATTAGTCACCCTGTCTTGTTTCGGGAATTGATCTACAACTTGTTTTATTGGTAAACCCATATGGTTTCGAGAATTCATACTGTTTAGTTGTGTAGATTATTCGCCCTGTCTTGTTTTGGGAATTGATCTACAAATTTTGCTGGTAAACCCGCCTGGTTTCGGGAATTCATATCGTTTATTGCATAGAAATTTGTGGATAGTTTTCCTCTGTTTGTGAATTTAACCTGAAAAGATAAGGTTAGCTTTATGCACCATGATGTATGTAATGCGTAATGATGCTCTCGAAATAAACGAGAATGTGTTTGGTATGCATATGTTATGACATTCTATAGATGATGTACGAATGTGAATGTTGCTGTATTTCGAAACATATCCATCTTGAGAAAATAAATCCCTGATGGTCTACTGGATATGAGGAGAATGACTCTTCGGTTTCTGTTAGAAATAATTTTATTGGAGAATGTCGTTTTTAGTCTGAGAATGTTCTGCTGGGGATCCTCAACTTCTGCTTGGGGATAGAAAAGTGACCGTCGAACACCCTGACTAGGGATAAAAGAGATGTAGATTCCTCCGATGCATTATCTGACCAAGTCTCGGGCGTAGACACTGATTTTACTAGGGAATGATAATCCTTGGGTAATATTCTGCTGGGGATGAAAATTGGCTGGGGGATTAAATTCGTGAATCGTATTGAGGAAGTAAACCCTTGCTGGGGGTGATGTGATTTTGAATAACTTATTATTGCTCAGAGACTGACATAATAAGTCGATAGTTTGCTTGCTACTGCTCGGGGACCAATGTAACAAGAATATGTGTAGATGATCACTGCTTGTGGACTAACGTGATAAGTTGAAAGTTGATCTGCTACCGCCCGGGGACTAATGTAGCGAAAATATGTGTAGATGATCACTGCTTGGGGACTAGCGTGATAAGTTGAAAGTTGATCTGCTACCGCCTGGGGACTAATGTAGCAATGTAGATAATCACTGCTCGGGGACTAACGTGATGAATTGAAAGTCGGTCTGCTACCGCTCGGGGACTGACGTAGCAAAAATATGCGTAGATATTGTAAATGAACCATCCTACTGTAGATGAGATTGTGAATATGTGATAACTCTGTGGGGATTGTGGTAGTATTTTTTTGATATCGACTCTGTGGGGATATGTTGATGAATTGAGCCATTACCCCAACTCCTAGAGCCCGTAGTAACTACCGTTTCTGTTTATTTTGCATGTATTCATAAGTGGATGTTCATTGTTAAATGCATATGATCATTCAAAGCAATCATTGTACTTGTGCAAACAAAATAGATAAAGCAATTTTTTTGAATTTAGAAGAGAAATTATATTGGTGGCAACAAGTGGGCCTATAAACAGGGAATTTGTGTACAAAGAGACAAATATCCTAGTATGAGGAAATCGTTGAAAAACATTGAAAAAGTGATAAAAGCTATATGGAAACAATCCCATCGAGTTTCAACTCTACTATTGCTCATATATTTTCGAATATCTCATCTCCTTGCTGCCAGAAGAATGTGATTGGATTGATCTGTGTCATTTGAACTTGAAGTTGATAGTAATGTAGTCTATAAGTAGAACATCTGACGCGACATAATCATACGCTTTAATCCCTAACTTTTGCCTAGACCGCCCTTTTGGGTTTTCAGTCTACCAAGATACCCTTTTTTGCCCAAGTCGCCTTTGCAGGCTCTCGACTTGCCGGGTGTACATTTTTCATATATATATATATATATATATATATCCCTTATATTTGCCCGAACACTTTTGGTTTGCCGGGATGCCCTTATTTTTGCCTAGGCCAGTCGACCTAGCGGGTCTCCTTTATGTGTAGTATTTTTTAACTATGTCTGCATTCACTGGGTGTGGAAAATCCTCTTCATCCATAGTGGTTAGTATCACGGCTCGGCTGAAAAATATTGTTTTGACTACAAATGGTCCCTCGTAGGTGGGAGTCCATTTTCCCCTGGGATCACCTTGCAGTAAGATGATACATTTGACTACTAGATCGCCAACTTGGTACACTTAGTGCTTGACTTTATTATTGAAGGCTTTGATCATGCGTTTCTAAAATATATGACCATGGCAGATGGCTGCGATCCTTTTCGCATCAATCAAATTTATCTGGTTAAGCCGATTCTGGATCCATTCATCTTCGTCTAACTTTGCATCCTTTATAACTCTAAGTGAAGGTATCTGAACTTCGACAGGTAAGACAACTTCCATACCATACACGAGAGAGAACAGGGTCGCACCTGTAGATGTTCGTACTGAAGTGCGATAACCATGGAGAGCAAATGGTATAATCTCGTGCCAATATTTATACGTCACTGACATCTTATGTATAATCTTGTTAAGGTTCTTGTTGGCGACTTCCACAACGCCATTCATCTTTGGCCGATATGGAGAAGAGTTATGGTGCTTATCTTAAACTACATGCAGAGTTCGGTGATCATCTTATTGTTGAGATTGGTACCATTATCTGTGGTAATCCTTTTGGGGATGCCGTACCGATAGATAATATTATGTTTGATGAATCGAGCCACAACATTCTTAGTAACAGATGCAAAGAGGTTGCATCTACCCACTTCGTAAAGTAATCAATAGCCACAAGGATGAAACAATGTCCATTAGATGCAGTCAGCTTAATTTCTCCAATCATATCAATGCCCCACATTCCAAAAGGACAAGGATCTGTCAGGACATTCAACGGAACTGGAGGTACATGTATTTTATCGACATAAATTTGACACTTGTGACAAGATCAGGAATAGAAATAGCAATCGACTTCCATAGTAGACCAATAGTAACCTGATCTTAGAATCTTCTTGGCCATTGTATATCCACTAGAATGGGTACCAAAAGCGCCTTCATGCAATTCTTCCATAATCATTTCAGCTTTCTTCTTATCTACACACCGAAGTAAGGCAAAATCATGGTTGCGCTTGTATAGAATGCCATTACTTAGAAAGAACTTGGCGGAGATCTTTCTTAGAAATTTCTTGTCGTTGACAGATGCCCCCTCAGGGTATTCTTGAGCCTCGAGGTATCTCTTCACTTTGTAAAACCAAGGATTTTCTTCTACTCCTTCAGTTCCAAGTTTACGACCTCAACCGATTCTTCATGCGGCTGTATAGCTCTTACCTCTTGCTGTAACAATCTAGCAAGCTCTCTTGGCACTTCACAATATTCCTCACCTTCGTCCTCGACTTGGTAGATCGGATTATCAAAGTCATATTTGGCAATAGCAAAGTCGTTATCAATAGGACCTAGAGTGGACATGGATCTGTAGTTTATTATGTGGGTGTGTGTAATAACACATAACTATATTTTTTTGAAAAAGGCAGTAAAGTAAAATCAAAGACAAGGAATGAAAAATTTGAATGCAAAAATCCAATGATTTATTGAATGAAAATATGCAAATGACAAATAATAACCCTCACAAACGAGCCATCGTGCCCCAGGTAAGGCACTAGGCTTAAAATTTATTGTTCAAAATTACAGAAAATGGAAAAACAATTACTCTTGGATAAAAGAGATTGGTATAACTTCTCTAGCCGTCCAATTGTTGAGTCCGCCGCCGATGGTAGAAAAAATCTAGCCTTCAATGTTGCAATCATCATTGTCATCTTCTATAACATCAAAACATACTTCGGGATAGTCGTCCTCCCCCCATCCAGTAGGCTGGATGTCTTTAATTGAAATTTTTAAGCTTTCAGGGGCGGTATATTTCACCATGACATCATATTTCCCACTCGGCTGTCCCAAGGTATCCCAAGTTTTTGGTAGAATATCTTCTTCGACGCTTCGTTCTTCCACGTCTTCAATATTCAATCCCTTGGAAATATTTTCGGACAAACTTTCTACAGACGGAGTTTTCATGAACAGTACTTCTCGGTCATCCATCATGCGTTGAATACCTCTCTTTAACCAGACACATCCATTGGATTCAGATGCACAGTAGCGAAAATTGTCGAAACATCCTAGAAATAAGCTGACTTGTAGCTGATTCCTCTTGACAATCATTAGGGGATTGGTCAATTCACTTATAGTAAAGACATAGGAGTCATCATCAATGGGATTGTCACTCTTGCCATGATCAGGCATTGGTGCGGTGATCATATGGAGTTTCGACAGGAGGGTCGAATTCAATCTCCTAAGCTTGAATCATATCTTGAATATTGTTCTTTAGGGCCCAACAGTTGTTCGTGTCATGTCCAGGGCTATTGGAATGGTATGCAGACCTTGCATTAGGATTGTAATTTGGAGAAGATGTGTTAACATGCTAAGGTAGATCCCTCAAATTAATCAGCTTTGCTTTCAACATATGTTGCAATGCTTGAGACAACGACATGTTGATCTTCGTGAACTATCTTCTTGGCATGTTTTGTCTTGTTAAGGTTGCACCGGTGCAGGATTAGAGATCAGAACCGCCCACACAGATTGATGGCGATCATTTTTGAAATTCCTGGCAGCAGATATGTGATGTCACAGAGAATGTTATGACACACTATCTGACACTCTGTTAACAATTTACACAATAAATTTAAACAGCAGTAAAGAACACAATAAGTTGTTTACCCAGTTCAGTGTCTAACTACACCTACATCTGGGGGCTACCAAGCTAGGGAGGAAATTCACTATTAGTAGAATTAATTCAGGAATAAACCAACCCATTTATCTCCTTCACTTAAAACCTACCCAATGCAACTTCAACCTAAGTCCTACTTAGATCTGAGTTCTTACTCACTCCCCCCCAATCACAACAGTGATATCAACCTATTGATTAATTGAATTGTGAAGACACACTTCAATAAACTATCTTGATCTTGCTTCAAAGCTTCAATCAAGAGACAAACACTCGTGCTTCAAAGCTTTGAGTGATAAACTACCCTTACAAACAAATCCTAGTCCAATGCACTTATCAATTGATAGTTGCTTGGCTCACAAGAGAAACTAGAATTACACAATACAACTGTAACTCTCCTAACAAGACAAATAACAACCTCGCTATATCTTCAATAAATTTCGAGGCAATATAAGGGTTGAATTCCTTTTATAGAAGCATCCGAAACTTCATTGGGCTTCAATAAAGATAGCTAGGGTTCACTTAATTTAATCCTAAAAACATGGTCTTTTCAACAACCAATTTAGGTCTAATTAAGATTAACCTAGCAGCCACGTGAGCATGCATTCTAGTAACAGAAAAACATAATATAGCAGCTCAACAAACTTCCTGAAAAGTCTCAAGAAAAGATTCAGCGAATGTCACGAATGTCATAACATCTTATGACATCGATTTTCTGAGAATTTCTTTAGCTTCCGCTCGAATGTCCTTTAACATCCTTGACAAGTAGGATTTATCTTCAATCTATGAATGTCATGACATTTATCAAGATGTTTCTATAGCCTAGTTTTACCAAAATTAATGCCAACTTAAAACACTAACAATTTTTATCATGGATCTTTTGGCTATACACAACAATGGCTTCTTTCTTCCCACCAAAAGAGCTCTTCATAGCACTTGAAGATGTCTCGACTTGAATCTCCCCACTCTTGATTCCAGTTTCAATACGTTCTTCTGTCAATATCAGCTCTATGAATCCGGTTGAAGAATTTCCAATCAGATGATTGAAGAATGGACCTGTCAATATAGTCATGAACATCGCAACTAGTCTCTATTAGACAAGGGTGGATAAACTCTGCCTGCTAGATCTCTCCATTTCTGGGCATATTCTTTGAACTTCTCATCACGGCCCATAAACATATTCTGTAACTGCATACGGGTTGGTTCTAGTTCAACGTTGTACTTGTACTGTTCGTAGAAAGCATCTGCCAAATCATTCCAAGTATGAATGTGGGTATTTTCCAACTGATAATATCACTCTAATTGTGCTCCAGACAAACTTTCTTGAAAGAAATGCATCCACAACTTCCTATCAGGAGTGTATGGTTGAATCTTCTAAACATAGGACTTCAAATGATGCTTCGGGCAGAAAATGCCATCATACTTAGAAAAAGTAGGAACTTTGAACTTGCGAGTGATCACCACTCTAGGAACCAAGCTTAAATCATCGAAGTTCAACCCCAACATTTTCATATTTTCCACGACATTCAGACGATCTTCGAGTTATTTATACTTCTTATCATCAGGAGGATACTTCTCGCTCATATAGTCTTCCTCTTCTTCTTCATACCCATGATGGCCTTCTTCATTGACCTTGACACTTCCTTTAGTTTCACCACTTTTTTCTGAGAACTCAAGCTATCTGACTGTCTTGAATAGACCTCTGAATCTTCTTCCTATGTTAAGAATACCAGATATCTTCTCCTTCTTTCTCTTGGTGATGAGCTCTTTCATATCTTCTTGTCCCTTGGCCAAATTGATGAACATTTCTTGGAACTGAGCATTCTGAGCCTAGAGATCTTTGACAGTTTGTTTGAGAGCCATTTTTGCTGAATAAAATGTGAGAGAATAAGAAAACCGGTCTTCAGAGTATCTATTATGAAATGATATGCTATGATATGTAATGTTATGCAATGTTTTCAAGGACCTTAGGAGATTTAAATTTGGTAAACAAACAAGAACAAAATTTTTATTAGTTAGTTAGTAAATACGAAGGAAAGTTCAAATATAAAGTAAAACTCCTAGTGGTTAAGCCTCCCATGGACGCTTCCTCTTTGTGTTGACATAGGTGTTAATGCTCTGTTCCTCGTGAAGTAGCTTTGTCAACTACAATACTCTTTTCTCACTTGCATAGAACTGAGCTTCGAATGTGTCCCTTTCTTCTTTAAGTTAAATCCAGGATCTCTTCAATTCTTCAAAATCGGTGGGCATATCTGGATGGAGAATGGTATAAGGCTCGTCGCCTTTAACAACAGGTTCCACGGTTATCGGTAGAATAACAACATATGGCATCATTAATTTTCGAGCTCGAGCTTGCACCCATTTGAGGTGTGGTTCCCAAGGAATGGAATTTTTATGCCCCAACTGTCGACCACGACTATCGGAAAAAAATCGATAATTATATCGACACAAAAAAAATGACAATGACAATGAAGTCGCCACCGAGATTTATTTATTCCAAGAAGGAAAGGGGAAATATCGAATAAAACCCACGAGAGAAAAGGATAAGATGGTATACAAAGATTAAGAGATGCAGGTCTGGGAGTCGGTTATGCAAGGGGAAGATATTAGCATCCCTCACATCCATCGTACTCGATGGTACCCATTTAGTACAAAGTGTGGTCGTGTGTTTGTGTGAAATTTTACGATATTCTAAGGTTTGAAAGGAGAAAGAAAGAGAGAAGAAATGTTTTTATTATTTTTGCTCGCCTTTGGTCGTAGGACTTAGTGCCTACGTACTCCCTCGTGCAATGGGAAAGTCAGAGCGCCGTAGTTCGACTATAAAATGATTGTTTGTTGATTGATTTTAAATGAAAAGACAAGTCGTCATTTTTAAAGGAGAAAACTCGTCTAATGCCCACAAGGTGTGATAAAGAATAAAGGACTACGCACCAACATGAGGGAGGGTTTGAGAACACCTCTAGTACTCAAGTGGAGAAGTCGAAAACCTTAGGAATAGAGGAAGAAACATCTCAATTATAAATGAATCATGTCTAATCTTGAAAATGGTTTAAAGGTAAAAAGTGCTCGAGCGCACAAAAGAAGTTTGAATGAGTTAGGATTGATTTTAAGTTGGGGGTGACAAGTATCGAAACATTAGGCTATCATCTAACGATTCAAATACTAGAAATTGGCGAGTGAGCTCAACCAATCATCTCTCATCCCAAAAATTTATTATGAAATGAGTGTTTCGAGTGAGATAAAATATTTAAATTATTGGGCTATCATCCAACAACCTAAAGACTTTAAATTCGATTAAATCGTCGGGCTATCATCCAACAATTTAAACGAATGTCACTCCACTATTCTAATGCGGATAGAAGTGTTTAGTCTATTGGGCTATCATCCAACAACCTAAAGACTTCCAATTCAATTAAATCGTTGGGCTATCATCCAACAATTTAAACGAATACCGCTCTAGCTTTTTTGACATGGATAGAAGTTTTATCTTATTGAGCTATCATCCAACAATCTAAAGACTTCATATTTATTTAAATCAATAGGCTACCATCTAACGATTTAAACAAAGATCATCCAAGTTTATTGTGAAAACATTTTGAAAACAAACTCGACGTTGGATCGAGGTTTGAGAAGAAGACTTGATGTTGGATCGAGTTTTATTGAAAGTGTTTTAAATGCTTGGCGAATGGAGAAAGAATCAAGTTATGATCAATCAAGCCAAAAGACTTGATCAATCTCGCGAGAATAGCCAAGCCTATTCCCTACTATTGAACCCTTTATAGAGATGAGAAGAGGATCGAAATAATTGTAAATAACAAATAAAATCAACAAAGCCCAGACAAGGTGGCCAACCTAAGTATAAAATAATTAAATTACATGTGTACTAGCAAAGTGGGATAGTCTACTATAACGACTAATTAGAACAATTAATCGAAATAGGCTCACTGTAAGAAGGCTCAAGATCAAGCGTACATGTGTGCATGTGTGGTCATCGCGACGCTTCGTAGCTTTATCGACTTACGAGTTTAAAATGATTTACAATTATTAGTTTAAAAAATGATATTTTTTAGTTTTGTGTAAGTGACCGTTAAATTAAATAATAAAGTAAAGAAAGTTAAATATACATTACAAGTTTTTGGGGAGAGGGATACATTGATTACAAATGAGGATTAAACAGTAAAATAAATTAGAAAGCGTTAAATTAATTACAACACAACAAGGGGATTGGGATACAATTTTTCAAATGGGGATAAATTAAAATTTAAAGAGAAAACGAGAAATTAATTATGTGAAAAGCATACAAACAGAAACTAAATGCGGAGAAACTTAAACATCGATTATTGACCATTTATATTTTAATAGATTAGAATAGATTATAGAAATTAATTCCAAGTAATTGTTATTCGAAGAAAATTACTGTAATATAATTCGAATCTATTTATGAATGAATAGATAAACTATAATAATAGAAGTAATATGTATATAGTATATTTACAATACTAAATATAAAAATAATATGTATAATTATATTTACAGTATAAAAATAAAATACTAAATATATTGTATGTACATTATTAAATATTAAATAAAAATACTAATATGAATATTAAAATGCTAATGATAAAAGTGTAGATGTGCTAAAAGAAATTGAATGTTTCGATCAATCCTCGAACGTCAAAAATGCGTCGAAACCAACAATTTGAAGCTAGGTAGAGGTTATTACGTTGATGCAGCAAAACATTATTTATCAATCACCATCGAAATGAGCCGAAACTGAAGCTGTTGCGGGTGAATGTTGTTGCAGACGGGAAGCGGCGGTTGGAAGGGGGCAGAATCGTGGCTGATATAGAGAGATAACCATGGCAAGCGGTTGTTGTGAGCTGGTTGTTTCGATGTGATGAGGAAGGGAAGTGATGGATGAAGAAGGATGTTTGGATAGGGGTATGGAAGCGGAGATAGAAGTGATTGGAAGAGCTGTGGTTTGGAAATGACGGAGATGGTGGGAGCTGTGAGGTGAGCACGGCGAAACAGAGAGGTGTTACAGGGAAGTTACGGCGGAGATAATGAAGGGGGTAGCGGCGATTTGAAGGCTGTTAACGACAATTGATGCTGTGAGCGGTGAAGTGTGAGCTGCAAGTAGAGAGGAAACAGGGAGGTGATGGCTGAAGGTTGGCTGAAGGTTCTGTTTGGTGGTGAATAGAGGTATTACGGCGAGGCAGCAACGGAGCTGATGGAGTTAAAGGGGCTTTGGTGGTATTGACAGTGGCAAGGAAGACAGATGGAGGTGTGGTGTCGAAGGTGATACGGTGAGAAGGAAATGGTGAAGGAAACGGAGGAGTGTAACAGTGAGAGGCGAGGGAGTGTGTAAGAGAGGAATTTTCTTTTGTCTGCCTCTGTTTCCAATTTCAATCCGCCTCTGTTTCCAATTTTGGTCCCCGTGAACAGTAGGTTTGATAGGATTATATACACAAAAATTAGGTTAAACAATTTTGTAAAAATGCCTAAAATGCCCTTTTCATAAAATGGGCCACAAAATTGGATCACTTAAAAAATAACAAGCCCAAAATATTTTTGTTTGATTTTTTGAAGATAAAAATTGGACATCTAAAATTGTCAAAAATGGTATAAGTTCGGACAATAAATTATCCGAAAAAATAAAATGAACACATTAAAATAAACTATGAGTCTTATAAATTAAAGAAAAAATATTGAAAAGGTTAAAATCGAAATAAAATGATAATAAAGAATACCTGACTTTAAAACATTTACAGTTAAAAATGAGACTTCAAAATGTACCGAAAAATTAGGGAAAACACGTTAATTCATAGAACAGTGAGTTAAAGATGAAAACTTGAAATATTTTCCCCCGCTAATTTTTGCACAGTGTCGAATCGCTTTTAACAGTCTGTTTATAAAATCAAAATATCGATATCATCGATATATAAATAATTTTAAATGATGCAATAAACAGGCAGAAAGATAAAATGAATGAAGTAAGAAGACAGGTATTTTACAATTATAAAACGATGCAAATATCGATTTAAACTGACTTTTGGTCAATCTAAATACGACGTAATGATGTAAATGCAATGAGTGAATGACTTTTTTTTTTAATATAAGTACAGTGCAAGTAGAAAAATAGCAGGGTAAAATTTGGGGTGCAACACCAACGTCTTGGTATCAGTCTTATTCACCATGCCCCAAGTGTGTACAAATCTTCGATGATAACTCTGGAGATTGTTGTCGTAGTTGATTACAATACCTGGGACAAGCATATCATGAGGGCTATCCCTTCGAGCATAACCAAAGTGACATAGTGATAGAGAAGGGTTGTAAGTGATACCTCCCTTTGTACCAAGGAGTGGTACATTAGGGAATTCCCCACAGCGCTTAATGAAAGTGAAGTCTTCTTGAAAATAGAGACACCAACGAATATCAGAGTGAGAAAGTGACATTAACCTTTGAGACCATTTCAGACCTTGTTCATTCTTTATCACTGATCGAGGAAGGTGCAAAATAATCCACCTGGATAATAACGGTATGAAACACATGAGAGTCCCTTGTCTTTTCATAGTACGAGTGTGAAGAGAATGCAGAATATCTCCGAGTAAGGTAGGTACGGGATTATGAGTGAGAAATATCTTGATGGTGTTCACATATATGAATTGGTCCGGATTAGAGAATAGTACCAAACCATAGATTAATAAAGCCATAACATCTTTGAAAGCATGGAAACTCATAGCAGTTATGAATTCTCGATCCTTATTTATCAGATACTTATCAAGGAAACCCTTAACTCCACTTCTCGTTTCCCAATTAGCTCCAATGTATGACCACTTTAGGTGTAAGGCTGATGCAATGCCTTCAAACCTCAGAACTTTTTCTAAACCGGTGAAAGGTATTTGATCAAGAATGGATATCCCAAGTAGCTTAGAAAATTCTTCCATTGTAGGTACCAACTAATAGTCTGGGAAAGTAAAGCAGTGATGTTTCAGATCAAACAACTGGAATACGATGATCATCAAATCTTCTTAAAAACTGGAGGTAACCAAGTCGAGTAGATAACCATGCCTCTTGATGAACTAAGCATGGTCAGGGACTTTGGAGAGCAACTCCTTGAGTTAAGAAGTTATTCCCACAAACTAGATTCAGATAGTTTTCCTACAACAAAGAACAAAGACAAATCCCTAGGTCGTCAAAATGGTTAGTGAAATGTTATGATGGTATGATGTATTGATGTCATGTTTAAATAACAAGCACAAATAATTTACACAGTAGCCCTAGGTTTAAGGCTTGCATGAGGTATATGTGTCTACCCTTTACCGAAGTTTAAGTTAGTTCAACCTATCCTACAATAGTAACCGGGTTCTAGGAATCTCATATCACGGATCTTTCTCGCAGGCTTTATTTTAGTACGGTTACCAAATGGCCGACCAAAACATCCCGAAAGTCGAATATCAATGAGCGTTGCATCGAGTATCAACAAACCTCACTCTAGACCGAAGTCGGCTATCTCACTACCTTTTAATGGCTAAGATGGGTCAATTAGGGTTCTAAAAGTTTAGTTAGTGTTGACGACACCACGTGGACGCTAGATATTTCCTCAATTGAGCATGAGGAACATCAGGACATCCAAAGTGTCACACTAACCATATCCATCATTTTAACAGTGTTGGTCTATGCCAAACAGTCGCGATGATATATTGTTACTTACCTAAGGTATCCTAGATCCGGGTGTAGGATCCTTATAAACAACAATACCCAAGAAATACCCTTAAAATAAAGTAGACAAGTCAAATAATTTAAACAAGTAAAAGTGATCTAAAGCCTTAAGTTAACCTCTCTTTAAGTATCTCCCAAGTAGAGTCGCCAATTTTGTAACACAGTGGAAGAACTGACTTGGTTGTTTTGTGTTTTATCGCATATTGCGGTTAGCAAGATTCGTCACTGACTTTTCTTTTATCCAATAAAGGAAAGGTGAAAAGAACAGGAAATACCTTTTATCGGGAGACGCCTTTCAGAATGGTCTTTGGTACTGACGCCATGATCCCGATGGAGGTTACTTTTCCATCCTGGAGGCGGGAACATTTTGAGGAGGAATTCAATAATTAAGCTTTGAATGTTGAGGCTGACCTGGTGGAAGAAATGAGAGACTCAACTCATGTAAGGGAGGTTGCTTCCAAACAGAGGATGACTAGACGTTTCAACTTGAGGGTGAAGCAACGCGGATTCGAGGTTGGGGATCTGGTGCTTAAGAAAGTGACGGATCCGACTAAGAAAGGTAAGTTGGACCCCAACTAGGAAGGCCCATTCAGGGTATTGGAGAAGTTACGCAACAAAGCTTATAAATTGGAGACATTGGAAGGAGCTGAGATACCTAGGACCTGGAATGTAGTTAGTCTTAAGTTATATTTCAGTTAAGTTGCATGTAAGAATAATGGTGTACTCTTTTCCCTAGGCAAGTGCCGGGGTTTTTAATGAGGCACCTTAAGGTTATTATTTACCTTGTAAAATATTTGTAAGTATGACTGTTAATGGGGTACTACGCCTTCAACTTCAAGTCACCCTCGCTTGGGCTCTGAATCCGTCTCGGATCAATCCTCTAGAGGCTCTGAACCTTCAACTTCAGGTCACCCTCGCCTGGGCTCTGAATCCGTCTCGGATCAACCCTCTAGAGGCTCTGAACCTTGAGGTCACCCTCGCCTGGGCTCTGAATCCGTCTCGAATCAACCCTCTAGAGGCTCTGAACCTTCAGGTCACCCTCGCCTGGGCTCTGAATCCGTCTCGGATCAACCCTCTAGAGGCTCTAAACCTTCAGGTCAACCTCGCCTGGGCTCTGAATCCGTCTCAGATCAACCCTCTAGGGCTCAAACCTTCAACTTGGTCACCTCGCTGGGCTCAACTCCGTCTCGAATCAACCCTCAGAGGCTCAACCTTCAGTCACCCTCACTGGCTCAATCTATCTCGGATCAACCCTCTAGAGGCACTGAACCTTCAGGTCACCCTCGCATGGGCTCTAAATCTGTCTCGAATCAACCCTCTAGAGGCTCTAAACCTTCAGGTTACCCTCTCCCGGGCTCTGAACCTATCTCGGATCAACCCTCTAGAGGCTCTGAACCTTCAACTTCAAGTCACCCTTGCCTGGGCTCTGAATCCGTCTCGGATCAACCCTCTAGAGGATCTGAACCTTCAACTTCAGGTCAACCTCGTCTGGGCTCTAAATCCGTCTCGGATCAACCCTCTAGAGGCTCTGAACCTTCAGGTCACCCTCGCCTGGGCTCCGAATTCGTCTCGGATCAACCCTCTAGAGGCTCTGAATCTTCAACTCAGATCAACCCGCTAGGGGCTCTGTATCCAACGCATTGAAGCGGTAAAGACTGGTTTTAAGCCGTGAACAGTTGTTTATGTGCTTGAAAAGCCTTCATGGTTTGCTTGGTGCACCATGTGGCTTGGGGGGCTGGTGATATAGCATAAAATTGTTCACGAATATGCAGATAAACATTTAACATTTTTTGGCAAAGAAAAACAAAAAGTTCAGTATTAAAGCCCAGGGGGGGAAATGTTAAAGAGTACAAAATGCGTCCACCAAAAAGGATGACTGAATACAAAATTAAAAAAGCAAGGATTAAAGGAATTAGGTGCTGGGGTTGGTGGTGTCCATGTTAGCATTTTCTTCGCTCAGTGTGGCGTCACTGTCATCTTCATCGGCCTCCACTAACTTCCCGTCAACAACGGACTTGAAAAAGTCAACTTCCGAGATGTCCAGGTCTGGGTACAGGCAAGAGACTTGAGCTTTTGCTCGGTTAAAGGCCAGGTCCCCGGTGTTCAGCACATCCATCCGGGATTTGTCCAGAGCATCTTGCAGGTCAGAGCGAATCTTCTCAGAGTCTTGGAGCTTGGTTGTCAACTCATTTGCCGAGGCCTTCGCCAGGGCAAGCTCTTCTTCCAAGGCTCTGATCCTGTTATCAGATTAAGAGTTCTTGTTCTCCAAAGCTTTGAGTTTCTCATCAGTCTCAAAGTTTTTGGTTTTGAGGAAAGAATTTGCTTTATAAAGGGACCTCTCGTTCTCGTCAGATTCAGATTTCTTCTGCTCCACGTCATCGCCAGATTCAAACAGGCTTCGAGTAAGCACATCACATCTCATTAGGTACGAACTTAGTTGTTGTGTGATTTGTTGTGAACCTAGGTTCCTCATCTTGTTTACATCCTCAGTGGTGATGAGATAATCGTATAGGAATTTGAGACCATCAAAGTCGGCGGACTACAATTTGTTTTCGGTTGAGGTCCGGCTTGAGTTATTGTCGGTTTCCTTTAGTAGATTACAAACTTCCCATTCCGCTGGGTTAGTTTCATTTCCCATTATCGTCTTGAGCTTTTTTGGAGCTGGTTCGCTTGATGGCTCGGGTTCAAAAGGGCGCTTGACCGGAGAGGCAGTAATCACAATAATTTCCAGCGCATTTGCTCTGGATGTTGTGTTCTTCTTCTTTTTTGGTACCCGGATTTCCAGGCCGGCTAAGTTTGACTTGGCATCGGAAGGACCTCCATCGGCCATCCGTGCAGCACGGGCCGCTGCAATTAACTTCCTTTGCTCTTTCACGGACATGTCTGTCATTTTGTCCGCATTAAAAGAAGAACAGAGATGGGTTAGTTAAATATAATGAAACCAGCTAAAAGGAGTCTGTTAAAGTTGCATACCTAGGAAGTCGGGGACTTCCATTGGAGGTAGGGCGAGCAAGTCCTTGACCCTGATTGGCCGGAAGGAATCCAAAACTTCCAGGGATAGGGTCTTGGATTCGCTTAGGTTGTCGTAATCAAAGCCGGAAATAGGTAGCGGGTTGTTGGTCTAGTACAGGGGAAACTTGTGGTGCGCGTCAGCACCATAAATGACTTGGGGGCAGCGGGGACCACATTTAACTCGGAGGAAACATTCTTTGTAACCTTTGAAGTTGGAGGTATAGGCCTGGAGAAAGCTCCTTTTTGGGATGTCGCTGATGGCAACCCAGCTTCCGGGATCAACACTTTTTATCTCAAAAAAGGAAAAGAACAGTCCAACAATGGGGGCTATCATGAGGGCTTGGCAAGTTATTTCAAATGTCCTAATGAACCCCCAACTGTTTGGTCAAAGTTGGGAGGGAGCAACGTTCATGGTGCGTAGGATGTCTGTTTCAAAGTCGGAAAAGGGGAATTGAATGCTCAGTTCTTCTATGACCCTGGCGTAGAAATAGAACCATTCAGTGTCTACCCCTTTGGGGCGGATCATGCAAACGTTCTCTCCAGTTTCGCAGGCTCTAGGATCACATCATCCTCGTTTCTGTGGATGAAATGTTCTAGAGGGAACGCAGGGTAGCAATCTCCACATATTTTATTAGACTCTGCTTGAAGCCTAGGGCTTCTCCTTTGAGAAGTTGGTTGGATTCCATTATAAGTTCCACCGAACCTGGAGAGTTAGGGTCAGAATCGCTATTAGAGGTTAGAACTTCAGAGTTAATCATGTTCATAACCCTTTTAGTTCTTCTACCCTTTGAGCGTCTCTCATTTCTTGCATGCAATCCTCAAATAAGATTCTGCGTTCCTCGTTACTTAAGTGTTTCCTATGACCTAATTCGTTGCACTCCCTAATGATGACCATTCTGAATTGAAAAATAAAGAAAGAGAATAGAAAGGGGATACCTGAGTGAATGATTGAAAAGCTTGAAGAAGATTTGAAGCGAGCGAAGCAACTGCAGGAATGCAGAAGGATTTTTTGGAAGTAGGGTTTCTCAGGAAAGGAATGGGCGCGTTATAAAAGGGAAAAAGGAGGAGAAAACGTGTAGGTAGTTATAGCGTACTTAAAAGGTAATTATTGCGTCTACGGATGATTGTTCAGTGGAAGAGTGAGGTCACGTGCTGAATTTTGGAGTTCCGGATTACATCTCAGCGTGGGCTTATGGATTTCAGATATTCAATCACACGATCTCAAGGCATGAAACCGTATGGTCAAGGGGGCTTATGTTCATGCATAAAATTCCTAGCCGAGATGTATAGTCGGGAAAGGGTTGGTAGGCGCCCGGGATAGAGCCCGACTGGGGATGTGTGACCAGAGTTTAGTGTGTATCTTGGAGGAGGAGTAGGGAGTCGGGGTATGACCCGGGAATACATCCCGGCCACCCGTCCTAGGGGCTAGCTCGGATTGGGTATGAGCGTTACGGTTTAGTGGAGTAATTAAAACATTGAATCATTATTGGACGTTACAGAGGAGGTTATCATTGTTTGAAACGGTTGATGCCTTCATCTCCAAGCTACAGTTAATGCGCTAAGGAAGTTACTGGAAAGGAAAGGGAGACTCACAGAGTCATTCATATAAATAGGGCTCCCACCAGCGGGATAAGCAAGACAATCATAGCTTGGAACTCTAGATAATACGCTTGAGCTTCCAAATCCCTAAATATAATCAAAGAGGTTTTTCCTGCAAGAACAAGTTTGTATGAGAATTTTATATCTTGGTATATAGCTCTCATCCTTATTTCATTTTGAGGGGAAGTGTATTAGGGTTTCATTCATCTTCTTCTTGGTGGAAATGTGTTTCTCTCCTTGCATCTAAAGAGGATGATCTTTTTGACCGGTTTGTTGAGAGTATCCTTATAAATGTTGGGTTGAGTCTTCAAACTTTAATTTAGAAGGACTCTTGGTTAGCATCTATTCTCCTAAAGATAAGTTCTTATAATTTATTTTCTAACTTCATTTAAAAAGATAGAAAGGTGGGTTAAATTTGTGTGAAGATTAATGGTGATTTGGTTTGAGATCTAAGAGGGGGAAATCTTTCTTTCTTAGAGAGTTACATGTGCTTGAAAATCTTCTCTCTATTCTCAGAGGTGTAATTTCTCTTGTAAAAGAGATAAGTGAATTTGGAAGCATGTGAGAGAAGGTTCTTTCTCTCTAGCCTTTTTTATTATGTTTAGTTAGTTGGTTCCTTGTTGTCTCTTACGGTTGAAAACATGAATCTTCCCCTAATCTAGAATGGATTTCTCCTAAATGTTTTTGTAAGATTCTCTTTTGGATCCTAGAGATCCTTAATGTGGAATATGATGTTTAAAAGATGGGCAATTATCGATTCTAGTGGAATCTCTTGCCCTTTTATTTGGAATCTCGTGTTCAAAAGATGAGTGATTATTGATCCTAGTGGAATCTCATGACGAGATTATAATTCCATGTGTCTAAAATAACATGATGCTCGACACAAGGTGTGTCGAAAATAACATAGAGTGTGTGTGTCAACTTAGTCTATTGAAGTGTGTCAAAATGTGTAGGTCGAAGTTGTGTGTGTCAAAGTTTTGAAGCAGTTAGCTTCACATAAGAATTTGACTTATATCTAAAATATTTGTTTTGCAATTTTAGAGTTTTGGTATTTAACTTAGGGAGAAAGTGATAAGTACAAATTGTGCTTATTTTTGTATATAGGTTTTGTTGCACTTATCGATTCTTTTTGTTAATTTCTTTTGAATAAACCCCACTTTATTTGTAAATATGTAAACTTAGTGTATATTTGTGTTTATTTGTAAATAATGTACCGTTTCATAATTTTCATTCAATGTGTAGTTATTTGTTGCATGTTTGGATTATTGAGCAATAAAGTATCAAAGGCACAACTTCAAAGGCTCAATTTTGGGAGAAATTCAAGAATAAGCCTGCTTTGTGCATCTTGTAGCGCGCTACGAGAGTTTTTCCTCAGTTTTGGAAGTGACAGGTTTTCTGATCCTGCTAAGCACAATTAGCCCTCTTAGAGGGATTTAGGTAGTTTGATGTGTAAATTAAGTGAAGTCGTGCTTAGCGCGACCTGTCAGATTTTGTTTTTATATTCTTTTGTATTTCATTTGTTAGGGTTATGTTTTCTGAATTTTTAGACCTGATTCATCAGCTCTCCATTCTTTGGTAGGATTAGCTAGAAAACAACATTTGATTCTTGCATATGGATGATCAAGAGGTGGAGTTCTCATCAATCGAAGCTGACAACCTGTGAGATATTTAGTTTTCCTTCATTTCTTTTCTCTGTCTTTCTCTTTTGTTGGGTTTGTTTGTACTCTTACTATGAACATATGTATATGTATTATTCATGGTGTTGTATAAAATATGCTTTATAAATTATTATCAATGCTTTCTTTGATCTTTTTGCATTTATGTTTGGATTTGTGTTGTTGTAGAGATAGACTCACAAATCTTGATTAGGGAAGGAAATCTATTAGTTTCTAGATTCTAGAGATATATTGAAAGAAAATAATCACTTGGGTATCAAAGCTTTATGTTTCAGTGTTGTTGTTTCGTGCGAGACATCGCTTACGCGAAAAAATACGATTGTTTTTGTAACTTTTCGTTTAATAACCTTGGTTGTGATACGTCTCATTGGTGTTGTAGAAATGGACACTGATGTGAGAGATACCTGATGATTTTGACAAGTATTGTATTTTGAGTACATTTAATCGATAATTTTAAGTTTGTGATGAGTAGTTTATATGCATGCCTGGTATGTTTCTCCTCTCCGAAGAATGCATGTATTTTCCTGTTAACACCTTTTACTTGAAACCTATTTAAACCAAGCTTAGAAATACGAAAATTGTTGAACGAAATTCTTTTCCTCGCACCGATCTCTTTGGATACAATAAAACCCGAAATACTTCCAATCTTTTTCTTGCTGCTTTACTGCATGAACAAAATGAAACTGTCATCGGAGATTTGTGTTTTGATATTGAATTGCATCTCAATAGTTTCTATGGTTTTGAGTTTTGTATATATTGTATATTTTACTTGTGTATGTTTACTACACTTGTATAAAGTATACTTATTTGATTTATACTTGTTGTGTGTTTGCTTTCCACACTTGTTATGTATGTGTTTTTGTTTTTCTAGTATGGTTGTATATACTTGTTTTTCATTTATGTTTTCTCATGTGTTGCCTAAGTAATTAGTAGATACTGGTGAACAAAGGAAAATGGAAGAGCATGTGTACGTAAATAAAGGCTTCGAGCTAACAACGTAAAATAAGCGCTTGTTGGGAGGCACCCCAACAATTTTAAATTTTATGTATTTTGTAGATGAGATGTGTAGGTGTTAGTGGAATTTATGCATGAGAAGTCAGAAGTTGTTATGATTTTTCTGCATTTTCCTACTACCACTTAGTGCGGTCAAGCCCGCTTAGTGCACCCTATTTTTCTACGGACGCTTAGCACGCTCTGTCCCGCATAACACGCTTAACTTTGTGCCAGTGGCATTGTTTCTTCACTTGACCCTCATTTTTCCCACTTTCACCAAGGCCTTAGAGTAGTAAATAAAAATATTTTTACTAATTATTTTGTTTGTTATTTGGAATCCAATTTTAATTCGTTAACTTGAAGATTTTTGAGGTGATTTTCCAAGTTTGTTCATTTCAACTTGTGGATGTATGGTAGTGATATTTTGAAGTTATCTCATTTAAGGTACTCGTTTATCATTTTCTATAGCATAACATGATCAGGAAACTTGTAATTTTTATTGATTGTGTGAAAACATGAAAAGGATAAGGGCATTTAATTTAATTTTAAACACAACCATCTAACTAAATAGTCAATTTACCTTGTGAGTGAGTGAGAACTCTTAACCCCTTTGAGCCTTTTTGTCAACATCCATGTTGCATTAGAACTTGATGCTTTTCTATGAGAGTATTTAGTTCACTTATTTTGAATGTATTTTGATCTTTTGTTTCTTGAACGCTCTACAATGATTTATGGTTAGAAATTAAGGAGTATTCATACTTTAATGTTGGTTGAATTCAAGTTGGGGGAGAATAGTTGTTTACTTATTTGTTGGTTGCTATGAGGTTCAAAGAAACAAAACGGAAAGAAAAAATGTGAAAAAGAAATTAAACTGAAAGAAAAAAGAGAAAATCTTTGAAAAAAGAAAAAAACCAGAATAATTGTGCTAAATAAGTAAGGTGTTTTTGTGTAACAACTTGGATAAGAGAAGAAGTTTGATTGAAATTTTGATGGTTTAACTTTTGTGAGTTGACCACTTAGGTTTAGACAAGTTTTTGTTTCAATTATCTTTAGAAATTTCCCCTTGTTTGTTAACCAGACCACATCACAACCATGAAAAGCCCTTGTGATTCTTGCTTTTATGTTTTCAATATGAGTTTTTGGATGAATGAATAATTTATTCTTTTGTTTGCAAGATTGTTGGATGACTATCAAGTCCCTCATTTTTGTGTGTTTTTCATCCTTTGATGAATTTTTGCTAGGTGTGATTCATGATTGAGCATGTTTTGTTTTAGGATGTTTAGTAAGATTTTTGTACTTATGATTTATTTCATTTTCATGTTGTCGTTGTAGTGTAGTGGTGAGTTTTTCCTTGCTTGTACGTTTTTAATTTGAACCATACATTTGTTTTCGTTTTTAAGACTTGTTGATTTGTGATTCTTCGGTTATAATTTTTTGTTTCTTAAGGTTGTTTGACTTTATTTGAGGACAAACAATGTTGTGACTTGGGGAGAGTTTGATAAGTGAAAATTGTAGTTATTTTTGTATATAAGTTTTGTTGCACTTATCAATTCTTTTTGTTAATATCTTTTGAATAAACCCCAATTTGTTTGTAAAAATATGTAATACATTGCGTATATTTGTGTTTTTATGTAAATAGTATACTGTTTGACAGTTTTCATTCATGTTGTAGATATTTATTGCATGTTTATATAATTGAGCAATAATGCATCGAAGGTACAATTAAATGCAAAATTTTGGAAGGATTAGCTAGAAAAGAACATTTGAGTCTTGGATATGGATGATTTCGGGAGGAGTTCTCATAATTGGAGCAGACAACCCGTGACACGTTTAGTTTTCCTTAATTATTTATATATGTCTTTCTCTTTTATTGGGTTTGCATGTACTCTTACTTTGAACATATGTACATGTATTGATCATGGAGTTGTATAAAATAGGATTTACAAATCATTATTGATGATTTCCTTGATCTTTTTGCATTTATGTTTGGATTTGTGTTGTTGTAGAGATATAACTCACAAATCTTGATTGGGGAAGGATATCAATTAGTTTCTATATTCTATAGATAAATTTAGAGCTAATAATCACTTGGGTATCAAAGCTTAAAGATTTCATGTTGTTGGTTCCCAAGAATTGTCGATGCAATAATACGGTTGTTCTCGCAACTTTGTGTTAGACATAACCTTGGTTGTGATATGTCTCATTGATTTTGTAGAAATGGACACTAATGTAAGAGATACGTGATGATTTTGACGATTGTTGTATGTTGAGTATAACTAATCGATAGGTTTAAGTTTGTGATGATTAGTTTATATTGATTCCTGATAAGTTTCTCCTCTTTGAAGAATGCATTTATTTTCCTCCTAATAATTAATAATTTAAACCCATTTAAACCAAGCTAAGAAACGTGGAAACTATTGAACGATATTCTTTCCGTCTCACCGATCTGTATGGATACAATAAAACTTGGAACACTTCCAATCTTTTGCTTACCCTTTTACTGTGTCAACAACAAGCTAGCTCAATTATAAATAAAGGGAGTAACCCTAGTTTTTTTACAAACCAGAACATGTGTTCAAATAATTTTCGTTTGCAAGTGACTAATATTTTGCTATAGTTCGTGGGTAGAGAGAAACTTTACATAAAATCATCATCTTATTATTTTGTTCAAACTCTAATTATTTCTTTCATTGTTATTGTGTATTGATAACAATCTTATTAATCAAGATTGATAGAAATTCTCCATATGTTTTGGTAAATTTCCAACATTTGGTATCAAGAGCTTTAGTTGAGAGATTAAAGGGGAAGCAAATTAAGATGGTAGTGAATCATCTAAATGAGCATTTTCCACAAGGTTTTCCAATTATAAAAATTGATTTCTTCACTAGGGTTACAAAACCGGTGAATCAAATCAAGGTATATGGAAAAGTGTTGACAACAAGATCAGTTGTCACAAAGATCATGCGGTTTTTGACTCTGAAGTTTGACCACGTGGTGATAGCCATATAAGATTCAAAATATTTGTACAAATTTACAAAATAAGAGCTTCAAGGGACGCTTGAATCTCATAAACAAAGAAAGGCTGAAAGAGTTGCAGGCAAGTCGAAGAATGATGTTGCTTTGCAGGCACAATCAATAAGAGAAAAGAAAGGTAAAGAAAATTGGTTTAACAAAAGGTAGAGGAGGCTACAACAATTTGACTGGTCGAAACCAACAAGAAGGAATTATGTCGAATCAAAGAAGACTCCCATACCAAAGCAACCAAAGAGGCCGTGCTTCATGTAAAGGAAGAGTTGGTGGTCAAAAACCGGACAAAAGTCACATTAAGTGTTTCAATTGTAAGAATTATGGTCACTATTCTAGTGATTGTCCAGAAAAGCAGAAGAATCAATAAAGTGATGCAAAGTTTGAAAAACATGAAGAAGAAAAGATGATGCTGGAAGTCACAATCAGATATGAAGAAATATTCAATGGCCAATGGTACTTGGATTCAATATTCTCATTACACACGTCTGGAAGGAAATATTAGTTTTTGAACATAATGCCCTCAACGAAGAACATGATAATAATACCATAGAAGCAGAAAGTATTAAAGATGTTCTGATTATGAGGGAAGATGGAAAAAGGTTAGTGTAACACGGTGAACTGACTTTGAGATTTTTGTATCGCAAATGTACGGATAGCAAGAGTCGCCACCGACTTTTCTTTTATCCAATTAAGGGAAGGTAAAAAGTACAGAAAAAGACCTTCGTTAGATTCTGAGTAAGGGAGAAGGTTATGAAAAGGGAAGGTATTAGCACCCCTTTCCATCCGTAGTTATCTACGGGCTCTTAGTTGCTCTTAGATCATTTTAAAAAAAGTGCTTTCTGTGTGTTTGACAAAATTGTTTCGAAAAGGCATTTCGCTTTGACTTTGTAATGATTCATGTAGGAATGTATACAAAGTGTTCGGAAATGTTTCACTTTGAAAAGAGTTTGAACTTTGACAAAAGTGTGTGGTGTGAAAAGTATTTTGTTTGAGCAAGCAACTAAAAGTCTTATTACCTACTTAGAATTGGTCGTTTTCGTGTTGTTTTACGTTCCTTTAGAATAGTGCTATCCATACCATTAGTTGGTAGGTAACCCTATTCGTTAGATGTAAAAGGGACATTCGAAGGGACATCGGATGGTCATAGAAGGCAACTTGTAGGAAGTATCCTAGCATATTCGAAGGGACTATCATCATTTTTCGTAGGCGACAATCGAGGGTCAAGATCATGTATTCGTAGGCGACATCGTGGGTCTATGATATTTGTATCGAAGGGACTATGATGATTTGTTTGAACGCAACGGTGCTAGAATACCTCTACGTTCGAGGGACTTGACCATTTGTATTGGTAAAGGCAACGAGAGAGAATTACCCTAAGGGGTGCATGTGTGAAAAGAGTGTGTTGATTTCAGGTATTTTATCTTGGAGTTATGAGTGATCTATGTCCAATTTTATCTTTCTATACATGCCTAGTTACTAGTAGTTTATAGGGTGCAGAAAGTAAATTGCGGAAATGTAAAGTGTGGAAAGATAAAGTCCTACGCTATTACATGGCTTTGGGGCAGATACATAATGAGAGGTGCGGAAAATAAAAGTCCTAATTAAACTATTACATCCATAGGCAATTACATAATTGAAAAAAGAAAGCGAGAAAAATCGTCCGAAACGCTATGGACAGATACATAATCGGAAATACGAGAAAATTGCATAAGAGGAAAATATTAGTAAAAACAAATAATTTTGAATGAGGAAAAAGGTTTTATGTTAGTAATGACATTAATATGATAAGATAAATTTTTGGTAATTTTCTGGATCGTTTTGATAATTTAAAAACAATTAAAAGTCATTTAAATGATTAATTAGTAATTAAATTAAATATGCATGCAAAAATAATAATTTTAATTTTAAAAATTAAATAAACATTTTTCTGATGGTTATGCAAAAAATAAATATTTTTGGGGTTTTTTAGATGCATGATAAAAAATATTAAAGATAAATTAAAATGCATGAAAAATATTAAAGAAAATATAAAAAAATGTAAGTTTTGCAAACTTGTAAAAATATATGGTCCTGGTCAGGCTCGAACCGGTGTCCTCCTGGAAACACGTCACGCTCCCTTGCCTTAACCACTGGGCCAACGCGCACTTGGTGTCAAATAATTGAAACGAAATCGTTTTAAGCAAACTTGATTTCTAGGAACCAAGAACACGCGCGAAGATCTTCATCTTCTTCATTTGAAATTTTGAAAAGTTAGCGTCGGCTGAACTCGACGCTAAGGCCCCTGCAAACATCAAAAATCCAGTACAAGCAATATAAATGACATTCAAAGGCATGGTTCGATTGGAAACATTGTTCTGAACACGATGGTAGTGTTGGTTTTGTCCAATTTTTCGTATTTAGGGAAATCCTAAATCGGTTCAGAAAACCCTAACAATGGTGATTTTCGTTCCAGGCTATTAAAATGCAATTGGATTGTCCAGAAAGCTTGCAAACTTCAAACTAAACACAAAGCAAACATCAAAACACGTTAACAATGCATGGATGATAGAAATCGAAATTTGAAAAAGTATGAACAAACCAAATCGTGTTTTCTCAATTCTTGATGTTTTTGAGAGATGTAAAGGTCTGAATCGACTCCAGGGACTCCAAGGAATGTGTTTGGATGCTTAGAATTGGTTGAATCGAAGCAAAATTAGGGCTGCCAATTGCTTGAATAGCACGGTTTTTTTTACTTAGGTTAGGGTTCCTCCAAGCAATTTTTCTGTTCTTGTTCATATTGTATGCATTGTACATTTATAGTGGATGGATTTTGGGCTGAATTGAAGAGCAAATATTGATCAATCAATGCAAAAATTATTTAATTTTGTACAAAATCAAATCTTCCTTATTTGATCCAATTTCATCAATTTCTTGCCAAATCAATGCAAATTTCAAAATTTGCCAGCTTGTATGAGTTGCTTGGATCTCAAGAATGAGAGAAAAATCAATCTTGCATTTAATTTTGATTTTATACCTTATTTTTAAATTTAATTTGTTTTTAAATGAATAAAGTTTAAATTAAATAGAAAAATAAAGACAAAATTCGTGGCATTGGGCTTGAAGGTTCCAAATAAGATAAGGAACAAGTTTAAACCAAGGAAAATTAGGCCCATTTGCAAAATTTTGGATTTTGAAAAGTATTTCTCTTTGTGCACCTCTTCAAAAATGCCCAACTTGTGCAAGGTGTATTTTGCTCAATTTTCCACATTTTTGAGTGTTCTTGGACTTTTTAGAAAGATCTAGGTGTCCTCTAAACAACCTCTTTGGTTTCATCTCAATTGGAGTTTCCATGCTCAAGAAATCTTCAAAACAAAAAGTTGACTTTTTGTTGACTTTGAAAAGGACCTGTAATGTTTTGATCCATATCTTCAAAACGAAGCATTTTTTGAACATTCTTGTGAGACATGAAGTTGTAGCAAATTAAATTTCCTTCAAAATGAGAGGTGGTGGAAAAATTTCTGAGAAGGTATGCAGAAGTTATGCTCAGTCAAAGTTCAGTTGACTTTTCACTAAAAAACCCTAATTTGGAAAGTTTGACTTTTGAGCAAATCTTAAGTTTTCTTGATGAATCATGATCAACCCTTGATAAAATGATGAATGTGACTTCAAAATGAGAATGTTGACCAAAAATCAGGAAGTTTGGCTGTATGTTGACCACAATTGACTTTTTGTCCAATACAACTGATTTTCAACCATCTGAGCAATTATCTGAGGAAATTTGACTTGTGAGGTTTGAAACTTGACATGGAGAATCTTTGAAGTATATGCGGAGGCATGATGACCAATGGAGATGTTGGAAGTCCATCTTGATCTGAGAATTGCCAAACCCTAGATTGGGTTGATTGTCTAGGAGAGGGTTTGTCTGATCAACCCTTGAGGAATCCTTGAGCATGGATGTATGAAATGTTTTCAGAAGTAGGAGGGAAAATTTTGGGGTATGACAGCTGCCCCTGGTCAATCTTCTTGTGCTGGAAGGGTTAGATTGGCATGCTTGCCTTTCGTGACCTGGAGGTAGAAGGTGATTGAACACTCGAGTACACCTGAAAATTTGCACTCGTTGTTGGTGATGATGCGGGAATGGGCTTACAGATGCCATTTGGAGAAGTTGGAGATTTCACTGGGGAATGAGTCGTACGCTAGACTCGAGATTGTTGTCTGAGTATGAGAACTGTCGGAGATGGGCTTAAGATGCCATCTGGAAAGATTGATGATGGGGAGTGAGCCGTACGCTAGGCTCGATAGACGTTCCTGGAAGCGGAAGGGGGCACAGAGATGGGTTTAAGATGCCATCCGGAGAGAGTCATACGTTAGACTTCGTGCTTGTCTTTGAATGAAGTTATTGGTTTGTATTGATTTTTAACTAAATAAGCAGCATTCTGGAAGCGGAGAGATGTCGACAAATAGTCGGAGATGGGCTTAAGATGTCATCCAAGGCAACTGAGTCGTACGCTAGACTCTGTAGTTGTTGTTGATTATAAGAGAGAGTCAAAACAAATCTTCGTCTTGATTACTCTGAGAGGATAATAGTTGGCAAAATATGGACAGCTTCCCTGTTGTGCTTTGGGTATTGATCCAATGCCTGTTATCGGAGGATAACTTGTGTGATCGTTCGGATAGGGTTTCCCGTCTGGCTTCGGGTATTAATTCTAGATCTGTTGTCGGAGGACAACTAGGGCGGTCGTTCAGATAGTTTTCCCGTTTGGCTTTGGGCATTAATCTTGGACCTGTTGTCGGAGGACAACTAGGGCGGTCGTTCAGATAGTTTTCCCGTCTAGCTTCGGGCATTAATCCTGGACCTGTTTGTTTCAGAAGTGATTTTCACCTGTTTTGGGAAAACAAAAGAAACTTTGATAGAATATCGTTAGTCTTATGCAAATTATGATGCATGACAATGTGTGTGAATGACAGATGCTCAAATTATGACTTTTATGAGTAATGTATGAATGTAGATGTTGTGGTATTTCAAAACATATCCATCTTGAAGAAGATGCGGTCGTTCTGCTCGAGGATTTCTGGCTTCTGTTTGGGGATGAAACGGATGGAAACCCTGAGAAGAAAAATAGCCTCGATTCCTCCGATGCACTATCTGACCAAGTCTTGAGCCTAGATATTGTTGAGGATGGTAGAGACCAAGAAATGCGCTGCTGAGGATCTTGTGCATAGAACCTGCTGGGGGAAAAATTAGGAGGCGCCCTACTGGGGATCTTGCGCATAGATCCTGCTGGAGAGCATTTGATAGTTGCTGGGACACCGGGTTAGAAGGATCTGGAGCCCGTCGAAATCTCTGGCTGGTGGATAAAAGATGTAGGTTTCCTCCGATGCACTATTTGACCATGTTTCAAGTCTGGATACTGCTGCTGCTAGGGAGGTGATGATTGCTGAGAGATATTTTACTGGGGATACCTCTGCTGGTGATGGATCGTTACTACTTGGAGACTGATGTAACATGGCTTAGTTTGATTGGGATCACTGCTCGGGGACTAACGTGATGAAGCTTGAAAGGTCGAGAACAGTGGAGAAAAATGAGTACTCTGTTGGGGAAAGTTTGTAGTGAGTGACATCTCTATGGGGATCATGCTCTACAGGGGAATGTTTTGGTGACTTTCGCCGTCATCTCAATTTCGAGAGCCTGTAGTAATTATCCTTGTTCGTTTACTTTTCGCATGTTTGTAAGTGGATTTTTATTGTCAGATGCATATAATCATTCAAAGCAAATGTTGGACTTTATGCAAACAACAACAGTGAAGATTGTAAAGAGAAAGAACTTGTATTAATTCTGAAAGGTGGCGTATGGACAAGTAGTGTGTACACAAGAAAGGTAAAAAGCTATGCGGAAACAATCTCGTTAAGTTCCAACTATGCTAGTACTCATATATTTCAACTATCTCATCTCCTTGCTGTCAGCAGAAAGTGAGTGAATTGATTTTCTCCATTTGAATCTTGAATGCTGATAGTAGTAGTCTGGAAGTAGGTGATCTGGACGGGACATAGTCGTACGCTTAAATCCCTAACTTTTTCCTAGGCCGCCCTTTCGGGTTTTCAGTCTACCGGGATACCCTTTTTTGCCCAAGCCGCCTTTTTAGGTTTTCGACTTGTTGGGTGTACATGTTTTGTGTATATCCTTAACTTTTGCCCGAACCCTTTTGGTTCACCAGGATGCCCTTATTTTTGCCTAGGCCAGTCGACCTAGCGGGTCTCGTTTATGCGTAGTATTTTTTGACTATGTCTCCGTTCACAGGGTGTGGGAAGTCTTCACCATCCATGGTGCTAAGTATCATAGCTCCATGGAAAATCATCTTGACTACAAACGGTCCCTCGTAGGTGGGATTCCATTTTCCCCTGGGATCACCTTGTGGAAGAATGATGCGCTTGACTACTAAATCACCGACTTGGTAGACCCGGTGCTTGACTCTTTTGTTGAATGCTCTGATCATTCGCTTCTGATAGATCTGTCCATGACAGATGGATGCGAATCGTTTTTCATCAATCAAGTTAATCTGGTCAAGGCGAGTCTGGATCCAATCGTCTTCACCTAGCTCTGCATCTTGGAGGACTCTGGTTGAGGATATCTGAACCTCGATGGGTAGGACTGCCTCCATACTGTATACAAGAGAAAAGGGGGTTGCCCCTGTTGATGTTCGTACTGTAGTGCGATAACCATGAAGAGCGAATGGTAACATCTCATGCCAATCCTTGTAAGTCACTGTCATCTTCTGTATGATCTTCTTAATGTTCTTGTTGGCGGCTTCCACTGTGCCATTCATCTTAGGCCGATAAGGAGAAGAGTTGTGATGCTTGATCTTGAACTGCGTCAGAGTTCGGTGATCATCTTATTGTTGAGATTGGAGCCGTTATCTATGATAATCCTTTCGGGAGTGCCATATCGATAGATAAGATTATGCTTGATGAAACGAGCCACGACATTCTTGGTAACAGATGCGAACGAGGTTGCTTCTACCCACTTGGTGAAATAGTCAATTGCCACAAGGATGAAATGATGTTCGTTGGAAGCGGTGGGCTTGATTTCTCCAATCATGTCAATGCCCCACATTGCAACAGGCCAAGGAGTTGTTAGAACATTCAGAGGCACTGGAGGTATGTGTACTTTGTCGGCATAAATCTAGCATTTGTGACAAGACCGAGCATAGCGGTGACAATCAGCTTCCATGGTGGACCAATAGTAACCCGTTCTCAGAATATTTTTAGCCATGGTGTTTCCACTGGAGTGGGTACCAAATGCGCCTTCGTGTAACTCTTCCATAATATGTTCCGCTGTTTTCCGGTCTACACAGCGGAGTAAGCACATGTCGTGGTTGCGCTTGTATAAGATGCCGTTGCTGAGGAAGAATTTGGATGCAAATCTTCTCAAGAACTTCTTATCATTGACAGATGCTCCTGCGGGATATTCCTGAGGCTCAAGATACCTCTTCACATCGTAGTACCAAGGTTTCTCTTATGTATCAAGCTCATAACAATACGCTGGTTCTCCAAACTTCTCAATGATAATTTGGGGAGCCTCATTGTCCCATCTGACCTTGAACATAGATGACATAGTAGCTATCGCGTCTGCCAACTGATTCTCTTCTCGTGGAATATGATTGAAAGTGATCTCTTCAAAGTAGGGGATCAAACTCAAAACATGCTCCCGATATGGAATGAGATTCGGATGCTTCGTATCCCACTCGCCCTTAATCTGACTGATCACTAAAGTTGAGTCTCCATACACTTGTAAGAACTTGATTCTTAAGTCAATAGCAGCTTTAATACCCATGATGCACGCTTCGTATTCGGCCATGTTGTTCGTACAACTGAAGCATAATCTGGCGGTGAAAGGAGTATGTCCGCCTGTAGGAGATGTAATGATGGCACCAATGCCATCGCCAAGTGCGTTTGAGGCTCCATCAAAGAACATGGTCCATCGGGATCCTTGTTCAGGTCCTTCGTCTGGTCCTGGTTCTTCACAATCTGTAACTAGTAAAACATCTTCATTAGGAAACTCGAACTGCATAGACTGATAGTCATCTACGGCTTGATGAGCCAAATGATCGGCTACTACACTTCCTTTGATCGCTTTCTGAGAAGTATAATGGATGTCATATTCGGTCAAGATCATTTTCCATCTTGCTATTCTTCCGGAGAGAGCTGGTTTCTCAAATATGTATTTTATCGGATCCATCTTGCAAATCAACAAGGTAGTGTGAGTCAACATATCTTGTCTTAGTCGTGACGCAAAGCTGCAAGTTTTTTTGTGGTATCTTGTTTCACGATCGTTAAACTTTTGCTAAGGTAGTATATTGCATACTCTTTGACCGGACTCGTCATGTTGCCCCAACACACACCCATTGAGTTCTCTAACACGTTAGGTACATGATAAGAGGTCTTCCTTCGGCAGGCGGCATCAGGATAGGAGGATTCTGTAGGTACTCTCTGTTTTTGTCAAAAGCGATCTGGCAATCGTCGTTCCATTCTACCACTTGATCTTTCTTCAGCAACTTGAAGATTGGGTCACAAGTAGCAGTTAGATGTGCAATGAATCTGGCAATGTAATTCAATCGGCCCAAGAAACCTCTGACTTCTCTCTCGGTGCGGGGAGCTGGCATTTCTTGAATAGATTTAACCTTGGCGGGGTCAACTTCAATACCTATTCCACTGACGACAAACCCTAGGAGCTTACCGGATCTGACTCCAAAAGTGCACTTGTTGGGGTTGAGTCTTAGTCTGTACTTCTTAACCTATCAAACAGTTTCTGCAAATGATCAAGATGTTCTTCTTCAGTCTATGATCAAGCTATCATATCGTCGATGTAGACCTCTATCTCGTGATGAATCATGTCATGAAATAACGTCACCATAGCACGCTGATAAGTGGCGCCCGCGTTCTTCAGGCCGAACGACATGACCTTGTAGTAGAAAGTGCCCCACTGTGTAACAAAAGTAGTCTTCTCCATGTCTTCAGGAGCCATTTTGAACTGATTGTAACCGGAGAAACCATCCATGAAGGAGAAAACCTTATCTTGGCGGTGTTGTCAACGAACATCAATATGAGGAAGTGGAAAATCGTCTTTCGGACTCGCTTTGTTCAGATCTCTGTAATCCACACACATTCGTACCTTGCCATCCTTCTTGGGTACGGGTACCACATTTTCAACCCACTATGGATAGGAAGTATGACTAAAAGCGTTGAGCGCTTCATAACTTTGGCTTTGATTTTCTCGACATCTCGGGGCATGCGACGGACCTTCATTTCGGAGAAAACCTTCTTTTGCCGGTAACCGGTGTACCACAATATCAATGTCTAAACCCGGCATGTCTTCGTATGACCAAGCAAAAACCTCAATATAGTCTCATAGCATCTGAATCAATCTTTCTTTAACACTGTTCTCAAGACCCGCTCCTATCTTGATCTCTTTTCTGTCTTCATCAGTACCTAAATTCACAACTTCAACTAGCTCTTTGTGTGGCTGTATAACTTGCTCTTCTTGCTGTAGCAGTCTAACAAGTTCTCCTGGCACTTCACAATCTTCCTCACCTTCGTCTTCGGCTTGGTAGATCGGATTATTGAGGTCATATTTCGCAATAGCATAACTGTTATCAACGAGATTCGGAGTGATTCTGCAGTGTATCACGTGGGTGTGTGTAAGAAACACATAGCTTTTTGAAAGGGTGATAAAGTAAAAGAAAGAAAATAACAATTAAATGCAAAAGTCCAACGATTTTATTGAATGAAAATATGCAAATGACAAATAATAACTCTCACAAACGAGCCATGATGCCCCGGGCAAGGCACTAGGCTTTAGAGTTTATTGTTCAAAACATAGAAAATACGAAAAGCAAAACAAAAACAAGAGCAATTACTCCTGTCTAAAGGAGATTGGTATAGCGTCTTGATCTTCCAATTCTTGAGTCCGTTGTCGGAGTTGGGAAGATCCACTTCGACGTCGTCGCGTCGTCTTCTATAGCATGGATTCCACTCTGGCTGGTGCGGAGAGGAAGTTGGCCGACACGTTCCTGGCGTATCATCTTCTGTCCTTTGATGGTGAAGCCTAAACCAGTCTTGTTAGATTTGAAAGGAAGATCAGGGAGCTGTCCCCAAATAGAACTACCTCCTCCTTCAACTGCAGCTTGAGCATCCTTCAACGAGGCCATCCTAGGCGGAACTTGCGTAACTTCAGGAGTGATAGGAGAGTCAATAGGCATGACTCTGGGATTGTTTCAAAAGCTTGACAGGGAGTCTCGAAGAATTCACCTTCCATATCGAGATATCTGAATGACTGTAGATGACTGACCATATATTCTTCTTCACCACATACCGTAACAACCTTCCCCTTCACCGGGTACTTCAACTTCTGATGCAGGGTAAAGGTAACAGCGCCTGCCCCATGTATCCAAGGGCGTCCGAGTAGGCAAGAGTAAGCTGGGCGGATGTCCATGACAAAGAAAGTGGAATCAAAAGTCTGGGAACCGACTTTAACAGGTAGAATGAGCTCTCCAAGTACTATTCGTTTAGAACCATCAAAAGCTCTCACAATAATGTCACTGGGTTTTAGAACCAATCCTTCAATATCAAGTCGATCAAAAGCAGTCTTCGGAAGGATATTCAGAGCAAAACCGGTATCCACCAAAACATGAGACAATGGAACGGCCTTGCATTCAACAGAGATGTGCAAGGCTTTGTTGTGTTTCCTTCCGGTAGGAGTCAAATCAGCATCAGAGAAGCCTAGGCCGTTGTTGGCAGCCAGGCTAGCAATACAAACTTCAAATTGATTAGTAGTAGTGTCTTGCGGCACGTGAGCATTCTTTAGAAACTTCACCAAGGCTTTAGCATGAGCCTCAGAGCACAAGAGCAGAGCAAGCATGGAGATCTTGGACAGTCATCCCATTCCACAACATTATAGTCACTCTTTTTGATGATCTTCAGAATTTCCTCCATTTCTTGTTTGGAGGTGTCTTCAGGAACTTCCTTTGGTACTTCTGGATGAGCAGAATGAGCTACTGGTTCTTTCCCTCTAGTCTCGGGAACTGGTTGAATAAATTTGGAATGCGAGAAGTCATGATGTCTTTTGGAGGAGAGATTTCTGGAGAGAATACTCTTCCGGTTCTGGTCACCTTACTTGATTCGATGATATTGTCAATGTTAGGAATGGTAGCTTCAACTGTAAGATCTTCAATGGTCAGAGGGTCTTGTTTGACGCCATGATAGTAAACATCATCTCCATAATTCCAAGGGATAGCTTTGTCAGAGGAATATGGAACCGGTCTAGGAGAAGTAATAATGAGAGGTGCCACTCTAGGCACAGAATCAGCAGAGGAAATCCTTATAGTGTTAATATCAGCATAGTCTTCTGGGAAATCATCTCCCCATCCGGTCGCCTTAACATCTTCAATGGGAATTTTGTAGCTCTCAGGAACAGCATACTTCACCATGTAATCAAACTTTCCACTTGGCTGCCCCAAGGTATTCCACACATTTGGTGCAGTTTCATTCACATCTTCGATCTTTAGTTTCTTAGACATGTCATCACACAGACTCTCCACAGGTGGTTTCAGGAATAGTATTTCACGGTTATCCATCATGCACTGAACACGTCTTCTCAACCAAGCACAACCATCGGTAGAGATGGGCACCAACGACAATTCTCGGGCATCACAGGTTGACACCGGCTTGCAGCAAATTCTTCTTAACAATCATCAGAGGAATAGTCAAGTCATCTATGTTGAAAACGTAAGAGTTCTCGCCAATAGCATTGGAACTTTTGTCATGGTTAGGCATAGGCGTTGATCACATTTGGAGTCTCAGCGGGAGGTCAAACTCAATGCTTAGCTTCAATCATATCTTGAATCTTGTTCTTGAGCCCAGCGGTTGTCGATGTCGGGCCTGGCTATTGGGTGGTAAGCACACTTAGCATTAGGATTGTATCTCGGAGAGGAAGTGTTGACACTCGAGGAGGATCCTTCAAAGTGTCAGCTCTGCTTTCAACATGTGTTGCAAGGCTTGCGACAATGGCATGTTGATCTTCGTAAAGTAGTGGCGCGTTACTCGCGCGTTGTCTCGAGGTTGTCTGATGTAGGATTGGAATCTGGCCCCCACAGTTGAGCGTGGTCGGTCTTGGCTCGGCTTTTCGACCATACTGACATTAGTTTCTTTCTTACAGAAAGATCTCTTGGCGATGTTGAAGATGTCTCTACATGAATCTTCCCACTCTTGATACCAGCTTCAATACGCTCTCCTGTTAATATCAGCTCGGTGAATCCGGCTGAGGAGTTTATAATCAGATGATTGAAGAATGGGCCTGTCAGTGTTCCCATAAACATATCAACCAATTCCCTATTGGACAAGGGTGGTTGAACTCTGCCTGCTAGATCTCTCCACTTCTGAGCATATTCCTTGAATTTCTCATCACGACCCATAGACATGCTCTGTAGTTGCATGCGAGTGGGTGTCAATTCAGCATTGTACTCATAATGACTGTAGAAAGCATCTGCTAAATCACTCCATGTACAGATACGGTCATTTTCTAGCTGATAATACCACTCCAATTGAGTTCCGGACAAACTCTCTTGAAAATAATGCATCCACAACTTTCTGTCATCAGTGTGGGGGTTGATCTTTTGAACATAGGACTTCAAATGCAGCTTCGGACAAGAAATGCCATCATATTTGGCAAAAGTGGGAACTTTGAACTTGGGAGGAATCACCACACCAGGAACAAGGCTTAAATCATCAAAATTGAGCCCGGACATCTTCAGGTTTTCCACAGCATTCAGACGGTCTTCAAGTTGCTTATACATGTCATCTTCATCAGAGTACTGGTCATTATCATAGTGATCTTCTCTGTCTTTCTCATGCTCACGCTGGTCTTCTTCATGTGCCTTGACACTTCCCTCAGTCTTGACACTCCCTTCTGAGAGCTCTATCTGGCTAACCACTTTAGGACCACCTTTGTAACGCCTACCCATGTTGAGAACACCAACGACCCTCTTCTTTCAGTTGATGAGCTTATTCAGATCTTCTTGGCCTTGGACCAAGCTAGTGAACATCTCCTAGAACTGAGCATTCTGAGCATGGAGATCTTTGACAGTCTGTTCAAGAGCCATTTCTGCTAAAATAAATAGTGAGAGAATGAGAAAACCAATCTTTGATGTACCTGTTATGAGATGTTATGCCATGATAATGCAATGTTTATGCAAATGCAATGTAATGTTTTCAAGGACCTTAGAGATTTAAATTTGTTAAACAAGCACGAACAAACATTTATTAGTTCTCTTTTTATTCTTTTTATTTTTAAGTACAAAAATATAGTTCAAAACAATAAAATAAGAGAACAAAAATCCTAAAGCTCTAAGTCTCCCACGGGCGCTTCCTTTTGGTGCTGAGGTAGGCGTTGATGTTCCGCTCCTCGTGAAGTAGCTTGGTCAACTCTAGTACGTTCTTCTCGCTTGCATAGCACTGAGCTTCAAATGTATCCCTTTCTTCTTTTAGTTGAATCCAGGATCTCTTCAAGTCTTCAAGATCAGTAGGCATGTCAGGATGGAGAACAATATAGGGTACGTCACCTATAGCAACATGTTCCATAATTACTGGTAGAACAGGAGTGAATGGCATCATGAGGTTTTGAGCTCGCGCTCGCACCCATTTGAGGTAAGGTTCCCAAGGAATGGAGTTTTGGTGTCCCAAAGTCTTGGTATCAGTCTTCTTTACCATACCCCAAGCGTGTATGAACCTTCGTCGGTAATTCTGGAGATCGTGGTTGTAGTCGAACACAATGTCTTGGAGAAGCATATCATGTGGACCATCTCTTCGAGCAAAGCCAAACTGACGTAGAGCTAGAGAAGGGTTGTAAGTAATACCTCCCCCTTATACCAAGGAGTGGTACATTAGGGAATTCTCCACAACGCTCAATGAATGTGAAGTCCTTTTGAGAGAAAAGACTCCAACGAATATCTGAATGAGAGAGTGACATTAGCCTTTGAGACCAATTCATCCTTTATTCGTTCTTCAAAACTGATGAAGGAAGGTGCGAAATAAACCACCTGGAAAGTAACAGTATGCAACACATGAGAGTTCCTTGTCTTTTGATAGTACGAGTGTGGAGAGAATGTAGAATATCTCCAAGTAGAGTAGGCACTGGATTGCGAGTGAGGAATAACTTAATGGTGTTGACATCTATGAATTGATCTGAGTTAGGGAATAGAACCAAACCATAGATTAACAAGGCTACAATGTCTTCGAATGCATGGAAACTCATAGCTTTGAGGAATTCTCGGGCTTTCTTTATCAAGAACTTGGCAAGTAAACCCTTAACTCCACTTCTTGTTTCCCAATTAGCTTCAATTTCTGAGCGTTTCAGGTGTAATGCTGATGCGATGTCTTCGTACCTAGGAACCTTTTCTAGACCGGTGAATGGCATTTGGTCAAGAATAGGTACCCCAAGTAGCTTAGAGAACTCTTCTAAGGTAGGAACTAACTGATAATCTAGGAATGTAAAGCAGTGGTGTTTCGGATCAAAGAACTGGAATAGGACATGCATCATATCTTCTTCAAAACTAGAGATAACCAAGTCAAGTAGATAACCATGTCTTTTGATGAACTGAGCATGGTCGGGAATTTCTGAAACCAATTCTTTAAGCTGAGAAGGTATACCCATGAAGTTGATTCAGATAGTCTTTCTAGAAGCCATAATCCCTACAAAACAGAGCAAAGATAAATCCCTAGGTCCTTGAAATAGTTAGAAATGATATGCAATGCGATGATGTCATGATGTCATGTTTAGCACACACAAACAATTCACACAATGAGCCTAGGTTTAAGGCTTGCATGAGGTATAGGTGATTACCCCACCAAAAGTTTGAGTTGGTTCATCCTATCCTATAATAGTAACGGGTTCTAGGAATATCATATCATTGATCTTTCTCGTGCGTTTATTTCAATCGACTACCAAGTGGTCGACGAAAATATCCCAAAAGTCGATCTTAATGGCGTAGCATTGGTATCAACCAACCTCGGTCTACACCAAAGCCGACCATCTCACTACTTTCTAATGGCCAAGATGGGTCAATTAGGGTTCTAAAAAGTTTAGTTAGTGCTGATGACACCACGCAGAAGCCAAATACTATCCTCAACTTGGAAATGAAGAGTATCGGGACATCCAAAGTGTCACACTAACGTAGCCATCATGTTGACCGTTTTGATATCGTCTAGCATGACGATTTATTGCTACTTACCTAAAAGGAAACTCGGATCCGGGTGTAGGATCCCCCACAAATATAATACCCAAGCAACCCTTAAAAGTAAAGCATACAAATCAAACAGAAAGCAGTAAAGTGATCTAATAATCCCTAAGGTTTTTCTTTTTCCCCAACAGAGTCGCCAGTTCTGTAACACGGTGAACTGACTTTGAGATCTTTGTATCGCAAATGTACGGATAGCAAGAGTCGCCACCGACTTTTCTTTTATCCAATTAAGGGAAGGTAAAAAGTACAGAAAAGACCTTCGTTAGATTCTGAGTAAGGGAGAAGGTTATGAAAAGGAAAGGTATTAGCACCCCTTTCCATCCGTAGTTATCTACGGGCTCTTAGTTGCTCTTAGATCATTTTTAAAAAAGTGCTTTCTGTGTGTTTGACAAAATTGTTTCGAAAAGGCATTTCGCTTTGACTTTGTAATGATTCATGTAGGAATGTATACAAAGTGTTCGAAAATGTTCCGTTTTGAAAAGAGTTTGAACTTTGACAAAAGTGTGTGGTGTGAAAAGTATTTTGTTTGAGCAAGCAACTAAAAGTCTTATTACCTACTCAGAATTGGTTGTTTTCGTGTTGTTTTACATTCCTTTAGAATAGTGCTATCCGTACCATTAGTTGGTAGGTAACCCTATTCGTTGAATGTAAAAGGGACATTCGAAGGGACATCGGATGGTCATAGAAGACAACTTGTAGGAAGTATCCTAGCACATTCGAAGGGACTATCATCATTTTTTGTAGGCGACAATCGAGGGTCAAGATCATGTATTCGTAGGCGACATCATGGGTCTATGATCTTTGTATCAAAGGGACTATGATGATTTGTTTGAAGGCAACGGTGCTAGAATACCTCTACGTTCGAGGGACTTGACCATTTGTATTCGTAAAGGCAACGAGAGAGAATTACCCTAAGGGGTGCATGTGTGAAAAGAGTGTGTTGATTTCAGGTATTTTATCTTGGATTTATGAGTGATCTATGTCCAATTTTATCTTGCCATACACGCCTAGTTACTAGCAGTTTATAGGGTGCAGAAAGTAAATTGCGGAAATGTGAAGTGCGGAAAGATAAAGTCCTACGCTATTACATGGCTTTGGGGCAGATACATAATGAGAGGTGCGGAAAATAAAAGTCCTAATTAAACTATTACATCCCATAGGAAATTACATAATTGAAAAAAGAAAGCGAGAAAAATCGTCCGAAACGCTACAACCTGTGGACAGATACATAATCGGAAATACGAGAAAATTGCATAAGAGGAAAATGTTAGTAAAAACAAATATTTTTGAATGAGGAAAAAGATTTTATGTTAGTAATGACATTAATATGATAAGATAAATTTTTGGTAATTTTCTGGATCGTTTTGATAATTTAAAAACAATTAAAAGTCATTTAAATGATTAATTAGTAATTAAATTAAATATGCATGAAAAAATAATAATTTTAATTTTAAAAATTAAATAAACATTTTTCTGATGGTTATGCAAAAAATAAATATTTTTGGGGTTTTTTAGATGCATGATAAAAAATATTAAAGATAAATTAAAATGCATGAAAAATATTAAAGAAAATATAAAAAAATGTAAGTTTTGCAAACTTGTAAAAATATATGGTCCTGGTCAGGCTCGAACCGGTGTCCTCCTGGAAACACGTCACGCTCCCTTGCCTTAACCACTGGGCCAACGCGCACTTGGTGTCAAATAATTGAAACGAAATCGTTTTAAGCAAACTTGATTTCTAGGAACCAAGAACACGCGCGAAGATCTTCATCTTCTTCATTTGAAATTTTGAAAAGTTAGCGTCGGCTGAACTCGACGCTAAGGCCCCTGCAAACATCAAAAATCCAGTACAAGCAATATAAATGACATTCAAAGGCATGGTTCGATTGGAAACATTGTTCTGAACACGATGGTAGTGTTGGTTTTGTCCAATTTTTCGTATTTAGGGAATTCCTAAATCGGTTCAGAAAACCCTAACAATGGTGATTTTCGTTCCAGGCTATTAAAATGCAATTGGATTGTCGAAAGCTTGCAAACTTCAAACTAAACACAAAGCAAACATCAAAACACGTTAACAATGCATGGATGATAGAAATCGAAATTTGAAAAAGTATGAACAAACCAAATCGTGTTTTCTCAATTCTTGATGTTTTTGAGAGATGTAAAGGTCTGAATCGACTCCAGGGACTCCAAGGAATGTGTTTGGATGCTTAGAATTGGTTGAATCGAAGCAAAACTAGGGCTTCCAATTGCTTGAATAGCACGGTTTTTTTTACTTAGGTTAGGGTTCCTCCAAGCAATTTTTCTGTTCTTGTTCATGTTGTATGCATTGTACATTTAGAGTGGATGGATTTTGGGCTGAATTGAAGAGCAAATATTGATTAATCAATGCAAAAATTATTTGATTTTGTACAAAATCAAATCTTCCTTATTTGATCCAATTTCATCAATTTCTTGCCAAATCAATGCAAATTTCGAAATTTGCTAGCTTGTATGAGTTGCTTGGATCTCAAGAATGAGAGAAAAATCAATCTTGCATTTAATTTTGATTTTATACCTTATTTTTAAATTTAATTTGTTTTTAAATGAATAAAATTCAAATTAAATAGAAAAATAAAGACAAAATTCGTGGCATTGGGCTTGAAGGTTCCAAATAAGATAAGGAACAAGTTTAAACCAAGGAAAACTAGGCCCATTTGCAAAATTTTGGATTTTGAAAAGTATTTCTCTTTGTGCACCTCTTAAAAAATGCCCAACTTGTGCAAGGTGTATTTTGCTCAATTTTCCACATTTTTTAGTGTTCTTGGACTTTTTAGAAAGCTCTAGGTGTCCTCTAAACAACCTCTTTGGTTTCATCTCAATTGGAGTTTCCATGCTCAAGAAATCTTAAAACAAAAAGTTGACTTTTTGTTGACTTTGAAAAGGACCTGTAATGTTTTGATCCATATCTTCAAAATGAAGCATTTTTCGAACATTCTTGTGAGACATGAAGTTGTAGAGAATTGAATTTCCTTGAAAATTTTTTTAGAAAGTATGAAGAAGTTATGCTCAGTCAAAGTTCAGTTGACTTTTCACTAAAAAACCCTAATTTGGAAAGTTTGACTTTTGAGCAAATCTTGAGTTTTCTTGATGAATCATGATCAACCCTTGATCAAATGATGAATGTGACTTCAAAATGAGAATGTTGACCAAAAATCAGGAAGTTTGACTGTATGTTGACCACAGTTGACTTTTTGTCCAATACAACTGATTTTCAACCATCTGAGCAATTATTTGAGGAAATTTGACTTGTGAGGTTTGAAACTTGACATGGAGAATCTTTGAAGTATATGAGGAGGCATGATGACCAATGGAGATGTTGGAAGTCCATCTTGATCTGAGAATTGCCAAACCCTAGTTTGGGTTGATTGTCTAGGAGAGGGTTTGTCTGATCAACCCTTGAGGAATCCTTGAGCATGGATGTATGAAATGTTTTCAGAAGTAGGAGGCCAAATTTTGGGGTATGACAATTAGTAATTTCCAATGTGTTATACATACTAGGTATGAAGAGCAATTTTCTCACTATAGGTAAGTTGGTCGAAAAAGAATTATGAAGTGTTGATTGAATACAATATTATAAGATTTGTCAAAGAAAATTGAAGATTAATCTTGAAGGATTCTATGTCTCAGAATAGAACCTTCAAGATTGAACTTAATATGATGGAGCAATAATGTCTTACCTCTGCAGCTAGCAGGGATGAATTGATATGGCACTATAGACTTGGTCATCTAAACTTCAAAGACATTATATATTTGAAGATAAGAAATATGGTTTCATGGTTTCCATATATCGACATTCCAAACTAAGTTGTGATTAATGTGTTCATGCAAAACAACACAAGAGTAACTCCAACAAGGATGCAGGAAGCAAGTCAAAGGAAATTATTGAAATCATATACTCTAATGTATGTTGTTATATCTAGGTGGATTCGAATGAAAGGTAATAAATACTTTGTTACATCTATATATGATTTTAGTCGAACATCATGGACTTACCTGATCAATAAGAAAAGTGATTTGATCGAGGTATTTTCTAATTTTAAGTCTATGGTCGAAAGACAAAGTGGTCGAAAGCTCATGATTTTGAGAACTAATGGTGGTGAAGAATATGTGCGAAAAACGTCTAAATGTTATATAAGAAAGAAAGGATTGTGCATGACGTGGTGCCACCCTACACTCCACAACATAATGGAACTGCAGAAAGGAAGAATAAGACTACCATGAATATGGTGAGAAATAAGTTGAAAGGAAAGCATTTACCTAAAGTGTTTTGGGGTGAAGGTGTTTCGATTGCAACATACATATTGAATAGATGTCCGACAAAGAAGTTGGAAGGAATTATGCGATAATAATGTTGGTCTGGTGTAAAATTTAGCTTGAGTCATCTAAAAGTGTTTAGATCTATAGCACATAGACATGTGCCATATCTGGTTAGAAGAAAGCTTAATGAAAAGTCGAGTAAGATGATCCTAATAGGATATCATCCGACTGTAGGTTACAAGTTGTTCGACCCATTAAACAAGCAAGTAATGATCAACATTGTTGTACCCCAAAATTTACCCACTTCTCTTCCGTATTTCTGGTTTACAATTCGATTGCATAAATATACATATTGGGGTACTCCTGAAGGCGTATCTTTGATGTCCTTGGGTATTTTTTGTTGAATTTCGACGAGCGGGTCCCTCCCATTATTGTCTACAACTTTCGTTTGAAGGCCGATAACAGGTTTTATGAGGAAGGTCCTGAAAGAAACAGTTTCCCCAGTGAATCACGTTGAATTTTAGTGCTGAACCGTGTGTTTTGCTCACTAAAAAGTCTCTATTTCCTAGCTGGAAACTTGGAATTGAGCGGGACGGATTTCTAAAATTCCGTGTCGAAGTCTTCTACAACTTTCGTTCGCAACTCGGGAGTTGATTCCTGACCAATCAGTACCAGAATTTTGTTCTTCAAAGTTGATTTTTGAGTTGAGCTGAGCAATTTTCATCTAATACACGAGCTTCATAAAATCATATCCCGTTCGATTTTCATCGAAACGAGATGGGACCAGTGCCAAAAGTTCATAAATTTCGTCAGTTTCATTTGCCTCAGAACTACTCATTGGAAAATTCCGATCAGAAGACCCTCGTACGAGGCCTTTCCTCAGAAGCGCGCAAATAAAATTTTGCATGTGTCAGTTGTCTTATGTTGATGCTGAAAACTTCAAAAATTCTTATTTCATTGACCGTTCACCAGAGCAAGTCGGGATTTTGGTTCACGCAAGCAAAATGGTATTCCGAATATTTTTTGTTTACATTCCGACTCTGAATTCCGCACGGATTTGGCTGTTTTGGATTAATTACGAAAATTATTTGGATAATCATGATTTAGGCTTGATTATGGTTCTTAGGCCCAATTCCTAGAAACTATAAATAGATTTTCTCTTCACAAATCAAGGGGGGAATCATTTTTTGCAAAATTCCCATTACCACTCACACTCCAATTCTCTCAACGCTCAAAAGCAAAAACTCAGAAAAGTTCAAATTACAACTTTCCCTCCAAGAAACCACCACAGGCCGCCACCGGACCTCCGTCCAACACACTTGACCACAGACCGCTAAGCGCCTACGATTCTGTTTTTTGCTTGCATCTCTCACTTCAATCTATGTCTTCATCTATTCCTTCTGCACGCATTTGACATGGAAGGAACATCTCCATCTTGATTTTCCCTCTAATTGCAAGATCCAAGGATTTCTCCTTCATCTTCTTCAATCCTCCATTGAAGACTTCAAGCTTTTCTTCAAGAATTCAAGGCTAATTCTGAAGATTATCGTCAATTTGTCATTGATTCGGTATTTTCTTTGAAGAGCACAAGGAATTCCTCTTCAATTTGATTGAAACTTCAAGTTCAAGTAAGTGTTAGGTTCAAATAAGCACTTATGTTAAGCTGTTCTTGACTTTCATCTTTTCTCGAAATTGAACACTGAAATCGCATGCAAATTTAATGTAGATTCTAGGTCTTGAACTTTTCCTCTTAAATTCTTTGACTTGAATTGGATTTTGCCGCCTTATTTGTGTCGGAGTGAGGATTTTGTACATAGCATGCATATATCCTTATGCATTTGTATTCCCATGCACCTAAGCCGTGAATTCACACATTTTACATCATCTACCATAGGCTCAAGCATTCGAGAGCATTTAGTTTGATTTAATTGCATCAATACATGATGATTTGAAGCATAATTTGCATTCGACATGTAGATATCCGAGCACTGTGATTGTTAATCACTTCATTGTACATGAATATGCATTCCAAGTGTTTGTGCTAATGCGTGACTAAGAGTTGAAGGGTAACTTTTAGATATCGTGATTAGCTTGCATCTATCTTGCACATGAACATTAGAATTGTGAATCTCACTTGCATCCTTCGCATGTTCATGCATCCTCTTCCTTTCATGAACATTAGGATTGTTATCGTAACTCGCATCCTAGGCATGTTCATGCATCCTTTAATTTGCAAATGAGCATTAGGATTATTATCGTAACTCGCCTCCTTGGCATGTTCATGCATCCTTTACTTTGCAAATGAGCATTAGGATTGTTATCGTAACTTGCATCCTTGGCATGTTCATGCATCCTTTACTTTGCACATGATCATTAGGATTGTTATCGTAACTCGCATCCTTGGCATGTTCATGCATTCTTTATTTCGCACATGAACATTAGTATTTTTATCGTAACTCGCATCCTTGGAAAGTTCATGCATCCTTTACTCCGCACATGAACATTGGTCTTATCGTTCGATTTGCATTCCTTGCATGTTTATGCATCTATGAACATTGGTTTTATCGTTCGATTTGCATTCCTCGCATGTTTATGCATCTATGAACATTGGTTTTATCGTTTGATTTGCATTCCTTGCATGTTCATGCATCTATGAATATTGGTTTTATCATTCGGTTTGTATTCCTCGCATGTTCATGCATCTATGAACATTGGTTTTATCGTTCGATTTGCATTCCTCGCATGTTCATGCATCTATGAACATTGGTTTTATCGTTCGATTTGCATTCCTCGCATGTTCATGCATCTATGAACATTGGTTTTATCGTTCGATTTTCATTCCTCGCATGTTCATGCATCTATGAACATTGGTGTTATAGTTCAATTTGCATTCCTCACGTGTTCATTTGAGTTTCACTTTATAAAATATTATTCGGATCCGATATTTAATTCCCCGGAATTATTTTAATTGATTGAATTAATAATATTGGTAGATATTATTAGTGTGTTAATTTATAAGAATAGATGGGGGTGTGAGGATTAATTGATGATAATTGTGTTTTCACCCTTGTTGCTAGTAAGGAACACTTTATAAACCATTTCTCCTCATTTTCCTTCCATTCAAAACACAAAACCAAACTTAGAAATTGGAAGCTAGTAAGAAAACAAGTTATAAAAACCAATTTCTTTTCATTTTCTTCCCATTTTGGAAAACAAGCCAAACTTGGTCTTAGAGAGAAGAAGAGAGGGTTTTGGAAAGAAGAAGAAGAAGAGCAAGAGAGGAAGCTTGAGGTTGGAGTTGTGGAATCATCTTGGATCATCCAATCTCTAGAGGTAAGGGGTTTGATTTCTCTATCTCATATGATTAGGTTTTGATAGTTGTATTTTGGATTTGGGTGTAAAATTGATAGTTGGTTTATAGGGTTTAGTTGGTTGATTGTGTAAGTGAAATATATTAGAAGAGTTAGAATAGGAGTAAGGATTATGAGGTTGATGATGATTAGAATCAATGGGAATGGTAAAAGTGAGGTTGGGAATGTTAAAAATGGAGTTTTTGTACAGGTCAATCAACACGGGCCGTGTTGATTCACACGGGCGCCCGTGTTGACCTATTGTAGAGGGAAGAGTTGTTGACAGGACAATCAACACGGGCCGTGTTGATCCACATGGGTGCCCGTGTTGATGCAATGACTTGGGCATTTTTGCACGTTCTGGTGGCTTTTCAACACGGGCCGTGTTTATGCACACGGGGGCCCGTGTTGATGCATCTGTAGCCTCCAAAATTCTGATTTTTCGCACTTCCTTTGGAACCCGATTGTGTTCCGATTTTCTGATTTCAGCAAATTCGACGACGGAGAAAGTTGCTATGAATTCAACGAAAATTTACGTGCTAGCTAAGTTCGATGTGTAGAACGTAGTGGTGATGTTAGTTTTTAGAAGTTGCGAGTTTTTACGAGATGACCCAAAATAGGCCAATTTACGGTTAGATTGAATCAGATTGCGTTTTAGGGAATTTAAGGCGCGTATGGACAATCCGATTTCGATGTTGATGATTATGATTAATGCCGGTTTTTAGGAATGGCTTTCGTGATGATTTTAGGGGTTTGACTATTTTTCCGTATTCGGAACTTAGTGAATGAATCAATAATGATGTGGTGTGATTAAACATAATGTTGCGACGACGTATGACTTAATGAATACTTGTGATATGCGATGTGATGATATATACCTTTGTATATGATGATGTGACAATTATATTGATGTTGTTAATAAATGCTTCCAATTGATGAATGCATGACTTTTGACGATGATCAATTGTTTGGTGATGTTTTGCATAATGCAAATATGATGCGATGATATGTTTATTTGTTTTGGATAAATTATGGTGATGTCGGCTTTATGCCAATTTTGATGAGCGATGATGGTGTTTTTGTGTTGTGTTGTTTTATTGTTGAGTCACATACATTGCATTGGTGACGATGGGCTTTTATGCCAAGCGACGAGGCTTTTATGCCAAGCAACGAGGCTTTTATGCCAAGTGTTCCTAATTATGGACAAAGCGACGGGTACCACATGCATAACATAGTCGTGTCTCATGGAGTCAGTTATGTTTATGTTTGAGTTGTTTGGCGTTGGGTTTTAATTGATGAATGATGTTGAATTGCGATGATCTATGATGCTTTGTTTGGTGATGATCTTTGTGATGAACATGAAATGAATATAACTTCATAGTTTCATGATAACTAGGTGATGAGTATAAATAATGAGTTTTGCGATGATTTAACTTTGATGAAATACTTAATGCAAATATGATGTGATGATGTTTGTGACGATGGGCTTTTATGCCAAAAGCGACGATGGGCTTTTATGCCGAAAGCGACGATGGGCTTTTATGCCAAAAGCGACGATGGGCTTTAGCCAATTTGTGATGATTTGTTTATGTTGCTTATGTTATTAGCATTATTTAATGTTGTTGGTTGATGTTGTTGTTTAAGACTGCCGTGTTAATTAGTGATGTATTAGCTTGTGACGATTTCGTGGTTACGGAGGTTTATGTGTCGTTGTGATGGTTTGTGCCGATGAGGTTAAGGCGATTAAGTGTAGATTATACACTTAGAATGGCGATCAAAGTAAGTGAGATTTAGATAGATGTTGGAATGTACTTACTAACCTATATCTTTTATAATTTCAAAACTATATATATACTTATCATGCCTTTAATTATATGTTTTGGAGTATCTCACCCTTTACTTGTTTCGCCGTTACCTTTATATTGGTAACGTGCAGGTTATGAAGACGGAGTTTATAGCTGCTATTAGTCGAGTCGATGTCGCTCTGATACGTAGCACTCGGGGGGAATTATTATGTTGTCCTGTTGTTGTTCTTTTGTTATTTTCATTTGTAGATAAGAATCATAATTTATGAAAACATGATTTTGATGAGGAAGTTTAATAAAGGAGATGTTTTATTTTTATGAATCAATTTATGATTTGCGACGAGGCTATGTATCCGAGATTTATACTTTAAAGTGAATTGTTTAAAGTGATCTGGTTTTGAAGGTGTGCCGCCTCAGTATTTAATTTATGAAATTTTTAATTACTCTGATTTTTGCATATTAAACATTGGGTAATATTGGGGTGTTACATTAGTGGTATCAGAGCATGTCGGTATGTCGACCAGGTTATTAGTGTGTTTAACCCTTTTGTATGCGACATGTGTGTGAAACACTTTCGGTACTTGCTTGTTTCTATTTGTTGTCTGCAGAGATGAGTTTGAAACAAGTGGCGTAGAAGTTTTACTTCTTGGTGGCGCTTGTGGCTTAGAGATGGGGCCTTAAGCAGTGTTACGCTTTGGTAACTTATAGTGTAAGTTTGAAGACGCTGTTGTAGTTTGGTAGAGATGGTTTATGTCACCATCATGATTGTCGACTGTCTGTTGACAAATTGAGGGACTGGTCATCCTTAATCTCTTGTTGATAGTAGTCAGGAATTGTGTTGGTTGGGATAGACTTGTCTTGCCAGCTTAACAGTGTATGAAGTAGATGTGTTGGCACAAGGTGGTGCATGGTTACTTGAGTTATGAGCGAATTTGGATTTTGGTGAGAAACAAGATTTTGGCAAGTGAGCTTCTTGTTGTGATTCTTCCGAAGCCTTTTGTGGAGATGTGAGTGAATTACCGCTGTAGTGCGAAGTGGAGTTTTGATGGATTTAGTTTCAGGAACTGGTTGTGATTCGAAGTATCCTTAAGGGATGTTTGCTTCTGAGTTAGAGTTGAAGATTCAACTTGAGTATTGGTTTGAGCAGAGTTTGTTTATTCGAGTGGGTGTCCGTGGAGTGCCCCAGTTGTGTTGTTCAAGAAGGAACGAAGGTCACATAAGTTGGTGTGTCGTTTTTAGACAGAGTAACGAAGTGGATGTTGAGGACAAGTATCTACTTCCAAGGACTGATGTTGGATAGATCGGTCATTTGGAGTTTAGGTGTTTATTGAGATCGATGTAAAGTCTGACTGCCTATGGGTTAGTGTGAGGGTTGAAGATGTTCAGGCAATGCTTTTCAAGATAGTGTATGGTCCTGGAGAGTAATTGTTGATGTCATTAGTGTGACTAATGTGTCAGGTATGATTTTGGGATGTTTAGACAATACTCTCATGAGTAGCTGTAAGAGTTACTTCATGTTGATAGATATTATTTGGTTCACATTAAGTTAAGTAATTGTGGCAAGCATCCGAGCGTTGCGTTATCAGTAGTGAAGTTAGATCGGTGAATGTCGAGTATTCTAAAGAAAGAGTTTTGAATTGTTGGACGTGAGTACCTTAAGTAAGCGACTTAGACGGTGATATTATGGACAGTTCTGCGAGGATTTATTTTGTATCTTGCAAAAGACTTCAAGGGAGTTATTTCAGAGCTTAGAAGTTCTTTTATTTTGGATGGTTAGCTTTGTGAGTTTGATGGAAGATGTTTTTATAAGTTGGTACTGATCGTGGGTACTTTGAGTCGAGATGGTTGTCATACCCCAAAATTTGCCCTCCATCTTCTCAAGACATTCCATACATCCATACTCAAGGATTCCTCAAAGGTTGATCAGACAAACCCTCTCCTAGACAATCAACCCAAACTAGGGTTTGGCAATTATCAGCTCCAGATGGACTTCCAACATCTCCAATGTTCATCATGCCTCCTCATATGCTTCAAAGATTCTCCATGTCAAGTTTCAAGCCTTACAAGTCAAGTTTCCTCAGACAATTGCTCAGATGGTTGAAAATCAGTTGTATTGGACAAAAAGTCAACTGTGGTCAACATGCAGTCAAACTTCATGATTTTTGGTCAACATCCTCATTTTGAAGTTACATTCATCATTTGATCAAGGGTTGATCATGATTCATCAAGAAAACTCAAGATTTGCTCAAAAATCAAACTTTCTAAATTAGGGTTTCTTAGTGAAAAGTCAACCAAACTTTGACTGATCATAACTTCTTCATACTTTCTCAGAAATTTTTCCACCACCTCTTGTTTTGAAGGAAATTTCATTCCCTACAACTTCATGTCTCACAAGAATGTTCAAAAAATGCTTCATTTGAGAGGTATGGATCAAAACATTATAGGTCCTTTTCAAAAGTCAACGAAAAGTCAACATTTTGTTTTGAAGATATATTGAATATGGAAACTCCAATTGAGATGAAACCAAAGAGGTTGGTTAGAGGACTCTTAGAGCTTTCCAAAAAGCCCAAGAACACTCAAAAATGTGGAAAATTGAACAAGATACACTATTCAGAAGTTGGGCAATTTTGGACAATTGCACAAAAGGATATTTTGGTCAAAATGCAAAATTTTCCAAATGGGCCTATAATCTTTTGATCCAAACATGTTCATGACATTATTTGTGACCCATAAATTCTTGGCCATGGCAATTTTCTATTTTATTAATTTATTTTTGAATTTTAAACCATTTAATTCAAAATTAAATTATATAAAATATGAAAATAAGATTTTTTTTCAAGATGATTGGATTTTGATCAAACTTGAGGTCCAAGGAAGCCCATACAACTTGCCAATTTCGTGCATGATCATACATTTAAGAGAAAATCAAATTTCTTTCAAAAATTTGATTTTATTTGAAAATCATTGAATGCATTCCAAATCAAATCTTTTTGCCTTATTTTTTTCTCTCTCAAATCACTCTATAAATAGCCAGCAATACACACAGCCAAGGACACGAAACCCCCTTACAACAACCAAAACTTTGTCAAAATTTTTCAAGAATAGTTGAAAATCGTGTTTCTATTTCCAGCAAGTTTCAGTCCAATCCAGCCATCCAATCTTGCTCATTGACATCCCAGCAATCGAAACCACCTCTTGCTTGAAGCCCAGCCCTTCAGAATCGAGCTATCTAGCTATCACCGGTTTGCAATCTTTCTCAATTTTGATTTTGATATTCCATGCATTGCTAATCATTTTAATGTGTTTATTTGAGTTCAGGAGGTGCATTAGAGTGTGTTAGATGCATAACATGTAAGGTTTCACGTAGGAATCTCAGAATGCCATTACTAGGGTTTTCAAAGTTGTGAGATTCGAAACTCAAAATCCAGGCCGTTTCAGGACACGGGGATAGCACCATCGTGCTTGCAAGGATCGAAATAGTCGATCTGGGCACTTGTTTCAGTTTGAATGATGCATTTTTTAGGTTTTTCAGGTTGACGCTTGCTGGAGAAGACGACCGGAGCTAGGGCTCCGGCGTCGCTGACCGGTTGACCCCGGTGGATGCAGGCGTGGCGTTTCTGGCTCTTCTGATTCGTCCATTCAAAAACGGATGGGGTCCACTTTGCTGCCTGTGTTTCAAACATAACCAGGACGCGTCATCACTCAAAAACAATTGATTTTGTTTTTTCTAACACCAAATGCAACGTGGCGTAGTGGTAGAGGCAAGCAGACTTAAGATTTCACCAAGAGGTTCCCAGTTCGAGCCAGACCAGGACCTTTCTTTTTGCAAGTTTGAGAAACTCTAACTATTTTCTCATATTTTCTTTTTATTTAATATTTTGCATGCATTTTAATTTGTTTTCAATAATTTTTATTCATGCATTTAAAAACACCAAAAAATATTTTTCTTTTTGCATTATTTTCAGAAAATGTTTATTTAATTTATAAAATTAAAAAATATTATTTTGCATGCATATTTAATTTTATTTCTAATTTACCATTTAAATCACTTTTAATTAGTTTTTAATTATTAAATTGCATCCAAAAAATCCCAAAAAATTATTTTAGCATATTAATGTTATTTCCAGCATGAAATATTTTTCTCATCTAAAAATTTGCATTTTTACTAACATTTTCCTCTTATTCGATTTCATCGTATTTTCCGTTTTCTTATCTTTTCACAGGTAATTGCTTATGGGATGTAATAGTTTTAATTAGGGATTTTATTTTCCGCAAGTTTAAATTATGTATCTGCCCCAAAGCCATGTAATAGCGTAGGATATATATTTCCGCACTTTACCTTTCCGCATTTTAAATTTCCGCACTTATAAACTGTTGGTAACTAGGCGTGTATGGCAAGATAAAATGGACATAGCTCACTCATAATACCAAGATAATATACCTGAAATCAACACACTCTTTCACACATGCACCCCTTAGGGTCATTCTCTCTCGTTGCCTTTACGAATACAAATGGTCATGTCCTCGAGCGTAGAGGTATCCTAGCACCGTTGCCTTCAAAACAAATCATCATAGTCCCTTGATACAAAGATCATAAGACCCACGATGTCGCCTCCAAATACATGATCTTGACCCTCGATTGTCGCCTCGAAAATGATGATAGTCCCTTGAATGTGCTAGGATACTTCCTACAAGTTGCTTTCTATGACCATCGATGTCCCTTGAATGTCCGCTTACATCCAACGAATGGAGTTACCTACCAACTAATGGTATGGATAGCGCTATTCTAAAGGAAAGTAAAATAACACGAAAATGACCAATTCTGAGTAGGTAATAAGACTTTTAGTTGCTTGCTCTATCAAAATACTTTTCACACCTCACACTTTTTGTCAAAATTCAAATTCTTTTCAAAACTAAACATTTCCGAACACTTTGTATACATTCCTACATGAATCATTACAAAGTCAAAGCGAAATGCCTTTTCAAAGAGTTTTTGTCAAACACACAGAAAGCACATTTTTAAAGTGATCTAAGAGTAACTAAGAGCCCGTAGATAACTACGGATGGAAAGGGGTGCTAATACCTTCCCTTTTCATAACCTTCTCCCTACTCAGAATCTAACGAAGGTCTTTTTATGTACTTTTTACCTTCCCTTAATTGGATAAAAGAAAAGTCGGTGGCGACTCTTGCTATCCGCACATTTGCGATACAAAAACCTACAAAGTCAGTTCACCGTGTCACAGAACTGGCGACTCTGCCGGGGAGACACCCTAAAGAGAGAATACCTTAGGGATTTCTAGATCATATTTATTGCTTTCTGTTTGACTTGCTTGCTTTATCTTTAAGGGTTGCTTGGGTATTATATTTGTGGGGGATCCTACACCCGGATCCGGGTTTCCTTTTAGGTAAGTAGCAATAAATCGTCGCGACCGTTAGACGTATATCGAAACGGTCATCATGATGGCTACGTTAGTGTGACACTTTGGATGTCCTAATACTCTTCATTCCCAAGTTGAGGATAGTATTTGGCTTCTGCGTGGTGTCATCAAGCACTAACTAAACTTTTAGAACCTTAATTGACCCATCTTGGCCATTAGAAGGTAGTGAGATGGCCGACTTTGGTGCAGACTAAGGTTGGTTGATACTCGATGCTACACTCATTGAGATCAAACTTTTGGGATATTTTCGGTCGACCACTTGGTAGTCGTATTGAAATAAACGCCTACGAGAAAGATCAATGATGTGAGATTCCTAGAACCCGGTTACTATTATAGGACAGGATGAACCAACTCAAACTTTTGGTGGGGTAATCACCTATACCTCTTACAAGCCTTAAACATAGGCTCATTGTGTGAATTGTTTGTGTGTGCCAAACATGACATCATGACATCATTTGCATTGCATATCATTTCTAACTATTTCAAGGACCTAGGGATTTATCTTTGCTCTATTTTGTAGGGATTATGGCTTCTAGAAAGACTATTCGAATCAACTTCATGGGTATACCTTCTCAGCTCAAAGAATTGGTTTCAGAAATTCCTGATCATGCTCAGTTCATCAAAAGACATGGTTATCTACTTGATTTGGTTATCTCCGGTTTGGAAGAAGATATGATGCACGTCCTATTCAGTTCTTTGATCAAACACCATTGCTTTACATTCCCAGTTATCGGTTGGTTCCTACCTTGGAAGAGTTCTCTAAGCTTCTTGGGGCACCTATTCTTGACCAAATGCCATTCACGGTTTGGAAAAGGTCCTAAGTCGAAGACATTGCATCGACCTTACAAAAGCGCTCGGATATTGAAGCCAATTGGGAAACAGAAGTGGAGTTAAGGGTTTACTTTCCAAGTTCTTAATTAAGAAAGAAATTCCTCAAAGTTATGAGTTTCCATGCATTTGAAGATATTGTGGCCTTGCTAATCTATGGTTTGGTTCTATTCCCTAACTCGGACCAATTCATAGATGTCAACGCCATCAAGTTGTTCCTTACCCGGAATCCTGTGCCTACTTTACTTGGAGACATTCTACATTCTCTCCACACTCGTACTACTAAAAGACAAGGAACTCTCATGTGTTGCATACCGTTACTTTCCAGGTGGTTTATTTCGCACCTTCCTCCATTAGTTTTGAAGAATGAACAAAGGTTGAGATGGTCTCAAAGGCTAATGTCGCTCTCTCATTCAGATATCCGTTGGAATCTTTTTTCTCAAAAGGATTTCACCTTCATTGAGCGTTGTGGAGAATTCCCTAACGTACCACTACTTGGTATAAGGGGAGGTATTACTTACAACCCTTCTCTAGCTTTACGTCAGTTTGGTTTTGCCCAAAGAGATGGCCCACATGATATGCTTCTCCAAGATATTGTGTTCGACTACAACCACGATCTCCAGAATTACCGACGAAGGTTCATACACGCTTGGGGTATGGTAAAGAAGACTGATACCAAGACTTTGGGACACCAAAACTCCATTCCTTGGGAACCTTACCTCAAGTGGGTGCGAGCTCGAGCTCAAAACCTCATGATGCCATTCACGCCTGTTCTACCAGTAATTATGGAACCTGTTGCTATAGGTGGCGTACCTATACGTTCTCCATCGACATGCCTCACGATTTTGAAGACTTGAAGAGATCCTAGATTCAACTAAAGAGAAGGATACCTTTGAAGCTCGGTGTTATGCAAGTGAGAAGAAAGTGCTAGAGTTGACCAACCTACTTCACGAGGCGAAGCATCAGCGCCTACCTCGGCACCAAGAGGCGCCCATGGGAGACTTAGAGCTTTAGGATTTATATGTTTTCTTTTATTTGTTTGAACTATCTTTTGTACTTAAAAGAAAAGAATAAAAGTACTAATAAATGTTTGTTCATTGCTTGTTTAAACAAATTTAAATCTCTAAGGTCCTTGAAAACATTGCATTGCATTCATAAACATTGCATAGCATAGCATATATTGCATCACATACATTGAAGATCTATTTATTTTAGCGAAATGGCTCTTGAGCAGAATGTCAAAGATCTCGGGCTCGAATGCTCGGTTTCACGGATGTTCACCGCTTGGTCCAAGGCCAAGAAGATCTGAAGAAGCTCATCAACGAAAGAAGAAGGTTGTTGGTCTTCTCAACATGGGCGAGCTACAAAGGTGGTCCTAAAGTGGTCGGTCGAATAGAGCTCTCGAAGGAAGTGTCAAGAAGGAGGATGAGCAAAGTGACAAGGGTGATGGCGAAGGTAGTCAGCATGAGCCTGAGAAAGACTATGATAATGGCCAGTACTCCGATGAAGATGACAAGTACAAGAAACTTGAAGACCGTCTGAATGCTGTGGAAAACCTAAAGATGTCCGGGCAGAATTTTGATGATCTGAGTCTTGTCCCTGGTGTTGTGATTCTTCCCAAGTTCAAAGTTCCAACTTTTGCTAAGTATGATGGCATGTCTTGCCCTAAGCTGCATTTGAAATCCTATGTCCAGAAGATCAATCCCCACACTGATGACAGAAAGTTGTGGATGCATTATTTTCAAGAGAGTTTGTTCGGAACTCAATTGGAGTGGTATTATCAGCTAGAGAATGACCGTATCCGTACTTGGAGTGACTTAGAAGATGCTTTCTATAGAAAATATGAATACAATGCTGAATTGACGCCCACTCGCATGCAACTACAAAGCATGTCTATGGGTCGTGATGAAAAGTTCAAGGAATATGCTCAGAAATGGAGAGATCTAGCGGGCAGAGTTCAACCACCCTTGTCCAATAGGGAGTTGGTTGATATGTTTATGGGAACACTGACAGGCCCATTCTTCAATCATCTAATTGGAAACTCTTGATGGATTCACGGTGATATTAATGACGTATGTTGGTATCAAAGTGGAAAGATTCGGTAGAGACATCTTCAAATCTTTGAAAAGATCTTTTGGCGGTAAGAAAGAAGCTAATCTTGTGTATGGTGGAAAAGCGAGCCAAGACCGACCGCGCTCAATGTGGGCGGTTGTGATCTCAATCCTACATCGGCACAACCTCGGTGAGACAACAGCGTAGGAGCAGCGCCACGAAGATAGTTCTGAAGATCAACATGCCATTGTCTCAAGCCTTGCCACACATGTTGAAAGCGGTGATTACTGAAGGATCCTCCTCAGTGTCAATACTTCCTCTCAGATACAATCCTAATTCTAAGTGTGCTTACCACTCCAATAGCCAGGCACGACAACGATTGTTGGGCTCTAAAGAACAAGATTCAAGACATGATTGAAGCTAAGCAGTTGAGTTTGACCCTCTGTTGAGACTCAGATGTGATCAGCGCCTATGCCTAACCATGACAAGAGTTCCAATGTTGTTGGCGATGATACTTATGTTTTCAACATAGATGACTTGACCATTCCTCGATGGTATTAAGAAGAATTTGCTACAAGCGGTATCAATCCGGGATGCCCGAGAATTGTCGTTGGTGCCCATCGCACGATGGTTGTGCTTGGTTGAGAGGCGTGTCGGTGCATGATGAATAGCAGATACTATTTAAAAACCACGTGCGGAAGTGTGAAGAAATGTCTAAGTTGAAGATTGACAATGCGAATGAAGTCGTGCCGTGCATGGGATACCTTAGGGCAGCCAAGTGGAAAGTATGATTACATGGTGAAGTACATTTCTGAGCTACAAGATTCCTATTGAAGATGTTAAGGCAACGGTTGGGGTGACGATTTCCCGAAGACTATCTTGATGTTAACACAATAAGAATTTCCTCTGCGATCCACATGCCTAGGGTGGCACCTCTCATCATTACTTCTCCCGGACCGGTTCCATATTCCTCGACAAAGCTATTCCTTGGAACTATGGGTGATGTTTACTATCATGGCGTCAAGCAAGACCCTCGACCATTGAAGATCTTACGGTTGAAACTACCATTCGACATTGACAACATCACCGGATCAAGTAAGGTGACGAGCGGAAGGTATTCTCTCCAGATATCTCTCCTCCAAAAGACACTGCGACTCCGCTCGCATTCCGGCTATTCGATCCACTCCCAAGCTAGAGGAAAGAACCGGTGACTCATCACCTTTCGGAAGTGCCAAAGGAGTTCTTGAAGACACCTCAAACGAGAAATGGAGAAATTCGAAGATTATCAAGAAGAGTGACTACAATGTTGTGGAGCAGTTGGGACAGACTCCGTCCAAGATATCCATGCTTGCTCTGCTCTTGTGCTCGAGGCTCATACTAATTGGTGAAGTTTACGAAGAATGCTCACGCCGCAAGACACTACTCTTGACCGTTTGAAGTTTGTATTGCTAGCTGGTGCCAACAACGACCTAGGCTTCTCGATCTTGATTTGACTCTGCCGGAAAGAAACACAACAAAGCCTTGCACATCTCTATTGAATGCAAGGGTACTACCTTATCTCATGTTTTGGTGGATACGGTTACGCTCTGAATATCCTTCGAAGGCTGCTTTTGATCGACGATGTCGAAGGGTTGGTTACGAGACCGGTGACATTATGTGAGAGCTTTTGATGGTTCTAAGCGAACAATGCTTGGAGAACTCACTCTGCCTGTTAAAGTCGGTTCCCAGACTTTTGATTCCACTTTCTTTGTCATGGACATTCGTCGCACTTACTCTTGCCTACTTGGACGCCCTTGGATACATGGGGCGGTATGTTACTTCTAGCTTGCATCGGAAGTACCGGTGAAAGGAAAGTTATTCTTGTATGTGGTGAAGAAGAATATATGGTCGGTCATCTCGGTCATTCCGATACCTCGAGGTGGAAGGTGAATTCTTGAGACTCCTGTCAAGCTTTTGAAACAATCCCAGTCATGCTGTTGACTCTCCATCACTCTGAGTTACAAGCTCCGCCTAGGATGGCCTTCTTGAAAGATGCTCAAGCTTTGAAGAAGGAGGTAGTGCTACTTGGGACAGCTCACGATATTCCTTTCAAATCGACAAGGCGGTTTAGGCTTCACCATCAAGGTCGGAAGATGACACGCTTGACGTGCCGACCAACTTCCTTTCCGCATCGGCAGTGGAATCCATGCTATAAAAGGCGGCACGACTTCGACATCGGCAAGTGGATCTTCGACTCCCAACAACGGACTCGGCAATTGGAAGGCGAAGGCGTCATACCAATCTCCTTTAGGCAGGGTAATTGCTCTTGTTTTGTTTTGCTTTCGTATTTTCTATGTTTTGAACAATAAACTCTAAAGCCTAGTGCCTTGCAGGGCATCATGGCTCGTTGTGAGGGTTATTATCATCATTTGCATATTTTCATTCAATAAAATCGTTGGACTTTTGCATTCAATTGTTGTTTGTTTTCTTTTACTTTATCACCTTCAAAAGCTATGTGTTTCTTACACACCCCGTGATACAACTGCGAATCACTCGAATCTCGTTGATAACACTATGCTATTGCTAAATATGACTTGATAATCCGATCTACCAAGCCGAAGGCGAAAGTGAGGAAGATTGTGAAGTTCGGGAGAACTTGTCGGGCGCTACTGCAAGAAGGCGAGTTATCTGACCACCACGAAGAGCAAGTTGAGGTTGTGAATTTGAGTGCTGATGAAGGCGAGAAAAGAGATCAAGATAGGAGGCGGGTCTTGAGAGCAGTGTTAAAGGAAGATTGGTTCGGATGCTACGAGACTATATTGAGGTTTTGCTTGGTCATATGAAGACATGCGAGGTTGGACATTGATATTGTGGTACCGTTGCCAACAAAGAAGGTTTTCTCGGTGAAGCGAGAAGGTTAGTCGCATGCGTCACGAGATGTCGAGAGAAAATCAAAGCCGAAGTTATGAAGCGGTTCAACGCGGTTTCTTAGATGTTACTTCTTATCCATAATGGGTTGCAAGCGTGGTCCCGTACCTAAGAAGATGGCAAGTGCGAATGTGTGTGATTACGAGATCGAACAAAGTCAGAAGGCGATTTTCCACTTCCTCATATTGATGTTACGGTTGACAACACCGCTCGACATAAGGTTTTCTCCTTCATGGATGGTTTCTCCGGTTACAATCAGATAAGTGGCTCGAAGACATGGAAGACTACTTTTGTTACACGGTGGGGCACTTTCGCTACAAGGTTATGCCGTTCGATTGAAACGGGCGCCACTTATCGTGCTATGGTGACATTATTTCATGACATGATTCATCACGAGATAGAGGTCTCGTCGGCGACATGATAGCTCGATCACATCTGAAGAAGAACATCTTGATCATCTCGAAATTGTTTGATAGGTTGAAGAAATACAGACTGAGACTTAACCCTAACAAGTGCACCTTTGGAGTCAGATCCGGTAAACTCCTAGGGTTTGTTGTCAGTGGTAAAGGTATTGAGGTTGACCCCGCCAAGGTTAAAGCCATTCAAGAGATGCCGCTCCCTTGCGGAGAAGTCGAGGTTTCTTGGGCCGATTGAACTACATTGCCAGATTCATTGCACATCTGGCTGCTACTTGTGAGCTAATCTTCAAGTTACTTAAGAAAGATCAAGTAGTGGAATGGAACGACAATTGCCAGATCACTTTTGAAAAAATCAAGGAGTACCTTCAGAATCCTCCCATCCTGATGCCGCCCACAAAGGAAGACCTCTTATCATGTACTTGGCGGTGTTAGAGAATTCAATGGGGTGTGTGTTGGGGCAACATGGCGAGTCAGTCGAAAAGAGCATGCAATATACTACCTTAGCAAAAGTTTACCGTGTGAAACAAGATACTCACGACTTGAGAAAACTTGCAACTTTGGCTTGGGCTCACCGACTAAGGCGGTATATGTTGACTCACACTACCTTGTTGATTTCAAGATGGATCCGATAAAATACATATTTGAGAAACCGGCTCTCTCGGGAAGAATAGCAAGATGGCAAATGATCGACCGAATATGACATCCGGTACACTTCTCGAGCGATCAAAGGAAGTGTAGTAGCCGATCATTTGGCTCATCAAGCCGTAGATGACTATCGATCTATGCGGTTTGAATTTCGAGATGAAGATGTTTTACTAGTCGCGATTGGAAGAACCGAGGCCGGACGAAGGACACGAACAAGGATCGATGGACTATGGTCTTTGATGGAGCCTCAAGCGCAGCAATGGCATTGGCGCCATCATTACATCCCTACGAGGACATCGCCTTTCACCGCGATTATGTTTGATTGCACAACAACATGGCGAATCTGAAGCATGCATCATGGGTATCAAAGTGCTATTGACTTAAGAATCAAGTTCTTGCAAGTGTATGGAGACTCGGCTTTGGTGATCGGTCAGATTAAGGCGAGTGGGATCGAAGCATCCGAATCTCATTCGTATCGAGCATGTTAGTTTGATCCCTACTTGAAGAAATTACTCAACCATATTCCACGAGAAGAGAATCGGTTGGCGGGCGTTAGCTACTATGTCATCTATGTTCAAGGTTAGATGGGACAACGAGGCTCCCCGGATCATCATCGAAAAGTTTGTGAACCGGCATATTGTTATGAGCTTGATAAGGAAAACCTTGGTACTACGATGTGAAGAGGTATCTTGAGACTCGAATATCCATGAGGGCATACATCAATGATAAGAAGTTCACGAGGAGATTCGCTTCAAATTCTTCCTCAACAACGCATCTTATACAAGCGCAACCACGATTTGTGCTTACTCATTGTGTAGACGAGAAAACAACAATACGTATCATGGAAGAGTTACGAAGCATTTGGTACCCACTCGGTGGACACACTATGGCTAAGAAGATTTTGAGCAGGTTACTATTGGTCCACCATGGAAGGCGATTGTCACTTCAGCTCGATCTTGTCACAAATGCGGTTATGTAGACAAAGTACACGTATCTCGGTACCTCTGAATGTTCTAATAGCTCCTTGGCCTTTTGCAATGTGGGGCATTGACATGATCGAGATCAAGCCCGACTTCCAACGGACATCGTTTCATCCTTGTGGCAATCGACTATTTCACCAAGTGGGTAGAAGCGACCTCGTTTGCATACATTACCAAGAATGTCATGGCTCGATTCATCAAACATAATCTTATCTGTCGATGGCACTCCGAAAGGATTATCACGAGATAACGGCTCTAATCTCAACAATAAGATGATCACGAACTACTGCTTGCGATTCAAGATCAAGCATCACTCTTCTCCTTATCGACCTAAGATGAATGGATGGAAGCCGCCAACAAGAATATTAAGAAGATTATCTGAAGATGGCGGTGACTTACAAATATTGGCATGAGATGTTACCATTTTCTCTTCATGGTTATCGCTTACAATACGAACATCAGGAGGCAACCTTCTCTCTCATATCTGATATGGAGTCGTCTTACCAATTGAGGTTGAGATACCCTCAACGAGTCCTCCGGGGCCGAGTTAAGCGAGCGATTGGGTCAGACCGCCTTGAGCAGATTAATTTGATTGATGAAAGCGACTCACATCCATTTGCCATGGGCGGATCTATCGAGCGAATGATCGAGCATTTAACAAGAGGTCAAGCACAGAGTTTACCAAGTCGGTGATCTAGTAGTCAGCGCATCATTCTCCACAAGGTGATCCGGGCAAATGGACTCCCACCTATGAGGACCGTTTGTAGTCAAGGCAGTATTTTCGTAGCTATGATACTTAGCACCATGGATGGCGAAGACTTCCCACCACATGACGAGACATAGTCAAAAATACTACGCATAAAGAGACCGCTGGTGGTGACCTAGGCAAAAATAAGGGCATCTGGCGAACCAAAGGGTTGGGCAAAGTTAAGGATATATGAAAAACATGTACACCGTAGTCGAAAACACGAAAAGGCGGCTTGGGCAAAAAGTATCATTGGTGAAAACCGAAAGGCGGTCTAGGAAAAAGTTAGGGATTTAGGCGTCGACTATGTCTCTTCGGATCACCTACTTCGGACTACTATCACATTCAAGATTCAAATGGCGAAGATCAATTCACTCACTTTCTCACGACAAGGAGATGAGATAGTTGAAATATGAGTACTAGCATAGTTGGAACTCAGCGAGATTGTTTCATAGCTTTTTACTTTTCTTGTGTACAAACTACTTGGCCATCGCCATTTCAAATAAATACAAGTTTCTTTCTCTTTACAATTTATTCTTGTTGTCGTTTGCATAAAGTCCAACGTTTGCTTTGAATGATTATATGCATTTGACAATAAAATCTATTTACAAACATCGAAAAGAACATCTGAAGTAATTACTAGGAGCTTGAGGTTGAGATGGCGGCGAAAGTCATCAAAGTATCCCCCTGCAGAGCATGATCCCCACAGAGATGTCGCTCACAACAAACCTTTCCCAGCGGAGTAGAGGAGGATCCCCAAGTAGTGATTCCACTCAACTTAATCGGGCCACATCCTCGGCCGAGGTATTTATCCCCGGCGGATGTCTCTCAACTATTCCCCTTTTCTCCGGCGGTGTCCAAACCCGAACTTGGTGGATAGTGCACGGAGGAAACATACCTCTTATTCCCCAGTCAGAGATTCCAACGGGCTCCAGATTCTTCTAACCCAGTCTCTCAGCAACCACCAAATGCTCTCCGGCGGGATCTACACTCAAAATCCCCGGTAGAGTACCTCCCAGACTCTCCCCATCAGGGTTTATTTATGAAAATCTCAACAATATCTAGCCTCAAGACTTGGTCAGATAGTGCACTAGAGGAATCAAAGTTTTCTTTCTTCTCAGGATCTCCATCCGTTCCGTCCCCAAACAGAAGTAAAAAATTCTCAAGCAGAACACCTGCATCTTCTTCAAGATGGATATGTTTTGAAATACCACAACATCTATCATTCATTCATTACTCATAAAAGTCATAATTTATGCATATGTCATTCATAAACATCGTCATGCATCATACTTTGCATAAGACTAACAGTATACTATCAAAGTTTCTCTTGTTTTCTCCAAAACAGGTGAAAATCACTTACGGCCTTAAGCGGGTCCGAGTTAATACGAATCAGACGGAGAACTATCGAAAGACCGCCCTAGTTGTCCTCCGACCATGGTCGAGATTAATACGAATCGAGACGGAGAACTATCGAAAGCCCTAGTTGTCCTCCGACAAGCTGGTCGAGATTAATACACGAAGCAGACGGAAAACTATACGAACAATCGCCCTTGTTGTCCTCCGACAGCAGATCCGAGATTAATGCGAAGCTAGCGGAAAACTATCTGAACGATCACAAGTTATCCTCCGATAACAGGTAGTGGATCAATACCCGATGCACAACAGGGAAGATATCCACATTTTTGCCAACTACTACCTCCCTCAGAGTAATCAACACTAAGATCTATTCTGATTCCTTCTTATTATCAACAGCAACTACAGAGTCTGGCATACGACTCAGTTGTCTTGGATGGCATCTTAAGCCCATCTCCGACTACTTATCAACAATTCTCCACCTTTAGGATGCTGCATATTTGGTTAAAAAACCAATACAAACCAATAACTTCATTCAAAGATGAGCACGAAGTCTAACATACGACTCTCTCCGGATGGCATCTTAAGCCCATCTCCATGCTCCTTCCACTATTAAGAACATCTATAGAGCCTAGCGTACGGCTCACTCCCCAGCATCGATCTTTCCAGATGGCATCTTAAGCCCATCCCCATCAACTTTCCTATTCAGACGACATTCTCAAGTCTAGCATACGACTCGTTCCCAGTAAGTCTCTACCTTCCCAAATGGCATCTGTAAGCCCATTCCCGCATCACCGGTGAGTGCAAATTTTCGGTGTACTCGGTGTTCAATCATCTTCTACCTCCAGGTCACGAAAGCGAACATGCAAATCTAACCCTTCGGTGAAGATTGAGCAGGGGCGTCTACCCAAAATTTTCCCTCCATCTTCTCAAGACATTCCATACATCCATACTCAGTTCCTCGAAGGATGATCGAGACAAACCCTCTCTGACTATCAACCCAAACTAGGGTTTGGCAATTCTCGACTCAGATGGACTTCGACATCTCAATTCATCATGCCTCCTCATATGCTTCAAGATTCTCCATGTCAAGTTTCAAGCCTTACAAGTCAAGTTTCCTCAGACAATTGCTCAGATGGTTGAAAATCAGTTGTATTGGACAAAAAGTCAACTGTGGTCAACATGCAGTCAAACTTCATGATTTTTGTCGTTCGATTTGCATTCCTCGCATGTTCATGCATCTATGAACATTGGTTTTATCGTTCGATTTTCATTCCTCGCATGTTCATGCATCTATGAACATTGGTGTTATAGTTCAATTTGCATTCCTCACGTGTTCATTTGAGTTTCACTTTATAAAATATTATTCGGATCCGATATTTAATTCCCCGGAATTATTTTAATTGATTGAATTAATAATATTGGTAGATATTATTAGTGTGTTAATTTATAAGAATAGATGGGGGTGTGAGGATTAATTGATGATAATTGTGTTTTCACCCTTGTTGCTAGTAAGGAACACTTTATAAACCATTTCTCCTCATTTTCCTTCCATTCAAAACACAAAACCAAACTTAGAAATTGGAAGCTAGTAAGAAAACAAGTTATAAAAACCATTTTCTTTTCATTTCTTCCATTTTGGAAAACAAGCCAAACTTGGTGTTAGAGAGAAGAAGAGGTTTTGGAAGAAGAAGAAGAAGAGCAAGAGAGGCTTGAGGTTGGAGTTGTGGAATCATCTTGGATCATCAATCTCTAGAGGTAAGGGTTTGATTTCTCTATCTCATATGATTAGGTTTTGATAGTTGTATTTTGGATTTGGGTGTAAAATTGATAGTTGGTTTATAGGGTTTAGTTGGTTGATTGTGTAAGTGAAATAGATTAGAAGAGTTGGAATAGGAGTAAGGATTATGAGGTTGATGATGATTAGAATCATTGGAATGGTAAAAGTGAGGTTGGAATGTTAAAAATGGAGTTTTATGCAGTCAATCAACAAGGGCGTGTTGATTCACACGGCGCCCGTGTTGACCTATTGTAGAGGAAGAGTTGTTGTGGGACAATCAACACGGGCGTGTTGATCCACCAGTGCCGTGTTGATGCAATGACTTGGGCATTTTGCGTTACGGTGGCTTTTCAACACGGGCCGTGTTTATGCACACGGGGGCCCGTGTTGATGCATCTGTAGCCTCCAAAATTCTGATTTTTCGCACTTCCTTTGGAACCCGATTGTGTACCGATTTTCTGATTTCAGCAAATTCGACGACGGAGCAAGTTGCTATGAATTCAACGAAAATTGACGTGCTAGCTAAGTTCGATGTGTAGAACGTAGTGGTGAGGTTAGTTTTTAGAAGTTGCGAGTTTTTACGAGATGACCCAAAATAGGCCAATTTACGGTTAGATTGAATCAGATTGCGTTTTAGGGAATTTAAGGCGCGTATGGACAATACAATTTCGATGTTGATGATTATGATTAATGCCGGTTTTTAGGAATGGCTTTCACGATGATTTTAGGGGTTTGACTATTTTTCCGTATTCGGAACTTAGTGAATGAATCAATAATGATGTGGTGTGATTAAACAAAATGTTGCGACGACGTATGACTTAATGAATACTTGTGATATGCGATGTGATGATATATACCTTTGTATATGATGATGTGACAATTATATTGATGTTGTTAATAAATGCTTCCCAATTGATGAATGCATGACTTTTGACGATGATCAATTGTTTGGTGATGTTTTGCATAATGCAAATATGATGCGATGATATGTTTATTTGTTTTGGATAAATTATGGTGATGTCGGCTTTATGCCAATTTTGATGAGCGATGATGGTGTTTTTGTGTTGTGTTATTTTATTGTTGAGTCACATACATTGCATTGGTGACGATGGGCTTTTATGCCAAGCGACGAGGCTTTTATGCCAAGCAACGAGGCTTTTATGCCAAGTGTTCCTAATTATGGACAAAGCGACGGGTACCACATGCATAACATAGTCGTGTCTCATGGAGTCAGTTATGTTTATGTTTGAGTTGTTTGGCGTTGGGTTTTAATTGATGAATGATGTTGAATTGCGATGATCTATGATGCTTTGTTTGGTGATGATCTTTGTGATGAACATGAAATGAATATAACTTCATAGTTTCATGATAACTAGGTGATGAGTATAAATAATGAGTTTTGCGATGATTTAACTTTGATGAAATACTTAATGCAAATATGATGTGATGATGTTTGTGACGATGGGCTTTTATGCCAAAAGCGACGATGGGCTTTTATGCCGAAAGCGACGATGGGCTTTTATGCCAAAAGCGACGATGGGCTTTAGCCAATTTGTGATGATTTGTTTATGTTGCTTATGTTATTAGCATTATTTAATGTTGTTGGTTGATGTTGTTGTTTAAGACTGCCGTGTTAATTAGTGATGTATTAGCTTGTGCGATTTACGTTTACGGAGGTTTATGTATCGTTGTGATGGTTTGTGCCGATGAGGTTAAGGCGATTAAGTGTAGATTATACACTTAGAATGGCGATCAAAGTAAGTGAGATTTAGATAGATGTTGGAATGTACTTACTAACCTATATCTTTTATAATTTCAAAACTATATATATACTTATCATGCCTTTAATTATATGTTTTGGAGTATCTCACCCTATACTTGTTTCGCCGTTACCTTTATATTGGTAACGTGCAGGTTATGAAGACGGAGTTTATAGCTGCTATTAGTCGAGTCGATGTCGCTCTGATACGTAGCACTCGGGGGGAATTATTATGTTGTCCTGATGTTGTTCTTTTGTTATTTTCATTTGTAGATAAGAATCATAATATATGAAAACATGATTTTGATGAGGAAGTTTAATAAAGGAGATGTTTTATTTTTATGAATCAATTTATGATTTGCGACGAGGCTATGTATCCGAGATTTATACTTTAAAGTGAATTGTTTAAAGTGATCTGGTTTTGAAGGTGTGCCGCCTCAGTATTTAATTTATGAAATTTTTAATTACTCTGATTTTTGCATATTAAACATTGGGTAATATTGGGGTGTTACATTAGTGGTATCAGAGCAGGTCGGTATGTCGACCAGGTTATTAGTGTGTTTAACCCTTTTGTATGCGACATGTGTGTGAAACACTTTCGGTACTTGCTTGTTTCTATTTGTTGTCTGCAGAGATGAGTTTGAAACAAGTGGCGTAGGAAGTTTTACTTCTTGGTGGCGCTTGTGGCTTAGAGATGGGGCCTTAAGCAGTGTTACGCTTTGGTAACTTATAGTGTAAGTTTGAAGACGCTGTTGTAGTTTGGTAGAGATGGTTTATGTCACCATCATGATTGTCGACTGTCTGTTGACAAATTAAGGGACTGGTCATCCTTAATCTCTTGTTGATAGTAGTCGGGAATTGTGTTGGTTGGGATAGACTTGTCTTGCCAGCTTAACAGTGTATGTAGTAGATGTGTTGGCACAAGGTGGTGCATGGTTACTTGAGTTATGAGCGAATTTGGATTTTGGTGAGAAACAAGATTTTGGCAAGTGAGCTTCTTGTTGTGATTCTTCCGAAGCCTTTTGTGGAGATGTGAGTGAATTACCGCTGTAGTGCGAAGTGGAGTTTTGATGGATTTAGTTTCAGGAACTAGTTGTGATTCGAAGTATCCTTAAGGGATGTTTGCTTCTGAGTTAGAGTTGAAGATTCAACTTGAGGATTGGTTTGAGCAGAGTTTGTTTATTCGAGTGGGTGTCCATGGAGTGCCCCAGTTGTGTTGTTCAAGAAGGAACGAAGGTCACATAAGTTGGTGTGTCATTTTTAGACAGAGTAACGAAGTGGATGTTGAGGACAAGTATCTACTTCCAAGGACTGATGTTGGATAGATCGGTCATTTGGAGTTTAGGTGTTTATTGAGATCGATGTGAAGTCTGACTGCCTATGGGTTAGTGTGAGGGTTGAAGATGTTCAGGCAATGCTTTTCAAGATAGTGTATGGTCCTGGAGAGTAATTGTTGATGTCATTAGTGTGACTAATGTGTCAGGTATGATTTTGGGATGTTTAGACAATACTCTCATGAGTAGCTGTAAGAGTTACTTCATGTTGATAGATATTATTTGGTTCACATTAAATTAAGTAATTGTGGCAAGCATCCGAGCGTTGCGTTATCAGTAGTGAAGTTAGATCGGTGAATGTCGAGTATTCTAAAGAAAGAGTTTTGAATTGTTGGACGTGAGTACCTTAAGTAAGCGACTTAGACGGTGATATTATGGACAGTTCTGCGAGGATTTATTTTGTATCTTGCAAAAGACTTCAAGGGAGTTATTTCAGAGCTTAGAAGTTCTTTTATTTTGGATGGTTAGCTTTGTGAGTTTGATGGAAGATGTTTTTATAAGTTGGTATTGATCGTGGGTACGTTGAGTCGAGATGGTTGTCATACCCCAAAATTTGCCCTCCATCTTCTCAAGACATTCCATACATCCATACTCAAGGATTCCTCAAAGGTTGATCAGACAAACCCTCTCCTAGACAATCAACCCAAACTAGGGTTTGGCAATTCTCAGATCAAGATGGACTTCCAACATCTCCATTGGTCATCATGCCTCCTCATATACTTCAAAGATTCTCCATGTCAAGTTTCAAACCTCACAAGTCAAATTTCCTCAAATAATTGCTCAGATGGTTGAAAATCAGTTGTATTGGACAAAAAGTCAACTGTGGTCAACATGCAGTCAAACTTCATGATTTTTGGTCAACATCCTCATTTTGAAGTTACATTCATCATTTGATCAAGGGTTGATCATGATTCATCAAGAAAACTCAAGATTTGCTCAAAAATCAAACTTTCTAAATTAGGGTTTCTTAGTGAAAAGTCAACCAAACTTTGACTGATCATAACTTCTTCATACTTTCTCAGAAATTTTTCCACCACCTCTTGTTTTGAAGGAAATTTCATTCCCTACAACTTCATGTCTCACAAGAATGTTCAAAAAATGCTTCATTTGAGAGGTATGGATCAAAACATTACAGGTCCTTTTCAAAAGTCAACAAAAAGTCAACATTTTGTTTTGAAGATATATTGAGTATGGAAACTCCAATTGAGATGAAACCAAAGAGGTTGGTTAGAGGACTCTTAGATCTTTCCAAAAAGCCAGAGAACACTCAAAAATGTGGAAAATTGAGCAAGATACACTATTCAGAAGTTGGGCAATTTTGGACAAATGCACAAAAGGATATTTTTGTCAAAATGCAAAATTTTCCAAATGGGCCTATAGTATTTTGATCCAAACTTGTTCATGACATTATTTGTGACCCATAAATGCTTGTCCATGGCAATTTTCTATTTTATTAATTTATTTTTGAATTTTAAACCATTTAATTCAAAATTAAATTATATAAAATATGAAAATAAGATTTTTTTTCAAGATGATTGGATTTTGATCAAACTTGAGGTCCAAGGAAGCCCATACAACTTGCCAATTTCGTGCATGATCATACATTTAAGAGAAAATCAAATTTCTTTCAAAAATTTGATTTTATTTGAAAATCATTGAATGCATTCCAAATCAAATCTTTTTGCCTTGTTTTTTCTCTCTCAAATCCCTCTATAAATAGCCAGCAATACACACAGCCAAGGACACGAAACCCTAGCCCTTACAACAACCAAAACTTTGTCAAAATTTTTCAAGAATAGTTGAAAATCGTGTTTCAATTTCCAGCAAGTTTCAACCCAATCCAGCCATCCAATCTTGCTCATTGACATCCCAGCAATCGAAACCACCTCTTGCTTGAAGCCCAGCCCTTCAGAATCGAGCTATCTAGCTATCACCGGTTTGCAATCTTTCTCAATTTTGATTTTGATATTCCATGCATTGCTAATCATTTTAATGTGTTTATTTGAGTTCAGGAGGTGCATTAGAGTGTGTTAGATGCATAACATGTAAGGTTTCACGTAGGAATCTCAGAATGCCATTACTAGGGTTTTCAAAGTTGTGAGATTCGAAACTCAAAATCGGGGCGTTTCGGGACAGGGGATAGCACCATCGTGCTGCAAGGATCGAAATAGTCGATCTGGGCACTTGTTTCGTTTTGAATGATGCATTTTTTAGGTTTTTCAGGTTGATGCTTGCCGGAGAAGACGACCGGAGCTAGGGCTCCGGCGTCGCTGACCTGTTGACTCCGGTGGATGCAGGCGTGGCGTTTCTGGCTCTTCTGATTCTTCCATTCAAAAACAGATGGGGTCCACTTCGCTGACTGTGTTTCAAATATAACCAGGACGCGTCATCACTCAAAAACAATTGATTTTGTTTTTTCTAACACCAAATGCAACGTGGCGTAGTGGTAGAGGCAAGCAGACTTAAGATTTCACCAAGAGGTTCCCAGTTCGATCCAGACCAGGACCTTTCTTTTTGCAAGTTTGAGAAACTCTAACTATTTTCTCATATTTTCTTTTTATTTAATATTTTGCATGCATTTTAATTTCTTTTCAATAATTTTTATTCATGCATTTAAAAACACCAAAAAATATTTTTCTTTTTGCATTATTTTCAGAAAATGTTTATTTAATTTATAAAATTAAAAAATATTATTTTGCATGCATATTTAATTTTATTTCTAACTTACCATTTAAATCACTTTTAATTAGTTTTTAATTATTAAATTGCATCCAAAAAATCCCAAAAAAATTATTTTAGCATATTAATGTTATTTCCAGCATGAAATATTTTTCTCATCTAAAAATTTGCATTTTTACTAACATTTTCCTCTTATTCGATTTCATCGTATTTTCCGATTTCTTATCTTTTCAGAGTTATCCGTTCGGGACGATTTCTTTTTATCGTTTTCTTTTTTCAATAATGTAATTGCTTATGGGATGTAATAGTTTTAATTAGGGCTTTTATTTTCCGCAAGTTTAAATTATGTATCTGCCCCAAAGCCATGTAATAGCGTAGGATTTATATATCCGCACTTTACCTTTCCGCATTTTAAATTTCCGCACTTATAAACTGTTAGTAACTAGGCGTGTATGGCAAGATAAAATGGACATAGCTCACTCATAATACCAAGATAATATACCTGAAATCAACACACTTTTTCACACATGCACCCCTTAGGGTCATTCTCTCTCATTGCCTTTACGAATACAAATGGTCATGTCCCTCGAACGTAGAGGTATCCTAGCACCGTTGCCTTCAAAACAAATCATCATAGTCCCTTCGATACAAAGATCATAAGACCCACGATGTCGCCTCCAAATACATGATCTTGACCCTCGATTGTCGCCTACGAAAAATGATGATAGTCCCTTCGAATGTGCTAGGATACTTCCTAAAAGTTGCTTTCTATGACCATACGATGTCCCTTCGAATGTCCCGCTTACATCCAACGAATGGAGTTACCTACCAACTAATGGTATGGATAGCGCTATTCTAAAGGAAAGTAAAATAACACGAAAACGACCAATTCTGAGTAAGTAATAAGACTTTTAGTTGCTTGCTCTATCAAAATACTTTTCACACCTCACACTTTTTGTCAAAATTCAAATTCTTTTCAAAACTAAACATTTCCGAACACTTTGTATACATTCCTACATGAATCATTACAAAGTCAAAGCGAAATGCCTTTTCAAAGAGTTTTTGTCAAACACACAGAAAGCACATTTTTAAAGTGATCTAAGAGTAACTAAGAGCCCGTAGATAACTACGGATGGAAAGGGGTGCTAATACCTTCCCTTTTCATAACCTTCTCCCTACTCAGAATCTAACGAAGGTCTTTTTATGTACTTTTTACCTTCCCTTAATTGGATAAAAGAAAAGTCGGTGGCGACTCTTGCTATCCGCACATTTGCGATACAAAAACCTACAAAGTCAGTTCACCGTGTTACAATGGTTGAGTCGGTATTTGGACTTCGCAATGGGAAGCGAATTCGTTTAGACCAGTGAACCGTTTAGCGAATGCTTTGATTTTGGTCTTGGTTGGTACTGGAGAACCTTGTGCGACGTATTGTGATATTTCGTTTTGGACTTAAGATGTATTTCGACATAGAGTTGGAAAAGTGTATTACTACCTTGGAACGATTTGATTCTCTTAAGGAAAATTGTCGGACACGGGAGTTAGAGTTTGATGCGGTTGTGAGCATTTGAAATTTTAAAGGTGCATATGTTAACGGCAAGAAGATTGGAATTGTTGAAGACAATTCAAAGTTTGAGTGTGATCTATAAAGAGACTTCATCTGTCATTGAGTTTAGTATGTTGATATCGCAGTTACCCCAAGAATATCTGATTTGGAATTTTATTATTTTGAAGAATGTTACATATTTGTTTTGAGACGCTTGTTGACATTAAGTCCAGAAGGTTATCAAGGACTTGTTCACTACTGACATATGGATTTCGTCGGATACTAATGGTCGCGGTGGATTATTAGCTTACGACTAAGATAAGTCTTGACGGTAAGGAATTTTGTGACACGGTTTGGTAGCCACGGGTACCTTAAGATGATTGATGTGTTATTAAAGAAAGTGTTCTATTTGGGATTGAATTCGGTCGCGACGGTGTTCTTGTTGGGTTCCATAGAAATTGATGTTATGGTTCTAAGTCCAACCCGTTTTGTAATTCTAGTAGTATGAGACGAAGTTGATGAGTAGAGTTCTTGAGAGAGTGTTTTGGTTTGCATTACCACTTTGGAACGATGGAAAGTTATGAATAGTGTTTCGAATAAGAAGCCTATGTATTGATTGTTGCGACGGTGCGAGTATGGCGATTACTTAATACAAATTTTGGGAATTGAATCGGTATGAGGGAAGACTTCGTTGAAGTCAAGTGTATACGTCGAAGTTTCACAAGTGAATATTTGGACAATACTTGAAAAGGTCAAACTATGTCATGTATTTGGAGAACCAATGGACGTTGATCAATCGAGAATGAAAGAGTGATTCTTCGAGTTGATGAAGTGGATGTTGCGAGGTGTCTTGATGGGTGTACGCTTTGAACGTATCCATTCTGAATAATGGTGAAGTTGAGGATTAACCAAGTTGTGTTACGGTTGACATCATATGCATAAAAGTGACGCAACATGGTTTTGATATCGAGCATTGAATTGATTAGCGAGTAAGCGAGGTTGTTGGATTTGGACTAGTGAGTTATAGTCGCAAGTCGTCTGTATAAGCCCTAGAATGAGTGGTGTATCTCAGTTCGATTATGTTTGAGTAACTTATTTTGTTCAAGGGTTGTACGTTGGTAATCTACAAGGATGATGTGACCTTGTGATTTTCTGGAATGAAAGCGATCACTGCAAGTGTGATTCTTGAGTTCATGCTTATGTATGAATGAAGGCATCTTTTTCGTGGTTGCGTAGCACGCTTGGTTTTATCCTTTTCTGATTGTTTCAGTTTTGGTTTGTACAACCATTTTGTTGTTTTCGTTTTAGCGATGGTGTCGGTGTTGTGTCGTAGGACTTTATGTTCCTATCGTTGGTGACTCGTTTCCGAGGCGTCAGTTCGAGTGTGCGACTAATTCTATGGTTGAGGCGTTAGGATAATATCGATCTTGTTTGTTTGGTTCTCGAGTGAACCGGTGTGTCTGCGACGTGTTTAGTTAGTTGTCGAGTGCATTGTATGGGCTTTGAATCTCAGAATGATTGTTCGTGTTTGGACGTTGTGGTTGGGGAGATACCCTTGTTTTTGATGTCTTTTGTGTATTGTTTAATTGACGCGAGGATTGAGTGGACGAATGCATAGGCATGTCCCGATTTATTCGTTTTGGCTGAAATTTCGAGGACGAAAAGTTTATAATTGGGGGAGAGTTGTAACGCCCTGTTTTAATTAATATTATATCATATTAATATTTTCGAGTTACCGATTGATATTTACTTTGCGACGAGAATATTTATATTAATCAATATATATGATACTATATTTGGCGACGTTCCGTTCGGTCCGGTAACATATTTTTCGGATCCGATATTTAATTCCCCGGAATTATTTTAATTGATTGAATTAATAATATTGATAGATATTATTAGTGTGTTAATTTATAAGAATAGATGTGGGTGTGAGGATTAATTGATGAGAATTGGGTTTTCACCCTTGTTGCTAGTAAGGAACACTTTATAAATCATTTCTCCTCATTTTCCTTCCATTCAAAACACAAAACCAAACTTAGAAATTGGAAGCTTGTAAGAAAACAAGTTATAAAAACCATTTTCTTTTCATTTTGTTCCCATTTTGGAAAACAAGCCAAACTTGGTCTTAGAGAGAAGAAGAGAGGGTTTTGGAAAGAAGAAGAAGAAGAAGAGCAAGAGAGGAAGCTTGAGGTTGGAGTTGTGGAATCATCTTGGATCATCCAATCTCTAGAGGTAAGGGGTTTGATTTCTCTATCTCATATGATTAGGTTTTGATAGTTGTATTTTGGATTTGGGGGTAAAATTGATAGTTGGTTTATCGGGTTTAGTTGGTTGATTGTGTAAGTGAAATAGATTAGAAGAGTTGGAATAGGAGTAAGGATTATGAGGTTGATGATGATTAGAATCAATGGGAATGGTCAAAGTGAGGTTGGGAATGTTAAAAATGGAGTTTTTGTGCAGGTCAATCAACACGGGCCGTGTTGATTCACACGGGCGCCCGTGTTGACCTATTGTAGAGGGAAGAGTTGTTGACAGGACAATCAACACGGGTCGTGTTGATCCACACGGGTGCCCGTGTTGATGCACTGACTTGGGCATTTTTGCACGTTCTGGTGGCTATTCAACACGGGTCGTGTTTATGCACACGGGGGCCCGTGTTTATGCATCTGTAGCCTCCAAAATTCTGGTTTTTCGCACTTCCTTTGAAACCTGATTGTGTTCCGATTTTCCAATTTCGGCAAATTCGACGACGGAGCAAGTTGCTCCGAATTCAACGAAAATTGATGTGCTAGCTAAGTTCGATGTGTAGAACGTAGTGGTTAGGTTAGTTTTTAGAAGTTGCGAGTTTTTACGAGATGACCCGAAATAGGCCAATTTACGGTTAGATTGAATCAGATTGCGTTTTAGGGAATTTAAGGCGCGTATGGACAATCCGATTCGATGTTGATGATTATGATTAATGTCGGTTTTTAGGAATGGCTTTCGCGATGATTTTAGGGGTTTGACTATTTTTCCGTATTCGGAACTTAGTGAATGAATCGATAATGATGTGGTGTGATTAAACATAATGTTGCGATGACGTATTACTTAATGAATACTTGTGATATGCGATGTGATGATATATACCTTTGTATATGATGATGTGACAATTATATTGATGTTGTTAATAAATGCTTCCAATTGATGAATGCATGACTTTTGACGATGATCAATTGTTTGGTGATGTTTTGCATAATGCAAATATGATGCGATGATATGTTTATTTGTTTTGGATAAATTATGGTGATGTCGGCTTTATGCCAATTTTGATGAGCGATGATGGTGTTTTTGTGTTGTGTTATTTTATTGTTGAGTCACATACATTGCATTGGTGACGATGGGCTTTTATGCCAAGCGACGAGGCTTTTATGCCAAGCAACGAGGCTTTTATGCCAAGTGTTCCTAATTATGGACAAAGCGACGGGTACCACATGCATAACATAGTCGTGTCTCATGGAGTCAGTTATGTTTATGTTTGAGTTGTTTGGGGTTGGGTTTTAATTGATGAATGATGTTGAATTGCGATGATCTATGATGCTTTGTTTGGTGATGATCTTTGTGATGAACATGAAATGAATATAACTTCATAGTTTCATGATAACTAGGTGATGAGTATAAATAATGAGTTTTGCGATGATTTAACTTTGATGAAATGCTTAATGCAAATATGATGTGATGATGTTTGTGACGATGGGCTTTTATGCCAAAAGCGACGATGGGCTTTTATGCCGAATGCGACGATGGGATTTTATGCCAAAAGAGACGATGGGCTTTAGCCAATTTGTGATGATTCGTTGATGTTGCTTATGTTATTAGCATTAGTTAATGTTGTTGGTTGATGTTGTTGTTTAAGACTGTCGTGTTAATTAGTGATATATTAGCTTGTGACGATTTCGTGGTGACCAAGGTTTATGTGTCGTTGTGATGGTTTGTGCCAATGAGATTAAGGCGATTAAGTGTAGATTATATACTTAGAATGGCGATCAAAGTAAGTGAGATTTAGATAGGTGTTGGAATATACTCACTAACCTATATCTTTTATAATTCCAAAACTATATATATATACTTATCATGCCTTTAATTATATGTTTTGGAGTATCTCACCCTTTACTTGTTTCGCCGTTACCTTTATATTGGTAACATGCAGGTTATGAAGACGGAGTTTATAGCTGCTATTTGTCGAGTTGGTGTCGCTCTGATACGTAGCACTCGGGGGAAATTATTATGTTGTCCTGTTGTTGTTCTTTTGTTATTTTCATTTGTAGATAAGAATCATAATTTATGAAAACATGATTTTGATGAGGAAGTTTAATAAAGGAGATGTTTTATTTTTATGAATCAATTTATGATTTCTGACGGTGTGTATCTGATTTATACTTCAAAGTGAATTGTTTAAAGTGATTTGGTTTTGAAGGTGTGACGCCTCAGTATTTAATTTATGAAATTTTTAATTACTCTGATTTTTGCATATTAAACATTGGGTAATATTGGGGTGTTACAGATGGCGACTCTATTGATACCAGTTATCAGTCGGAGGTTCAGCCGGGTGATTTCAGCCGGAGACTCTGCTGGGAATCGTACACACCTCTTGCTGGTCTGATCAGGAGTTGATCCTAGATTTCTTTCATGTCTATTGGGTGTTTATTTGTTTACTCGCTTTATCATCCTTTATATGCTTTGCATTGCATTCTATGTGGCATATTTACTGCTTTCATATATTTCGTATCTGGACTGCTGTTGTACTGGTTGATCTCTTGATTTGGGTTGGTGTTACTTGAGGTAAAAGGCCCACTACCCCGGCCAGTGACACATAGGCTAGATGGATGTCCATGTCGAATCCCGCATCCCATGGTGTGTGTGAGGAGGCATGGAGTACCGAACTCAGACGATATTCGATTGATGGTGCTTTCGCCCTACACCCTGTTGTGTAGTTAGCGAAGTACTCGATAAAGGATCATCAACTCTGATTATCATTAGGGACCCCTGTTGAGTCTAGAATCACCCTGTGAGTTGGGTCAGGATATTATTACTACAGGTACTGTTGGTGACTTGTTACTGTCGGTGACTTTGTTATTGATGGTGACATGGTATTTTCTTGTATTTTCTAGTATTTTCTATGGGATTCCAGTTTGACGCCGGACCTTTGAACCTATGACATTCGGTTTCTATGCGATATCTTAATTGGGTGACAAGTTTCAGAACTTGTTACATTTGTCCGAGATTTCAGTACAGCAGTGGTCTAACATACAAGAAACATGGTTCCAAAACATTGCATTCATAAAAAAAAACTTTTAATTTGCATATTCTTTAACATGCATATTTGTTTATTTCCAGGATTTCTAACCTTTGAGTCTAGTTGCTGGGTTGTTTGGGAGGATGGATACTGAAAAGAAGAACAATCAAAGACGTTATCCAGTGTATAAATTTCCCACTCCTGCTCTTGAGAATCTCCTCTTACTTGCTAACAAGTCTACACCAGAGAATGTTGTCATGTTTACCATGGATTATGGAAGAATTCTGACATGGTTGAAATCTCCTTTGACCGAATACCAGAAGGACGGGATCCAGGACCTTTTCCAGTTCTATGATCGCGAATTGAGATGTTTTGGATTTCCTGCTTATTTGTTGATGCCTACATTGGAGGAGTATTCTAGCATCTTGGACATTCCTATTTTGCATCAAGTGCCTTTTCATGGCTCTATGGAAAGACCGAATGATGCTCAGATCGCCAAAGCTCTTCACTTGGAAACATCTATGGTGTCCGCCAATGTTGCAAGCTAGGGTTTCGTGAAAGGCTTCCATTTGGGTTTCCTCTTACGGGAAGGTAATGCTAAAGTTGTCAAGAAGGATTGGAAGAGCTTTAATGCCATTATATCTTGTTGCATCTATGGGATGTGCTTATTCCCAAATGAACCTAAATTTGTTGACATAAACTCCATCTCCATTTTCATTCAGCGGAATCCGGTTCCTACTCTGTTAGGAGACGTATATCATTCCATCCAATCCAGAAGTTTCAAAGGGAAAGGTGGAGTTGTAAAATACTATGCACCATTGTTATACCACTGGTTTCGGGGTTTTCTTCCTCGGAATGGTGCTTTCATTGACACTCAACATACTATGAGGTGGGTTCCAAGATTGATGGGCCTTACATCTCGCGACATTGGTTGGAGTCGACGTGAGATGTCCAGGACCAAGAGTGAGAAGATTATCATCCGCTGCAGAGACTTCCCTAATGTCCCCCTCATAGGCATAAGGGGAGGTATCAACTACAATCCGACTCTTTCTTTGAGGCAATTGGGTTATGCTCTGATGGGACCCCCCGATGAGAGTTTTGTGCGAGAAACTCTATACTACGATGTGCCTGATGTTACCGGGACGATGACCAAAGATGCTCAAGCATGGAAAAGCATCCGTCTTGAAGAAGGACAATATTTTGGTAAGAAAGATCCCACGGCCTATGCTTCTTACATCCAATGGATCAAAGACAAGAACGGAGATCGTCAGTGGCCTTCTCTTACTGGAGCTGCAGCTTTTTATCCTCAAGAGTCGATTCCAGATTCTGTTTCAAAGGGAGATTATGAGCGAGTGCTTGTCCATTATTGCCTTTTGCTTGAAGAGAAAGAAACGTTAGCAGTGAACTGTCTTGTTGCAACTCAAACAAAGAACCAGTTGACTCATGAGCTCAAGTATTTCAAAGGAAAAACGTCTGGTCCAACAAAGAAGAGATCTAGAGTTGAAGATTCCTCTATTTCCATGGAAGAACACCGGAAGGTCGTCATCGGTTTGGAAAAGAATTACAAGGCTCAGATCGAAGACTTGAAGAAGCAAATGCATAATCAGAAGTTGGCATATGAATCCCGTATCCAAGAGAAAGAAGCCCAATGTTCCCTTACCGTCGAAGAATTGGAGCGTCTCAAGACTCAAGTGGGCGTGTCGGATGCGGAAGGATTCCCTATGTCTGATTTTTAGATTTATGCTTTATTTGTCTTGTGTGGAAATCACCATCAGGCTTGTTGATGGGATTACTCCTTTTCTTTTATGATTTGAAAAACATTTGTTCAAGTGCTTGTAAATGTATTTGATGCAATGATGATTAGTTCTCAGTATCCATTATCTTGTTAAATCCTAAAACTCGAGTCAAAGTGTTAAGAGTTCTGGAAATATTCGAATATACCATTACATGCATAACATGCATATCATTCATATATGTACATTCCATGCATAACAGGTTATGACCGGAGTTCTCATCCTCGGTGTCTGCTTTTATTCAACAGAAAGATTGCAAATTTCCATCGTTACTTGACTTGGAGCATCGAGAAGCGACAGATGGAACAACTTCAAGCTGAAATGGTCGCAATAAAAGCGCAGATGAAGGCACAAATGACTCAATTCATGGAAGTTCTCACTAACATGAATCAAGGACAACAAGAGTTGAGGGCTTTGGTTGAGAGGTCTCATCCAGAAGACGACCGTCGCAATCCATTTGATGATGCTTCTGTGGGTCATCCGCGGGTCGAACATGGGGCACGTAATGCTGATTTAGGTGTCAAAGACCACCTTCGTGGTCCGGGTCTACATCTCAACGGTCGGTTTCCACCTCCACCACCTACTCCACCTCATGGGCCATATTTCTTTGATGATGGGATGCAAGGGCATCGTACTCGGGGTCGTCCTCGTTCCCAAGATCCAAACTTTGATCAGAATGAAGAAACTTATTTTGTGAATGGAAGTGAAGTTGATTTCCCGGAAGATGATCACAGATACCGTTTGCTTGAAGAGCGGTTGAAGGCTGTTGAGGGTCAGAAATTGTCAGGGTTGGATTTATCTGATTTGGGGTTAGCACCTAGAGTGAGGCTTCCTCTGAAGTTCAAAGTACCAGTGTTTGACAAGTACAATGGGGAAACTTATCCCAAAATCATATCACTGCATATTTCCGCAAGATGGCGGTTTACACTGAAGATGAGAGATTGCTTATGCACTTCTTTCAAGAGAGTTTGACTGGAGCGTCACTAGAATGGTATATGCATTTGGAGAGAGGTTACATCCGGACATGGAGTGATCTTGTGAATGCTTTTCTTCAACAATATCAGTTCAACATTGATATGGCTCCGAATTGCACACAGTTGTTGGGTTTGTCTGAAGTCGAGAAAACATTTAAAGAGTATGCTCAGAAGTAGAGAGAACTTGCTGCCAGAGTTCAACCACCCATGGTCGAGCGGGAAATGATTGATACGTTCACCAGTACTCTGTCTGGAAATTATTATGTTGCATGTAGTACTTCTACAAGTTTCGCTGAGATGGTTCGCTATGGCAAACGGATCGAGAGTGGGCTGAAGTCTGGAAAAATACAACACCTTGAGGGAGGAAGTTCCTCTGGTGCTAAAAAGGCATACGGTGGCTATCCCAAGAAGGAAAAGGGAGAGGCCAGCACTGTATATGGTGGTAGAAGCAAAGCTCGAGTCAATGCAGTGACTATATCTGCTTCTCAACCACCAACTCCGCAAGCACCTCGTCAGCAGAATCAGAGACAACAAGAAAATCGTGCTCCCAGGAGGTTTGATGTTGTTCCCATGAGTTATGCATATTCGTTTGTTCGTCTGGACGATCTTAAGCTGGTAGTACCGAAGCCCGCATTTGCACCTCCTCCTCTGGATATGCGGCCCAGAAATTATGATGCTAATGTTAGTTGTGAGTTTCATTCCGGAACGTTGGGGCATAACATTGAAAACTGTTATGCATTCAAGTGTAAGGTGCAAGAACTTATTGATTCAAAGACTATTGAATTAGAGGCTCGACCACAAGTTGTTGGACCTAATGTTACTCAGAATCCGAGGCCGCGTCATGGGGCTTTTCAAGTTGTGATGGAAGATGGGGAGGTCCTTAATTTAATAATGGATGTTGATTTGGTGAGAACACCGCTGCCATTTGTTAAAGAATACTTGATCAGGAGAGGGGTCTTTCCTGGTTGTGAAGCTGTTTGCGAAAGGTGTGAACACTGCTCGAACGGTTATGCAAATCTGAAGGTTGGTATTCAGTGTTTGATTGATGAAGGCCAGTTGCAGTTTGATCGGATCAGAAAGGACAAGGATGTTGAGACACGTGATGTATCAGTGATTACTATCCCTTATTCTCCGATTGTAATATCCCCACCAACAAAACCTGTTCCATTGGCGATTACCAAGCCCAGTCCCTTGCCATATGAAAGTGACAAAGTCGTGCCATGGCATTATGGATCGGATGTTTACTACCATGGTGTGAAACAGGAAGATGTCTCCTCCTCTGATAGTAATGACGTCTTGGACATTGCAAATCCTGATAACATTGCTGGAAGTGGTGGTATAACCCGAAGAGGGCGAGTTTTCTCTAATCCAGCAATACAACTCAATAAAGAATCTGTTGCAAAAGCCAAGGGCAAGCAGCCCATGAAACAACCAGATTTGCAAAATGCCAATCCGAACCTGGAGAAGGATATAGACGAAATCATGAAGTTCATCCATAAGAGTGACTTCCGAGTGATTGATCAACTTGCTTAGATGCCTGAAAAAATTTCCATTCTCTCTTTGCTACGAGATTCAGAAGTGCATAGAAATGCTTTGATGAAGCTGTTGAGCACTGCTTTTGTACTGCATGAGATATTTGTAGGGAAGTTTGAAAATGTGTGTGCAAGCATTTCGGCCAACAACGGATTGAGGTTTACCGACTGTGATCTTCCGCCAGAGGGTCGGAACCATAATAAAGTGTTACATATCTCCATAGAGTATCGGGGAACTACTTTGTCCCGAGTGTTGGTTGATACTGGTTCCTCGCTGAATGTGATTCCCAAATCAGCACTAATGAGATTAGCTATGGTGGTCTTAAACTCCGGCCTAGTGATCTGATTGTGAAAGCATTTGATGGTTCTAAACGATCTATTTTTGGAGAAGTAGACCTCCCCATCAAAGTTGGCCCTCAGCTCTTTGATTACGACATTCTTTTTCATGGACATTCAACCTGCCTACTGTTGCCTCTTGGGCCGTCCATCGATACACAAAGCTGGGGCGGTCACATCCACTCTTCACCAGAAGCTGAAATACCCTGTGGAAGGGAAAACTATCACAGTCTGTGCTGAAGAAGAATACATTGTTAGCCATCTTGCTTCCTTTCGGTATGTTGAGGTTGATGGTGAGATTCATGAGACCCCGTTTCAAGGCTTCGAGATGGTGCACATGCTGAAGACCCCTCAGCTATAGGAGGTTAAGAGAGATAAGCCGAAATCCCTCATGACATCCTTGAGAGATGCAAAAGCTATGGTTGAGGCTGGATGCCCTGAAGGCTGGGGCAGTGTGGTGGAGGTAGCACCTAAATTCAACAAGTTCGGGTTGGGCTTTGACCCTGTTCTGCGTCGTCAGATTCTGAAAGCACCCAACTTGGCTACTCCTGTGAGGTTTGATTCTGATAATGAGTTTGATGTTGCAAGTGGATTCGCCCCAGTGTCCCTGGCGTGGAGCTTAACAATTGGACCTCGGAATACTGTGTCCCAGTCACGATGGTCAAAGAGTAATTTTCTTTTGTTTCTGTTATCATGCAATAATTCATGTGTTTTGCCCAAGGCATAGTGAATCATATGTAGGACCACCATGTTTGCATATGCAACTTTTTATCATGAAATAAAGAACGTCTTTTCATTCAAATATTTTGTTCCCTTTCCTTCTATTTTACATCACAATTTTAAAACGCAAAATGGCAATGCTTTATTTTTCTTTTATCGTCTAAAAAACTAAAATAGACATTAAAATCAATCATGCAGATATAATCCCACATTCCTAATGGATCCATTTGATAACGACTCTGCTATCACTCTTTATGACTTTCTGATCAACCAAGCCGAAGAGGAAGGTGAGGAAGATTGTGAAATCCCTAAAGAGATAGCAAGGATGTTAGATCAAGAGGAAAAGGTTATCCAACCGCATCAGGAAAAGATTGAGAAAGTGAATTTGGGAAATTCTGATGTGATTAGAAAGGTTAAAATCGGGGCCGCTTTAGAAGACAAAGTGAAACAAAGATTGATTGAACTACTCCGAGAGTATTCTGATATCTTCGCCTGGTCTTTTGAAGACATGCCTGGGTTGGATACCGACATTGTTGTGCACAAGCTACCTCTGAAAGAAGACTGTCCTCCTGTTAAGAAGAAAATTCGAAGAACTCATCCCGAGATGTCTAAGAAGATCAAAGAGGAAGTCCAGAAATAGCTTGATGCAGGTTTTCTGAAAGTTATCTCTTATCCCCCATGGGTTACTAACATTGTTCCTGTGCCCAAGAAGGACGGAAAAGTTAGAATGTGTGTGGATTATAGGGATCTGGACAGAGCAAGTCCGAAAGATGACTTTCCGCTTCCCCATATTGATATATTGATGGCTAATACAGCTCACGCAAAAGTGTTTTCGTTCATGGATGGTTTTTCCGGTTATAATCAGATCAAGATGGCACCGGGACACATGGCTAAAACAACTTTCATTACCCCATGGGGAACTTTCTGTTACAAGGTGATGCCTTTCGGATTGAAGAATGTCGGGGCAACTTACCAGCATGCAATGGTAAATATCTTTCATGATATGATCCACAAAGAGATTGAGGTATATGTCGACGACATGATTGCAAAATCTCAGGATGAAGAGGAGCATCTGGTACACCTACAAAAATTATTTGATCGGTAGAGGAAATTCAGACTGAGATTGAATCCAAACAAATGTACGTTTGGCGTACGATCTAGAAAGCTGTTAGGCTTTGTTGTAAGTGAAAGAGGTATCGAGGTTGATCCTGCTAAAGTAAAAGCAATTTAGGAAATGCCTGAATCGAGAACTGAGAAAGAGGTCTGTGGCTTTCTAGAGAGGTTAAACTACATCTCTAGATTCATCTCTCACATGACTGCCACGTGCGAACCTATCTTCAAGTTTCTAAGAAAGGATCAGTTGGTCAGGTAGAATGACGATTGTCAAGTCGCATTCGATAAGATAAAAGAGTATCTTCAGGAACCTCCGATTCTCATGCCTCTCGTGGAGGGTAGGCCGTTGATCATGTATTGGACAGTGCTTGAAAGTTCAATGGGGTGCGTGCTGGGCCAACATGACGAGTCTGGTCGAAAATATCACGCAATATACTACCTAAGCAAAAAGTTTACCGACGGTGAAACAAAATACTCATTGCTCAAGAAAACTTGTCGTGCTTTAGCGTGGGCTGTTCGTCGACTAAGGCAATATATGTTGACCCACACAACCTTGTTTATATCCAAGATGGATCCGATCAAGTACATATTTTAGAAGCCATCTTTGACAGGCCGGATCGCCAGGTGGCAAATGATCTTGACAGAATATGATATCCAGTATACTACTCAGAAAGCTATCAAGGGTAGTGTGTTGGCAGACTATGTTGCCCACCAACCTGTGGACGATTATCAGCCGATGAGGTTTAAATTTCTTGATGAGGATATTATGTATATTCGGGATTGTGACATCCCAGGTCCAGACGAGGGACCCAAACTAGGATCCAAATGGTCTTTGGTATTTGATGGAGCCTCCAATGCATTAGGCAATGGTGTTAGTGCGGTAATCACTACTCCGGACGGTCATTATATCCCGTTCACATATCGAATATGCTTTGATTGCACCAATAACGTGGCTGAATATGAGGCTTGCATCTTTGGTATCGAGGCGGAGATTGACTTGAGAATTAACCATCTGAAAGTGTATGGAGACTTTGCACTTGTGATTTTCCAGATTAACGGTGATTGGGAAACTCGTCACCCAAATCTGATTCCTTACCGAGAGCATGTGATGAAGTTGATTCTGTACTTTGAGGAGATCACTTTCGATCACATCTCGCGAGAAGAGAACAACCTGGCTGATGCTTTGGCCACCCTAGCATCTATGTTTAAAGTCAAATGGGCTAATGAAGCGCCTTCGATAACCATTCAGAGATTGGATGAGCCAGCCTTTTGTTTTGAGATTGAAGCAGAGAAAGATGGTAATCCTTGGTTCTACGATGTCATGCGATATCTTGAAACTCAAGAGTATCCAAAGGAAGCTTTTGTGACAGATAAGAAGTTCTTGAGAAGATTCTCGGTGAAGTTCTTCCTCAACAACAGTGTGTTATACCATAGACATCATGACGGGCTATTGCTCAGATGTGTGGGTAAAGATGAAGCTGCAAAGATCGTTGAAAAGATGCATGAGGGCTCATTCGGAACTCATTCCAGTGGGCACACTATGGCTAAAAAGATCTTGCAAGCTGGGTATTACTGGTCAACCATGGAGGTCGATTATTTTAATCACGCCCGGATTTGTTACAAATGCCAAGTATATGCTGACAAGGTGCATATGCCACCATCGCCTTTGAATGTTTAAACCTCTCCTTGGCCATTTGCTATGTGGGGCATCGATATGATCGGAAAGATTGAACCGACAGTGTCCAACGGTCATCGCTTCATTCTGGTTGTAATAGATTATTTCACCAAGTGGGTTGAGGCAGCATTCTATGCAAGCGTCACCAAATAGGTGGTTGCTCATTTTATCAAGCATAATATCATCTGCCGTTATGGGATTCCCGACAAGATTATCATAGATAATGGGTCGAATATTAATAACAAGATGATGAAGGAGCTTTGTGAGTCCTTCAAGATTAAGCACCACAATTCGTCCCCATATCGCCCAAAGATGAATGGAGTTGTTGAAGCGGCGAATAAGAACATCAAGAAGATTGTGCAGAAAATGGTAGAAACTTATCAGGACTGGCATGAGATGTTGCCTTTCGCTTTGCATGGTTACAGGACCACCGCTCGCACTTCAACATGGGCAACCCCCTTCTCTCTTGTTTATGGCATGGAGGTCGTGCTTCCAATTGAAGTTCAGATCCCTTCACTAAGAATCGTGAGAGACGCAGAGCTTGATGAAGACGAGTGGGTGCAGAATCACTTAGACCAGTTATGCCTCATTGATGAGAAACGGTTGGTAGCTGTTGGCCATGGACAAATTTATCAGTAGAGGATGAAAAGAGCATATGACAAGAGGGTGCGATCTCAAAATTACCAACCCAGTGATCTCGTGTTAAAGAGAATAATCCTTCCCGAGGGTGACCCTCGGGGCAAGTGGACACTGAATTATGAAGGGTCGTTTGTTGTGAAGAAAGTCTTCTCGGGTGGTGCCATGATGCTCGCAACAATGGACGGTGTAATACGGTGAACTGACTTTGAGATTTTGTTTTTCTTTTTATCGCAAATGCGCGGATAGCAAGAGTCGCGACCGACTTTTCTTTTATCCAACTAAGGGAATGTGAAAAGAACAGGAAAAGACCTTCGTTAGATTACGAGTAAGGGAGAAGGTTATGAAAAGGGAAGGTATTAGCACCCCTTTCCATCCGTAGTTATCTACGGGCTCTTAGTTGCTTCTAGCTCACTTTGAAAATTTCTTTCTGTGTGTTTGACAAAAATGTTTTGAAAAGGCATTTCGCTTTGACTTTGTAATGATTCATGTAGGAATGTATACAAAGTGTTCGGAAATGTTTCATTTTTGAAAAGAGTTTGAACTTTGACAAAAGTGTGTGGTGTGAAAAGTATTTTGTTTGAGCAAGCAACTAAAAGTCTTATTACCTACTCAGAATGGTCGTTTTCGTGTTGTTTTACGTTTCCTTTAGAATAGTGATATCCATACCATTAGTTGGTAGGTAACCCCATTCATTGGATGTAGAAGGGACATTCAAAGGGACATCGGATGGTCATAGAAGGCAACTTGTAGGAGTATCCTAGTATATTTGAAGGGACGATCATCACTTTTCGTAGGCAACAATCGAGGGACGAGATCATGTATTCGTAGGCGACATCGTGGGACTATGATCTTTGTATCGAAAAGACTATGATGATATATTTGTAGGCAACGGTGCTAGGATACCTCTACGTTTGAGGGACATGACCATTTGTATTCGCAAGGCAATGAGAGAGAATTACCTTAAGGGGTGCGTGTGTGAAAGAGTGTGTCAAATTCAGATATGTTATCTTGCAATTAGAAGTGATCTATGTCCATTTTTTATCTTGTCATACACGCCTAATTACTAGCAGTTTATAGGGTGCGGAAAATAAATTGCGGAAAGTAAAGTGCAGAAAAGTAAAGTCCTACGCTATTACATGGCTTTGGGGCAGTTACATAATATTGAAAAGAAAAGCGATAAAAATTGTCCGAAACGTTACAACCTGTAAGTAGATACATAATCGGAAAATACGAGAAAATTGCATAAGAGGAAAAGTGTTAGTAAAAACATGATTTTTGAATGAGGAAAAATGTTTTAGGTTAGTAATGACAATAAGATGATAAGATAATTTTTTGGTGATTTTCTGAATCGATTTCGATAATTAAAAGTCAATTTAATGGTTAATTAGCAATTAATTAAAATATGCATGCAAACATATTAATTTTAATGTCTAAAATTAAATAAACATTTTTCTGATTAAAATGCAAAAGGCAAATATTTTTGGTGTTTTTTAAATGCATGAAAAAAATGTTTGAAGATAAATTAAATTGCATGGAAAATATTAAAAGAAAAATAAGAAAAGTGTTAGTTTTCAAAGTGATAAAAAATATTTGCCATGGCGGGATCGAACCGAGGACCATGCCTCACAGCGGCGCCTTGACCAAGCGTGGAGTGTATACGTGTTAGCCATATGAAACAAAACAAGTTAAGCAATTTGAATTCGATGCCAGATTCCGCGAAGATCTTCATCTTCTTCGTTTGAATTTTCAAGCAGTTAGCGTCGACTATACGCCTATTACAAATTTCAAAATCTCATGGGCTATATAAATTAGTTGTGGATACATGAATCGATTGCAAACATCATTCTAAACATGATGGTGATCCTGGTTTTATCCAATTTTACGTATTTTAGGAAGCCCCAAAACGAAGCAGGAAACCCTAGCTATGACATAACTCGATCCAGGCACCTAAAACTCAATTGAACCACCCAGATAGCTTGCAAACATGATTCTAAGCATGAACAAACAATCAAAGCATGTTAATTATGCAAGAATGATAAAAATCGAATTTGAAAAAGAGAGGACAAACCGAAATCGGGAATTCTCAATTCTTGATGGTTTTGTGATTTGTAAGGGTCTGGATCGATTCAAGAGACCTCCAGGAATGCAATGAAATGCTTGGAATCGGTTGAAACAGGCTGAAACTAGGGCTGCCACTTGCTTGAAGAACACGATTTTTTTTATATGAATAGGGTTCTTTGAGGAAATTTTTCTGTTCTTTTTTCATGTGTAGGCATTGTGTATATATAGTAGATGGATTTAGGTCAGAAAATAAGAGCAAATAATGAATCAATCAATGTAAAAATATTTGATTTGGTATGAAACCAAATCTTTCCTTTTGATCAATTTTCATCAATTCTCTTGCCAATCAATGTTAATTTGAAATTTCAAACTTTTATGAGTTTCTTGGACCTCAAGAATGAGAGAAAAATCCAATTTGCATTTAATTTTGATTTTCTACCTTTTATTTTAATTTAATTTAATTGGCTTTTAAATGATTAAAATCCAAATTAAATAGAATAATAAAGATAAAATTCGTGGCCTTGGGCTTGGAGGTTCCAAATAAGCTGAGGAACAAGTTTGAACCAAGAAAAGTTAGGCCCATTTGCAAAATTTTGGATTTTGACAAGTATTTCTCTTTGTGCAATTCTTCAAAAATGCCCAACTTGTACAAGTTGTATCTTGCTCAATTTTTAACATTTTTTATTTTTCTTGGACTTTTTAGAAAGCTCTAGATGTCCTCTAATCAACCTCTTTGGTTTCATCTCAATTGGAGTTTCCATGCTCAATAACACTTCTTTACAAAAAGTTGACTTTTTGTTGACTTTGAAAAGGACCTGTAATGTTTTGATCCATATCTTCAAAATGAAGCATTTTTTGACCATGCTTGTGAGACATGAAGTTGTAGAGTATTGAATTTTCTTCAAAATTAAATTGGTGGAAAAATTTATGATAAGGTATGAAAAGTTATGCTCGTCAAAGTTGATTGACTTTTCTCTAGAAAAGCCTAATTTGGAAAGTTTGACTTTTGACCAAATCTTGAGTTTTCTTGATAAATCATGATCAACCCTTGATCAAATGATGAATATCACTTCAAAATATGGATTTTGACCAAAAATCATGAAGTTTGACTGTATGTTGACCACAATTGACTTTTTGTCCAATATAACTGATTTTCAACCATCGAGCAAGTAGAAACTTGACTTGTAAGGCTTGAAACTTGTCATGGAGATTCTTTGAAGCATATGAGGAGGCATGATGACCCTTGGAGATGTTGGAAGTCCATTTTGATCTGAGAATTGCCAAACCCTAGTTTGGGTTGATTTCTTAGGAGAGGATTTGTCTGATCAATCCCTTGAGGAATCCTTAAGTATGGATGTATGAAATGTCTTGAGAAGTAAGAGGGAAAATTTTGGGGTATGATAAACGGTGAAGATTTCCCACTACCCGTGAACGCGGACTTAGTCAAGAGATATTATGCATAGACATGCTTAGTTGATCAATGGTCGCATTTCGTGGCAACATCTCGAGTTACTCCGAAGGGTAGTGATCAAGCCAATCTCCTTTTTCGGGAAAAGCGAAGTGATGAGATAGTTGGAGTTATAAAAGTGATAGAAGGGTTGAAACCCAATGAGGATTCATTGTCTCATTCCCATGAGTTTTAGTTTTCCTCTTATTTTACTTTTGCAATTGTCTCATTTCAGGAATTGCCTCCTATTGTACTTGCCTATTTACAGGCCCACGTTCGATCAATAAAATGAGTTTTTGCTTGTCAATTAATTTCTTGCATTTACTGATTTGTTTGCAAAGGACGTTCAAAGTTTTGTGGTAAAATTTTGCATACATAAACATTGTTGTTTTTTCCATGATCAGAAACTTTAGAATACTATTTTCAGACTTGAGTGACTTGGATGGCAGACAGACTCGTCGCGTTATGCCAGGGATGCTCCACTAACACTATATTGCAGGGACTCTCGTTCGTCGACGGATATCAGAATCGAGATCTATTCTAATATCTCCTCAGCTGCGTTGCCATGCGTCCTATTAATCTCCAGCACAGGCCGGCTATGTCCATTTTGATTGAAGTTCTCCAGTGGATGTTCATCAAATGCTCAAGTGCGATGCTTCTCCTTATCCCCTGTGGAGATGTTGTAATCCTTTGTTCGCAAACGCTTATCCCCAGTGGGTTCGCATCCTTCAAGTAGCCTTGATATGAGTGTCAGTCTCCTTTGATTCTCCCCAGCGAGAGTCGAACGTTTCTTGGTATCCCCAACGAGGTAGTGCATCGTTGTCTCCCCAGCCGAAGTTGTGATGGGTAATGGTGGAAGATCTTCCTCAGATATCCTCTTTGTTCCCCAGCGGATCTCTGTCTGACAGACAGGTTTCTCGTGTTATCAACTTCCCAGCAGGCTCATCAGGCAAAGTTCAGATTGCTCTGATTGACTTCCGGTCGCTTGTTCCTGCTTTATTCCCCTGCAGAGCTTCCTCATTTAGTTGAATGATCCGGTGACTCGGGTCGCTATTTTTTTCACTTTATACATTTTTGCAAACATGCATCATAACATTTGCTTTGTTCCTCTGGAGAGTCATGCATTTCGTAGGATTATAAGCCAGGAACGCAAATCTTATCCCTAACAGAGTTTTGTATCGCTTGAAATCCGTTGCGTCCCGGTGTTTCCCGGTGCAATATGCCCATTGTCTCCTGAGTGGTGTTGAAACTGCCAGTCCTTATCCTGGTGCAACACATCTTCAGCTCCGGAAGCAAGCCCTACACTTGTTTCTTCCCTCAGAGTACATCATTCTGAGTTAGTAAAGCCTAATCGGCACTTTTTAGCCTTCGTATCACGGACTCGCCCAACCCATCGACGTCATGTGGTTAGTCTAATTGGTGTATCTAGTCTTTACTTCTGCTTGCATGTCAGCTCTCCCCTGACATTGTGGATCTCTTCTCGAGAACAAGAATACAGTTGTGTTTCTCTTTCGTGAAGTCTAATCAGTGTTTTCCGGTCTTTGCATCACGATCGCCCAGTTATCTTCTGGCATAAAGTGGTTAGTCTGGTTATCGTATCTAGTCTTTGCTTCCGCCTGCATGTTGGCTCTCCCCTAACATTGTGGATTGAAATGGGTAGAGACCAATTCTTCTTCGGGTAAGGAATACACCTGTACCTGCCCTAGCAGAATTCAGCATTATTATGTGCTTCTTGTTATGACCCAGTTGAGCTCTGGTGCAACATTTTCCTTTCCCAGTGAGGACCTTGATTCAGAGCATAAATTTTTGAGTCCATTCCGGTATTCAATCACCTCATGCTTGTCGCCCAGAAGGAAGACGCCAACCTTGCTCTCAAGCTCGAGGATGATTGAATAGGGACAACTGTTGTACCCCAAAATTTAATCTGTTCTCTTCCGTATTTTTGGTTTATAATTCGATTGCATAAACATACATATAGTCGTATCAATAGCATTCATCATGAGGTTACCAAATTTAAGGTGTTCCTCATGGCAATACAAAAAGAGTTTACTCGTTTTTCCAATAAAGCGGATTTTGGGTTTTTGGTGTTTTGGGGTACTCCTGAAGGCATATCTTTGTTGTCCTTGGGTATTTTCTATTGGCTTTCAATGAGCGGGTCCCTCCCATTATTGTCTACAACTTTCGTTTGAAGGTCGAGAACAGGTTTTGTGAGGAAGGTCCTCAAAGAAACAGTTTTCCCAAGTGAATCACGTTGAATTTTACTGAACCGTGTGTTTTGCTCAATAAAAAGTATCTACAAAATTCCTTTGAATTGAGCGGGACCGATTTCTAAAATTCCTTGTCGAACTCTTCTACAACTTTCATTTGCAACTCGGGTTGATTTCTGACCAATCAGTACCAGAATTTTGTTCTTCAAGTTGATTTTTTTGGTGAGCAATTTTCATCTGATACACGAGCTTCGTAAAATCATATCCCGCTCGATTTTCATCTAAACGAGATGGGACCAGTTCCAAAAGTTCATAAATTTCGTCAGCTTCGTTTGTCTCAGAAATACTCATTTGCAAATTCCGATCAAAAGACCCTCATTCGAGGCCTTTCCTCATAAGTGCGCAAATAAAATTCCGCATGTGTCAGTTGTCTTAAATTGAGGTTGAAAACTTCAAAAATTCTTATTTCATTGACCGTTCACCGGATAAAGTCGGGATTTTGGTTCATGCAAGCAACATCACATTCCGGATATTTTTCGTTTACACTCCGACTCCGAGTTCCGCACGAATTTGGCTGTTTTGGATTAATTACGAAAATTATTTGGATAATCATGATTTAGGCTTGATTATGGTTCTTAGGCCCAATTTCTAGAAACTATAAATAGACTTTCTCTTCACAAATCAAGGGGGGAATCATTTTTTGCAAAATTCTCATTACCACTCACACTCCAATTCTCTCAACACTCAAAAGCAAAAACTCAGAAAAGTCCAAATTACAAATTTCTCTCCAAGCAACCACCACTGGACCTCCGTCCACACCTGCTTCAGCCACAGACCGCGTTAAGCGCGCCCTGCGATTTCTGGTTTTTTTTGCTTCGCAGCATCTCTCACTTCAATCTATGTCTTCATCTATTCCTTCTGCACGCATTTGACATGGAAGGAACAGCTTCATCTTGATTTTCCCTCTAATTGCAAGATCCAAGGATTTCTCCTTCATCTTTTTCAATCCTCCATTGAAGACTTCAAGCTTTTCTTCAAGAATACAAGGCTGATTCTGAAGATTATCGTCAATTCGTCACTGGTTCGGTATTTTCTTTGAAGAGCACAAGGAATTCCTCTTCAATTTGATTCAAACTTCAAGTTCAAGTAAGTGTTAGGTTCAAATAAGCACTTATTTTAAGTTGTGCTTGACTTTCATCTTTTCTCGAAATTGAACACTAAAATCGCATGCAAATTCAATGTAGATTCTAGGTCTTGAACTTGTCCTCTTGAATTCCTTGATTTGAATTGGATTTTGCCGCCTTATTTTTGTCGGAGTGAGGATTTTGTACATAGCATGCATATATCCTTATGCATTTGTGTTCCACTCCACTTAAGCCATGAATTCACACATTTTACATCATCTATCACAGGCTCAAGCATTCAAGAGCATTTAGTTTTATTTAATTGCATCCATACATGATAATTTGAAGCATAATTTGCATTCGACATGTAGATATCCGAGCACTTCAATTGTTAATCACTTCATTGTACATGAATATGCATTCCAAGTGTTTGTGTTAATGCATGACTTAGAGTTGAAGGGAAACTTTTAGATATTGTGATTAGCTTGCATCTATCATGCACATGAACATTAGAATTGTGAATCTCACTTGCATCTTTGGCATGTTCATGCATCCTCTTCCTTTCATGAACATTAGGATTGTTATCGTAACTCGCATCCTTGGCATGTTCATGCATCCTTTACTTTGGAAATGAGCATTAGGATTGTTATCGTAACTCGCCTCCTTGGCATGTTCATGCATCCTTTACTTTGCAAATGAGCATTAGGATTGTTATCGTAACTCGCATCCTTGGCATGTTCATGCATCCTTTACTTTGCACATGACCATTAGGATTATTATCGTAACTCGCATCCTTGGCATGTTCATGCATCCTTTACTTTGCACATGAGCATTAGGATTGTTATCGTAACTCGCATCCTTGGCATGTTCATGCATCCTTTATTTCACACATGAACATTAGGATTTTTATCGTAACTCACATCCTTAGCTTGTTCATGCATCCTTTACTTTACACATGAACATTGGTCTTATCATTCGATTTGCATTCCTTGCATGTTCATGCATCTATGAACATTGGTTTTATCGTTCGATTTGCATTCCTCGCATGTTCATGCATCTATGAACATTGGTTTTATCATTCGATTTGCATTCCTTGCATGTTTATGCATCTATGAACATTGGTTTTATCGTTCGATTTGCATTCCTAGCATGTTCATGCATCTATGAACATTGGTTTTATCGTTCGAATTGCATTCCTCGCATGTTCATGCATCTATGAACATTGGTTTTATCATTTGATTTTCATTCCTCGCATGTTCATGCATCTATGAACATTGGTTTTATCGTTCGATTTGCATTCCCCGCATGTTCATGCATCTATGAACATTGGTGTTATCATTCGATTTGCATTCCTCACGTGTTCATTTGAGTTTCACTTGCTATGGAACTGTGGCCTAACGGTATAGATCGAACTGTGGCATGAGAGCATCATAAACAGGTGGTGCAGATCAAAAATAATATTTTTGCAGGTTGCAGGTTGCAGGTGTTGCTTGAGCTTGTACACCCACGTGTATACCCTTCCTATCTTGTTGTTTGCTCTAATATCATTCTTGTATGCATTGTTGCTTCGGATGCGTATCGACACGTATTCCGCTTGTTTCGATGTTTTGAACAATTCTCACCAGTTTACTCTTATTGCATGGCTGCGGTACTTGAAGTTTTCCGGAGTTTTACTATAGCTTGCAGTGCTCTTCAGATTCTATATCCGTTCGGTAGTTTCTACACTGTTTATCGCATTACATTACTTTTCCTAGATATCATGAAGTAGGGCTTTGACTTTCTTTGCCATGAGAAGTAGGAATAGAGATGCATGATAGGGCTTTCGTAGTTGGATCATGTTCAGGAACCCCTCTGGTTTATTTAAAGACCCGTTTAGGGCAATTCTACTTGTGGATTGTGCTTGTTTGTTTCTTTCCCCAGGAGTGCCGGTTAGGATAGGTTCTCTAGCTTAGACGTTAGGATCCATATCCTTTGCATGTCAACATAGGTAGAGATTCCCTTGCATCCTCAACCATAGGTCCAACTTTTGCATGTCAACGTTAGGGTTAGAACTTAGCTAGTCTCCCTTTTGTTTTGCTAGTTTCTTTTGCATGTTGCATGTGATTAAAACTAAAACTTGCTTCTCTTTTACCTTTGAAAACAACACACTTAATAATGGTTTAAGCTCCTTTCTCAAGGTAAAAGCAACCAACCAACACAAACTCTTTTCTCCCTCGCGTGCTTCTTTTCTTTTGTGTTTAAAACCTTTTTCACAAGTAAAAAACATAAAACCCACCAAAACAAGCGAGCCGAACTACGGCGCTCTGACTTTCCCATTGCACGCGGGAATACGTAGGCATCTTGTCATGGGGCTCGATCAAGCAAACTCTGTAAATATTTCCTTCTTTTCCCCGTGATTTCTTATTTTCTTTTTTCTTTTGCATTGCATGATAGCGAGTAAGTGTAGATAGACATAACACACCCTTTAGCTAGAAATAGAAAGTGGATACCATAGAGTACTACAGGCGTGTGGGGTGCTAATCCCTTCCCCTCGCGTAACTAACTCCCTTACCTAGATTCTCTTGATCTCAAGATCATAGGACCGTGATTTCTCCCCTCAGGTTTACTCGATGTTTTCCTTTCTCCATAGTGAGATAAAAGACGTTCGATGGCAACTCTATTGATACCAGTTATCAGTCGGAGGTTCAGCCGGGTGATTTCAAACATGCAAATGATCATAGACGAGCTTAAGGAATGGGATTTGACTGAAAATGTCATTAAAGATTCAATTAGAATCTTTTGTGAAGAACCAGCCACTAAAGTTGAAATAGAAGAAGTATGACAAGACGAAGTGAGAGGTGATGTAGGCTCAAGAAGAACTCAAAGAATAACACATGTATGCAAGGTTGCAAGATTGTGTGATTACATTAGACAATATGGTTGATAATGAATGTAAGCTGGTGCATTATGCTTTCTATGCATATATTAAACCTGTAAATGCAGCTCAGACATTTAAGGATTCGAAGTGCGTAAAAGCTACGAATGAGGAACTGAATTCCATCAAGGTTTACAAAGATAATTGAAGAAGAAGAATTGTAAAGATCTCTTTATAATTCATCAATTTGTGAGTCTGGACAATTTTGAAAATGTGAGTGATATAGAATCTGTGAACGGAGTTTGGAAAATTCTTGAAAAGCCTTTTGGAGGTGTTGAGAAGATGAAAGAGGTGACTTACAAACTCACAAAAAAACGTATGAATTTCTTTAGATGGGCAAAATTGAAAGCATAAGTGATTTCTTCACTATGGTTACAAAACTGGTGAATCAAATAAAGGTATATAGAGAAGTGTTGACAACAAGATCAATTGTCACAAAGATCATGAAATTTTTGACTCTAAAGTTTAACCACGTGGTGGTTTCCATAGAAGAGTCAAAATATTTGTCCAAATTGACAAAATAAGAAATTCGAGGGACCCTTGAAACTCATGAGCAAAGAATGAATAAAGAGTTGCAGGAAAGTCGAAGAATAATGTGGCTTTGTAGGCACATTCAGCAAGAGAAAATAAAGGTAAAGGAAACTGTTTCGACAAAAGGTAGAGGAGGCTATAAAAATTCGACTGGTCGAAATCAACAAGAAGGAATTATGTCGAATCAAAGAAGACTCCTATACCAAAGCAACCAAAGAGGCGGTGCTTCATGTAAAGGAAGAGCTAGTGGTTAAAAACGTGACAAAAGTCATATTAAGTTTTTAATTGTAATAAGTATGATCACTATTCTAGTGATTGTCCAGAAAAATAGAAGAATTAAGAAAGTAATGCGAAGTTTGAAAAACATGAAGAAGAAAAGATGATGTTGAAGGTCTTAACCAGAGATGAAGAAAGATACAATGACCAATGGCACTTGGATTCAGGATGCTCATTACACACGTTTGGAAGGAAATATTGGTTTTTAATATAAAGCCCTCAATGAAGAAGATGGTGATAATACTATAGCATCTGAAGGAATTAAAGATGTTCTGATTATGAGGAAAGATGGAAAAAGATCACTAATTTCTAATGTGCTGTACATACCAAGTATGAAGTGCAATTTTCTCAAAATAGGGAAGTTGGTGGAAAAAGAATTATAAAGTGTCGATTGAAGACAAGATGATGAGTGTTGTAAATGCAAATTGATGATTAATCTTGAATGATTCTATGTCTCAGAATAGAACTTAAAGATTGAACTTAATGTGATGGAGCACAAATGCCTTGCCTCTGCAGCTGGCTGGGATGAATAAATATGGCATGATAGACTTGGTCATCTAAAATTCAAAGACATTATATATTTTAAGATAAGAAATATGGTTTCATGGTTTCCATATATTGACATTCCAAACTAAGTTGTGATTAATGTGTGCACGCGAAGCAACACAAGAATAACTTCAGCAAGGATGCAGGAACCAAGTCAAAGGCAATTCTTAAAATCATATACTCTAATGTATATGGTCATATCGAGGTGGATTCGAATGAAGGTAATAAATACTTTGTTACATTCATATATGATTTCAGTTGAACACTGTAGACTTACCTGATCAATAAGAAAAGTAAAGTTATCGAGGCATTTTCCAAGTTTAAGTGTATGGTCGAAAGACAAAGTGGTCGAAAGCTCATGATTTTTAGAATTGATGGTAGTGGTGAATATGTGTGAAATACTTCAACATGTTATATAATAAAGAAGGGTTGCATGGTGAATTTTGCCACCATACTACAACAATGGAATTGGAGAAAGGAAGAAAGCGGACCACCA